>CM031236.1:76913112-77441358 GCA_018340775.1 Taxus wallichiana var. yunnanensis | reverse complement strand
TGCTTCGTTCAATTTTTGTATTGCTAGAAAAAGTGGATTTTTGTCTTGTGAAGAATCTTTGAAGGCACTTTAAAGTTAGTAGTTGATGAGAATGAAAAATGGTTTTCACACCCAAAACTCAAATCATATCAATGAAATTCTGACTAATGATTTCCATCTGCCCTCTCCTGACTCATGGGGATTACATTTAAAAATCACGTCCTCCACGCTTTACAACAAGGAAGAATGGTGTTGTTGAGAGAAATCATCTTATCGGTGGAATGGTGTGATGTATGATCGATGAATATGGACTAGCGAAGAAATTCCTCGGGGAAAGTAGCAAAGATAGTGGTGTTTTTTTAACAGAGTGCCCACAATTTCTCTTGATGGGGTAACGCCACATGAAGCATGGTCAAAGTGGAAAATATCTTTTGCACACCTCAGAGTATTTAGGTGTAAATAAAGTATGCACATACCCAAACAAAACAAAAATAAACTGGACATGAAGTCACCGAAACTCATTTTCATTATCTGATGAAGAAAATATTTGGAATGCAGATTGATGGATCCAAAGACCAAAAAATTCTACACCAATAAAGATGTTGAGTTCTTTGAGAAGAAGGAAGCAGAGACTCCTCCAGAATCACTTGATGTAGATTCTTCACTAGTTGTAAAAATTGAAGCTAATGTTCCCACTGATGATGAAAGTGATGATGAGAATGATGGTGATGATATGATAGAACCATAACCCACATAAATAGTTTAAATTATGACCAAGTGGTATACTCTCCGTTACATGATGCAAGAATGGATGATCCACTCGATACATCTACCCCTGGACCACAACTCATAGTAAAGAAAGAGAAGAAGTGAAATTTTCTTTGAGGAGTAGAGTTATTGAATCTGATGAGCCCTCTATAGTCAAGTTAATCCCTACAGTCAAGAGCTTGGAAATATGCCATGGACTGTTAACATTAGTTAGTAATGAAAAATAACACTTGGAAACTTGTTGATCCTCCACTAGGGAAGAAACCCATCGGATGCAGATGGATATTAAAAACTAAGTATAAAGAATATGGGACAATAGATAAGTATATATCGGACTAGTAAAGAAATGGGTATGTACAAAAGAAGGCATTGAATATGAGGAGACATTTTCTCCCATAATAGGATCAAAATAATTAGGGATGATCTTTTCTCTGGCTACCTGCAGTTTAGTTGGAAAGTTCATCGGATGGACGTAAAAAATGCCTTCATGAATGGAGATTTATAAGAATAATTCAACATGATGCAACCTCGAGGGATATGTGTACTAGTCAAGAAAAAAGTGTGCGGACTTAGGAATATCTGTATGGCCTCAAATAGGCACCTTGGGCATGGTACATCAAAATTTATGAGCATCTCGTAAGTCAACATGGATTTGTTATAAATCCATCGATCCCAATCTTTACCTCAAAAAAAGCAAGGTGGGGAGATTTTGATTATCATTATCTATGTTGATGATCTATTCATCACTCATAGTTCGAAGTGAGGATGATCGATGTAATGATGAAAGATCTTAATCGATCATTTTGACATGTCGGATCTCGAGTTTATGCGCTATTGTGTCTTGAATTGGAAGTATGGTGAAAAGAGAATCACATATTTTTTTCTCAGTTGAAATATACCAAGACAATGCTCGAGAAATTTAGGATGATGGATTGTACACCGATTACTACACCTATGGAGAAAAAATTTCAGTTATCTCATTCAGATCCATCTCTTGTAGTAAATGCCACTCTCTATCAGCAGTTGATTGGGAGTTTCATTTACCTAACCTACACTAGACTGGATATCAACTTTATAGTGAGATATCTATCTAGGTTCATGCAGGAACCCAAAGTTTTTGATTGGAAGGAAAAAAAGTGCATCTTGAGATATCTCAAGGGAACAATAGATCTTGGTCTCAAATACAAGAATAACGAAAATTCTTCTTGTCAAGATATTTGGATTCAGATCATGTAGGTAACAATGATGACAAAAAATACACTTCAGGGTTTGTGTTCTTTATGGGATATGGACCAATATCACAGGTAAGAAAGAAACTACACTTTGTTTCTCATTCTTCCAAAGAAGCCGAGTATTATTCTACAAGAGAAGCTTCCTGTGAAGTGATTTGGCTACGTCTCATATTTGAATGACTTGGAATACCACAGGACAAAATGAACACCATGTATGTTGACAATGAAGTTGTTCTCAAACTTGTTCGCAATCCATTATTTCATGAAAGAACAAAACACATTGAGGTAAAATTATATTTGCATACGTGAGCATTCCTTGAAGTATAATATATAAGCTTCAATTTTATCCAATAGTTGAACAATAAGAAAATATATTCACAAAGTCACTTGCATGTGACAAGTTCGAGTTGTTCAAATAAATTCCTCTCCTCATCCCTTGAGGCAATTCAAAATTAAGGGGGGAATGTTAGGATAAATATATTATTACCTTAATTAATTATGCATTCCATATTAGTTAGGTTAATTATTAATTGTTATATGGTTATATTTAATTATAACCATCTATTTTATTTTATTCAGCATACAGGAGTTGTATTATTTTAACAATACTATTGTTTGTATTAGTTCATGGTTGTACCTGTGAAACATATTTTTTGTTTATATCCAGCTGTCCAACACACACACACACATTATAACCTGCACCTGTGTAATTGATTGATTGATTATTAATAAAATCCTCCATGCTTCTGTCCCTGTTTTACAAGAGAAAGAAACAAAGTCAAAAAAGGAATTCAATAAGTAAAAAAATGCCAAATGAATTAGAGGTAAAAATATTTCAAAATGCTAAGAGAGTGTGGAATCTTTGTGAATCAAGAATAGGTTTTACTTCAACCCCTACTATTGTAAGAAATGAAGAACTAGGTAATGTTTCTCTTCAATGTTGAAGTTCAATTAAATACTCGTGATGAAGATGGTTTAAGCGCCAATGTTGAAGAATAATTAAATACTCGTGATGTATCGATGTTAAAATTGAAGGAGATAATGAAAATGTGAATAAAGAAATTTAGGTTGAAACTGTAGACAAGAAAATTTTAACAAGAACACCTCTTAGGATTTTACGTAAGAAACCTAATTATTTTATTGAAATTGATGAGAAAATTTTGAAACCAATCTCTAATAAACTTTTTGAATGGAAAATAAGAAGAAAAGCCACTTTGAAATTTGGGATAATCATTGCATGAATTTTAAATGATTCCCAAAGATGTCAATTATTGTTTAGTTTGATGAAATTGATTAAAATGAGACCTAAATTAAACACCTTAGGATTGATTTACATCTAATATAATATGGTCAAAACTCTATAATTGTTGAAAACATTCATAATGCATATCACATTGTTGGTGTCAAGAGACACACAAGGGATAATAATGTTGTTCATTGTGTACTTGCTACTAGTGTTGTAAGTGGATAAAAAATAATACAACATTTGATTACGCAAAAAAATTGAATGTCGAAAGTTCATCAAAAAACTCCAATGAAATCAATTGAAACATGTAAGATCCTTCAATCACTTAATAACACTGATTTCTGGGCTTTTTTTCTAGAGCACCACATAAGGAAAAATATATATCTGATGCTATAAGAGAAGGTTTTATTCAAATTTGTCATGATAACACTAGATTTTCACCTAATACAAGAAATGTTGTAAAAGCAGAGTTGGTTCTTCTAATCACGAACCACATCCAAAGCATTTCTTAGATATGAATCAAACTCAATTTTTTTGTAACTTTGAACAAGAGCATCTAGAAATTAAAATTAGTCAACATTTTTTGAAATGTTGAAACCATTCTATGTGAAAATAAACTATGCTCGCACCACTTGTTCTTGTAAACAACCTGTTGAATTTGTGATGCATTATGCTATTTTTTACGTATTCATTCTGATTTTCATTTTGAAAATATGTTATCGAAATGTTTTGTTAAAGTTCCACCAATATCTTCTAGGAATTTCATTCCTATGATCTATTGTGAAAGAGAAGTTGGACAAATTTTTATGGTCGATTTTTAGATGGAAGTTGTGGTAATGTGTGGCGGATTATCTAAATTGGAAAGTTGCATCCATGATCAAATTAGAGGTGAAATATGAAATAATGTAGTTGAATTTGATAAATATAAATCATTACCATACCGGGTGAAAGATGGAAAGGATTCTCAATGGTGTGAGCTAGTTACAAAACATATACCTTTTACAATTTATGAGAAAATTTAAGGATGAAATTGTTTAGGAGTATGCTAGGCATAGACACAGATCTCGATGGTTGGATGAACAATTCAGTATATTAAAGGATACATTTAATATTGGTACTATTGTTTCAATGGTCGATATTTCATATAATTACACATTAAAACCACAAATGGAGGTTCAATTACAATATTACAACTCAATACAGGTTGCCATTTTTATGCATATAACATTTATAAATTCTCCTAATAGTGCAAAGAATGATTGAATTTTTTTAAGAGAGTACCACTTTTTTATCAGTGATGATCATACTCATTCTACTGAATTTGTGCAAGGGTATTTCCAGTTATTTTATGGAAACTTTTCTCGATAGGGAAATCAGCTCAATCAACATTATATGGTTAGATAAATACACGCCTCAATTTAAGAATGCATGAATGTTTTATTGGATGAGAAGGATGCACATAAAGATGGTTGTTCAACATATTTGGAGTTTCACTAAGGCTAGACATGGAAAAGGTGAGCATGTGTGAAAAGAACTCATGTAAGAGAATAGTTAAAGTAAAAATGTGGTGCTAAATTGAAAGATACAAAGAGCATAGTGGAATGGTGTATCCACAACATGGCCCGAGGATCTTACTGAAAATTCCATAGTTCACATATATTTTGGATGATAAACAACAAAAAATTGCTAAATATGAGGATTGTATGAAACTCACAAGGTCCAAAGATATGCACTCATTTTGTAGTTCGACACTACTTTGTTGGCCACATGGACAAGAAACTTGGTGTGTTTTTGTGTATCTTATATCAAATTTGTCACTACTAAGTGTGATTCACAAGAATGGGTGGATGGATGGATTTGTAGGCCTCTAACTCTGCTTCCCAATTATCAGCCTCCATAGGCATTATGACTTGTTTCTCCCAGATGAAGCCGCAACATCCAACGAATTTGATGAAATTTTGATTTTTGTGCGATAAGGTAAATGGTTATTTACAATTTGTGTATTGAGTTATGTCCATTGAAATTAATATGTAATTTAACTTTGAGTTGAAACGTTTTTTTTTGTAGGACATGTGTTTGAAGTTATTGTGAAAAAAGACAATGCGAAGAACAAAATATTTATTAGGTCCTTGCATCGAGGAAAGAAAGAAGTTTAATTCTTCTATTACAGATGGCGAAGATATTGAGGACCCTATAAGGTCGTGTGGTAGTTCTTGGAACTTGGATTCGACGATATCCATTAAAATATTCCTCTATTTGGGTGTTTGAAGACTTTAAGACAAATAGGAAAATACTATTATATTTGCATCTAGTTCTAGTGATAAATATTCAGCTGTATAGATATCGAGGAAGTCCTAATAACAAGATTATTTGGAAGGTTCGAGAGTCAGATCATGAAGCAATCCTGTCCGCTATTCTAAGTAGATTCGATCCTAATGGTTCATTGGAATGAATTTACATGATCATGTCTGGTATATATAACTTCTTTAAAGTGTTTAAATTTTTCAACCAGATCATTCAAGTTCATATATTTTATTAAATTTTTGTATTTTGTATATATCTACTATATAGTATTTATTCAACTTAAATTTCTTTGACTAAAACTTTTATGCAGTTAGTGGTGCCGTAAAAGCTTTTCACATCCTGATGGTGAACATTGGAATGAATGTACAAGATCTCATGTGGTATATATAATCTATTCAATAATTTTTTAAATTTGTTAGTTCTATATTCAAGTTCATATATTTTTATTAAATTTATATATTTTCTATATATCTAGTATGGTTTTGATTCAACTGAAATTTCTTTAACTAACACTTTTATGTAGGTTAGTTGTGTCAAAAATCTTATACCTTTACGTGGTTGGAAATTTTAGTAGAGAATTTTATATTCTCGAAGCTAAGAGAAGCCTTCATTATTTTAGAAGGAAAGAGAAGCAACTAACAACGGTTTATGTACCTATGGATGGTGTTTTGGCTCAAGGAGGTAGCTCGGAAGTAGGGGAGGGTAGGAACTGAAATGACACCTCCCCAAGTGTTTACAAGGCAATGCCTATGTAATGCATGTTTAGTTCAAAGGCCACAACCCACCGTTTGCAAAATATAGCATTTGGAGCCTTACACTGGCTTAAACTCTACTATTTCACCTCGCTTACAAAAAAGAGGAAATTAAGAGAACCAATCGAGAAATAAAACCCGACACATGATATTGTAGAGGGTCCCTATGCCAATGTGTGGGTTATAATGAGACATATATAGGTGCCACAGAGTCAGATTAATCACATGTCGAAGTTGAACAATTTTTTGGTCTCAGTGCTCTTAAGGGACTACACCCAAACGAAGTATCCTGGGTAAGCATATGACATTGTCACACACTAAAACGATGCCTCATTTAGCATTTAATTGGCCACCCGAATGTGTTTTCATAGTCGGTTCAGTGCCACGACCTACCATTTGAGAAATATAGCATTTGACAGCCTTACACTGGCTCAAATTGCACTATTTCGTGTGTTTGCAAACAATAGGGCAGCGATAGCACCGATTGGAGACAAAAACCAAGACAAGCTATTGTAGAGGGTATTTATTCTGATTTTTAGGATTTAATGAGACATCTCTAGTTGTCATGAAGTCCAATTAATCACTTGTTGAAGTTGAACGATTTTTTGGTCTCAGGGCTCTTAAGGGACTACTCCTGAACAAAGTAGCCCGGAAGCAACGACCTTATCACATACTGAAACAACACATCCTATAGCTGTTCACCTAGCTATATCGACATGTTGGCACAGTTCGTTTGGTGCCACGACCAATGTTTGCAAAATATAGCGCTTGACAACCTTACACAAGCTCAAACTACACTATTTCGTACGTTTGCAAACAATAGGGCAACGAGAGCACTGATTGGAGATGGAAAAAACTGAGATATAATATTTTAGAGTCTCCCTATGCCAAGGGTTAGGATCTCGATGATATTTCTCTAGGTGCTAAAGAGTTCAAGTAGTAATCACCCATCGAAGTTGAACAATTTTTTGGTCTCAAGGTTCTTAAGGGACTATGCCCGAATGAAGTAGCCCAGAAGAAACAAAGTTGTCACACACAAAAAAAAACATACTCTAGAGTTTACCTGGCCACCCAAACATGTTAGGATAGTTGGTTTGGTTCCATGACCCACTTTTTTCAAAATATAGCGTTCGACTTCCTTACACTGACTCAAATGACACTATTTCATGTGTTTGCAAACAATAGGGCAAAGAGAGAACCTATTGGAAAAATTAAAAAATAAGATAGGCTATTGTATAGGGTCCCCATAATGAGGTGTAGTATTTGATGAGACATCTCTATGTGCCACAGAGTTTGAGTAATAACCCGTCGTAGTTTAATGGGTTTTTGGTCTTAGGGTGCTTAAGGGACTGTGCCCGAATGAAGTAGCCCAAAATCAATAACCTTTTCCCACACCAAAAGTATTCTGTTTATAGAATTCACATGGCCACTTGGATGTGTTGGTATATTCAGTTGGGTGCCACAACCCACCGTTTGCAAAATATAGCATTTAACAACCTTACACTAGCTCAAACTACACTATTTCAGGCATTTGTAAACAATAGGGCAGCGAGAGCACCGATTAGAGAGGGAAAACCAGATAGGATATTGTATAGAGTTCCTATGCCAAGGTGAAGGATCTAACGATATATATCTTGGTACCACGAAATCTGAGTAATCACCTCTCGAAGTTGAACGATTGTTTGATCTTAGGGCTTTTAAGGGACTACACCCAAACGAGGTATCCCAGAAACAAGCACCTTGTCACACAGCAAAATGACACCTCCTATAACATTTACCTAGCCACCGGATGTGTTGGCATAGTTAGTTCGGTGCCACGACCCACCGTTTACAAAATATAGCGTTTGACAGTCTTACACTAGCTCAAACTACACTATCCCTCAAGACCATTTGTAATTATGTACATTTTGTCCCACTTTCGAGTGTTTTAACCATGTGCTTAAAATATGAAAATTGATATAAGTCCACAGTTGAATATATTGAAAAAATGTGATCTCACACCCAAGAACCTTCAAAACCATTATATAACATAACATAATATATTATAAATATCATATGGATTATGGTCACATAATCGAGGCCATAAAATCAAATCAAATATAGAACTAATATGGTTATAAAAACGTACATAAAAGGATATCATGTGCAATAAAATCAAATGAAACGTAGAAGTAATATCATTATGAAAATCAACATAGATATAACATGTATCAAACTAAGTGTTCCACGTGTCTCTAAAAATATAAGTTCATAATGTATCGAACTAAGTCTGTCATACATATAGGACCACATGTAATTGTATAATGCTATATACATGTACTATATGAAGAATCATGAACTAGGACTAGATGGCATATATATCTATACATCCAGGGCCTATGAATCTAATCATGAAACATCTTCCCTCTCTTCACCCTACTAGAAGAAGCATGTCCACAACCTGTGGATGTATTGGAGGGAGATGCCACTATGGATTTCATCCGTGTGGTCCTAGGAATCTCTAAGTATGCCTACAACCTAGCCTAGAAATTCATAAAGAACAAGTTTTTAACACCCAAATTTTTAAAATACATTCAAAATTTAGAAACTTAGAATTTAAAATGCACGTGAAATCTTACCACAATCCCATGATCCCTATCAATTTTTCGTCAACATATTGTAGGGTCAGTGATAGAATCATGAGGGATAAGAGACATACAAATAAATAGTTCAAATTAAATATTTCATGTACAAAATTTGATATTATAGATAAGTAATAAGAAACAATTCCTCAAAAATTTAACAAATTTGAAACATTGTACCTGAGTTAGTGGATCTATAGATGCTATGGCAACATTTGCAAGTAGCCTCAATAGTCTACATATAGGAGGAGTCTCTCTCGGAATTCATAAGCTATACGTAAAATGTGTACAAATCAATATTAATCTACATGAAGTTGCCACATAACAAACCCAAAGTATAATCGACACATAACGGACCAATGTATTAATTTTGTAAAAGAAACCAACCATGGCTATTAATATCTTCTTCCCAAGTTTATTTTCCTTTTACGATTAAGAGTACAATTTGTCTACCAAAAGTGTCAAAAGTGAATGTATCCCCAAGACTAGTGCAATGCTCTTAATGCATTTATTATTGGATATTATCATGAAGTAGAATTATATACCTTCCTAATTAATATAACCTAGTATTTTGAAACCACGAGAGGCTTACAAAACCTTCCATACAAGTTGATCTATTGAAAAGAGACAATTTCACAACTTTGACTAGGTTGTATAGTAAATGCGGAGAAATTTTACTTACCAACAATGTCTAAGATTGAAAATGCAATAGATAAAATTAGAAGGCATAAATAATATTTGAGCTCAAGGGAGGTCCACTAACTTTTCTTATGAGATTTACCATTGATATTATCTTGAACCCCAATCTATGAATTATGTCTCATTACTAATGGTGGAAATGACCTAGATATTTAAGGCTCAAAACACCATATCACCTTATATCCTTTTACTTAAATTATAAATGTAATGAAATTAAAAATAATATCATTGAAGTCATGATTTTGGAGTCTCTCATAGAATTAGGATGTACCCTATTTGTAAAATTGGAGCCATGACAAATTAATTTCCTTTAGAGACTATTCTTGATGATTTTCCTAGTAAGTTAACACACCATTAATGCTCAATTCATTGTAAACCTCACAAACATGGATTTTGAAGTAAGTATCAATAGATTCTTTTCTTAGTTGTTCTAATGGAGTACGTGAATCCTTTCTCACTTTCCAATAATTTGTCTCATAATTATTTATGCATGAAAATAATAAGTCTACACATTTAGTGAGATATGGAAGTCAATCACCTTGTTGAGACTATTTTTGGCCAAGTATTTGAAAATTTTGAATGTGTCTAGTATAGTCAACCTATCTTGAAAGATATCAATTTCAACATGTCTATTTTATAATTCTTTAATCTACAAGAAGTTAGCTTATAATGTCAAACATGGATCAAATCCATCGTACTAAAACATCATTTAATTTCAATAATGGATTTAGGATTGAACTTGTACCACTAAGAAGTTGGATCCTTGAAATATATTGTTTGAGAAGCTAAATTATTTTTGGGGGGATTGTCTATAAGTAGGAAAAGTAGTAAAGTTGAGTTCCTACATATTCTGAACGAACCACTTTTTCGATATTTGGAGGACTTTTGTAGTACAAGTTAGTGTATTAATAGGCTTTGCAAATAAATTTTCTACAGGAGAGATATGTGTGAAATCAATTGACTCCAGGTATACCATTTTGAACAACTCATTATCATCACATTCTATGTCCTCTATGACCCATTAGAGACGAAATTATATTAGTTGTTGTAATGTCATTCTATAGAAGTATTGGTAATAAAAATTATTCTTTTTGACATAATCTTCCCAATAATCCTCCATTTTAGGTTAATAGTAATACTTATTGTCATATGACCTCCTGAAAGAGTACGAATCCAGGTTTAATGATCCTAGGGAAGCTTCAATGTTACTTGAGTCTCCAAAATTCCTACAAGAGTAGATACACAACTAAACTTCCACAATTAGAAACAAAGTGTAAAGAGAAACTAACCTCGTGTAAAATTCACATGAGGCGTGTCGGTAGTCTCGTGCCAAAGCAGATGATGACCCATCGTGCTCTTGTTTATAAAAGACAAACATATTAATATATACATGTACACGTGAAACATTATACATGAACATTAAAATGTGTATTTAATAATAAAATTACAATCAAATGAAATTTGAAATGTAAGTAATATGAAACTTACATCTATAACATGCCTAGATGTAGTAGCTAGCATGTCGATGTCGATGTCTCCTTCATTGGCTCTTGCTATTTAAAATAAAAAAATATTAGTTTAAATACATATATGTACATGACGTAATCAAATAAATATATATTAAAATATCAAATGAATTAAACTATTGTATATATATATTTTAATTTTTATTTGACATTGACACGTGAAAGAACAAGATCACTTACACCAGCCCAAAACATCTTCCTTCATCTCATCTAGAGAAAAGAAATCACGTGATCTAGAAAATGATGTCTTGCCCATAGTGCATACGGAACCACATGATCCATAGTAGCGTGGTGCGCTAGAACTAGTGCCTCAACCAACATCACCAAATACAATATGGTCACTATGATGGGTCAGAGTGTCAGTGAGTTCCCTTAATGCATGTAGTGTGTCAATCTCCACAACCTCCTTCACTTTGTAGGAGGGATAATCAAGGTAGTGGGGTTTTGGGGCATGGGGTATCCTTGGTTGACCAACATGTGCACCGGTCTACTCCGTCCGAGCCACCTCCTCACCCATAAAACTCAAAAAAGTCAAAATAATTTGGGACCTCATTAAGCACGAACTCGCAATATATTTTCTTCAAAAATAGAGAGGAACCTCATTGTGGTTGCATGGTGGATAATAAAAAACCATACACAATTGGTCCCAAAATATGTTCTTGATTCATCCATCATGGCACCAATGGATTGAGAACCATTTGTATGTAGTTGTGGGGGGAGCATTAGTTCCTGGGTAAGTAAATAATGCACAAATACGGTCTTTCGTAAGTTTTTGTCTTTTATGGCCGCATGGGATAATTTATTTGCATACCACCACCTACAAACACCTCCAAAGGTATTATCTTTATATATTTAGTTAGTTGCAGAGTTGACTTCACCAATAAACTTTTGCAATGTGTTGGCTAAAGTCACGCAGGACGTATTTTTGAATGATTTTTTCTTATTATCTAAATAATGTTCTCAATGGAAATTTTATTTTGTTATATTTTTCCAACAATATTAGCTTTTGTTCCTTCTAGTTACGTGGGGACAGAAGGAGCCATAGGAGGTGGATCTATGTTTGGAGTAGAGTTTTGAGAAATGTTTGGAGGGTTTTCAGGATTATTTAGACAGCTTTTCAAGATTATGAGCTTGTCGTATAATTGAAAAAACAAAATAATTGTATAAATAAATAAAAATTGAAAAACCCATGAAATTTAGAAAAATTAACCTAAAATGTAAGAAATTTGATCAAAATTGAGGGCTTACCTCGTCTTCTTGGCAACATCATTGAAAATTTCATGATACTGAAGTTTAAATAGCAATTTTTAGGGGGTTTTGAAATCTCGAGTGCCAACACTCGAGGAGAAATTATAGTTCACATGGGGAAATGGGGGAAAATGAGGGGTCCCGGGTTTGTTTTTTTATTTATCAGAGGACCACGATCATGGTTTTAGGTTTGGAAATCCCCAAGCCTATAGAAAATATACCACAATCATTGTACGTGAATTTTAGGTTTTTATGTCCACTTATTTGTCCACCAACTTGTTGCACTTACCCCATAGTTGTGCCTTTTGTTGCTATTGAAATTTTCAGTTTTAGGAAGGGTCTCATGATGAAAGTAAAATTATTATAATGGGAGAAATTAGTTACCAACTCAAGCGATTTCGATAAAATTTAGGTCCATGCGGTGCTTTAGATGAACTCGGGGTGAATTTTTTCAAGTATTAGATCAATTTTCAGGTTATCAAGATGACTACATGCCAAATAGATGCTTCAAGGTCATTTATCTTTCCAATATAGAACGTAGATTTCCACAAAGTTTTCTAAATTTTTATCCATTTTACACCCCCTCGCAAAATAGACTATTCTAGAAAATTCTAGACTTGGCGGTATATTGAGTCGGTGATAAGGTAGTATGTTGCAGCCTCTACAAAGCTAGAGAACCGACCACACATCGAACATATTTTGATGCTTTTCGCTCGATAGCATTTTAAGATGCTACATGATAGTATCTTGTTTGGATGCTATCATATAGTAGCATGTTTGCATATTATTAGTAGCATCGTTTACGATGTTACCAACCAATAGCATGGAAAGATGCTACAATCCAAGAACATCATGTCGTGTGGTAGACATGAGGTGTTAGTAGAAAATTTCGCACTCCGACCAATGGGACATGGAAGCAATTGGCCATTGGTGGTGCATTCTAGAGGCGACAATAAAAGAGTATGCGATAGCATGTACGATATTAACGAATGCTAGCGAAATCATGCTACCATCGGTAGCATGTTGTATGTTACTAACCAATAAGAGAGGTACAAGGTGTTCCAGGATGGTAGAATAAAGCTACTAGGTGATATCATAATTCGTAACTTGAACGAAAAATTTAAGGATATAACTGGTCAAAAGGAGAAGAATTGCTACCATCTGAGGGAAACAATGATGCTACCATCCTTCAATGGGTTTTATGCAACCGACTGAATATAGGAATATCAACAATGGGTTGTGCATTAATGGATGTAGTACTGAATTAGCTCAACAAAAAATTTAATGAGGTGTGGTACCCATGTCTTCTACTACAAGAAAAGTACCCTTAGGAAGTGAATTTGTATGGCTACCCATACCTTTGTTTGGATATTCAATGAAGGCTATCGATTGGTGAGACAAATAAAATATTTCCTCTCTATAATGTAAGTTATCCTCATTTGTGAGGGGGAAATTTTGAAACATAAAATAACTCTATCAAAATTGTCCCAGAACTTTTTAGACTTACAGGTCTCAAATTTGAGCATTCTTCAAAGGATTCTTGCCTTATTTCTATTTTGTAACTGATTGTGCATCCTTTTGAGCAATAAAATTCATGTTTTGTGGATTTTCTTCCTTATCTTGTGTTGTATTACATTTCTTTCCTTCCATTGCATTTAAAAATATATTGTGCATACTTTGTTCTTCTTGTAGGACTCAAATCTATTATGGTCCATGAAAATGGATATTTAAATGTTTTCTTGGACTGTGGTACTTTGTCTTCCCTCTCTTACATTGTTTTCTTCCTATTTTCACTCACTAAAAATATCTCCACCCTTTTTCTTAGTGTTACCTCTTCCCTAAGTTCCGGATTTAGATTTCATGCATCTCTCTTTCCTTAGTCGCTTGATTTTTAGGTTAGTGTTGGATATTTGCAATTCACTTTTTAGGAATAGTTTTAGCATTAGGAATAGGTTGAGGAACTATGCTTCTCATGAGATCCATCTGAAGTAGTAGGTCCCATAACTTGAGAGGTGGTCCCATGTTAGTAAAATGTTGGGATCTGTAATTTGCAAATCCTAGGGTGCTACTTTGTTATGATAAAAATCATCAATTTTGAAAGAGGTTTTGTGAAATCTATTTCTGCTAAATCTCCTAAAGTTCCTCTACCTCCATTTAAATCTAGAATATAGGAGAAGGGTTCCAAATTACAAATTATTGGGTGATTAAATGGATATTTGACAAGGTTGAGTAATTATTTTTGTATAAATAAGAATATTTGATATTCTTTGTGTAGCGAGTTCTCAAAATGATGCTTCATAGAAATTGTATTTCGTGACTCCATGAGAATATATGATTGTTGGTTATCTACACTTTGGAAATAAGAATATTTCATGAAACTCATCCAAAATAATTCATTCATTTTTTTAAAGAGAACTTTTTCCCATTTTGAACTACCCAATCCTCATTAAATTTTGTTTTAATACTGAAACATAATAAACACCTGAAATAATTTTCTTCTCCCATATTTTTTAAAACATTAAAATTAACCCTTCTAGTGATAAACACTATATTTTCATTTTCAAGTGAAACATTAGAACTAATAGGCATTTTCGAGACTTGAATTTGTTTCTATATTCCTAGTCATATGGTAATAAAAACCTAAGTCAAAGAACCCGCATAATTTTGACTCTCTTTTTCTAAATTATAAAATAGAAATAAATTACCATGTTTGATTTTGATTAGTACATTTTACATACTATCATTGTCGTACATAACAAATGTAATGGCCATATTTATTACAATGTGACTTTGAAATTGTGATATATTATAGGTTTGGCCTTGAAATTGGTTCTATTGATTCTTCCACTACTTGATGTTATATTTGCTCTTCCTTTTGAATATAATCTACATCTACCTATATTGTGTATTACTGATGTATATGGATTTTATATACTAGAATTGGAAGTGGAAACCATTGTAAACATGCACTTTGGAGATAGAGATACAACATAATAAGAGCACTAAAACTAAGAGTGGAACTAAAACTAGTAATAAAACAAGAGAACTGGAGATAAAACTGAAACTTTAATAACTCAAGGATGTAATTAACCTAGATTCTATGAGGCTATGTATACACTTAAGATGGAGAATAAAAAAAAAAGTGGAGAAAGAAATATAGGAGATGAATTTTACTACAAGACATATGGGTTTGAAACTAGAATAGTAGTGAACATAATTGTGATGATACCATATGAAGTAAATAAGAGGGGATATGTGTAAAATAAACCAAAAAGAAAGTATTTCTTGTATTGATATTAATAAACAAGATTAAACAGAGCTTGTGATCTTGAGAAAGAAATATAGGAATAACTTCAATAATAAAATCATTAAATACAAAATAAACAAAAATAAATGCCTCATATAGAAAATTGAAAAGTTGGGGCTTCTTTCCTTACACCCAAATGAATTAAAAAAACCTATTCTATTAACTAAAACATAAGATAATATGGGTGCAAGAATTTACATAAGGATTTGGTTTGACATGTCAAGTTTTTTCCTATCAAAGAATTTATCATAATTTATTAATGATATGTCGAGACATAGTGAGGAGTACATTTTCTAACATGTCCCCTTATACATAAATTCCTCCATCTAAGAAACTAAACATTCTCTTAAGTACTCAATAATCTCCACAATTTCTTAGTATATTCAAGTGAAACAAACTATGTAATGCCATGCCCATTATGAAAAATTATAAGACAAAAACGATTGATGAATTGAATAAAGTTTAAACCCTTATGAGGGCATGTTATCTCAATAAGTATACTAAAAACTTAAATACATAATGGAATACAATGAGAAATTAAACACAAGATTCAGATGTAAACATAAGAATTCTACCATTAATAATTCTGAAGCAGTTACATGCTCTTCTCATATCTTCTCCTTCTTTTTGTTCATTACCAATATAGATTTTGAAAGCATATTTTTTACCACATACAAGATTTTCTTATATCTATTTTAAATCTTTTTTTATGAGAAAAATTATCTTTTCATAATTTGTAAACTTCTTTTTTAAATCAAGCTTTTCCTAAAAATAAATCCATGTATACATTCTTGGGAGAGTCAATGTTTATTTTTTCTAACTCCCACCCTTAAAATTTTATTTGAAATGATCAATTACATTCAACTTTTCTCTCAAATATTTCCTATGCTCAAGGTTTTGTGAAAATTTATACACACTAATTTATTCATATAAATGAAATTATAAGTAAATTTCACCATTATTGATAAGTTGTATGATTAAATAATATATTTTGTTGATTCCTTATGTTAATATATGAATATTTAGATTTTTATTAGTCCATATATTTGATTTTATGAGATTTTGTAACTCCCACAAAAACATACACAAATACAACATTGAAAACCTCGGATAATTTGTTTTTTCACTTACTTGGAGTTTACACATCAACACAGGTGACCAGAAGAGGCTAAGACCAACTCTCAATAAACCGACACAACGTTTACCACATAGGAAAAAAGGAAAAATACAACACCCAACATGAAAAATTCAATTTTCTTTTCGACAAGGCACAACGTAAAAGTCTAACAACAATACACGGTTACAGTTAAGGACATCACAAGGTGTAAAATCTTTTAAGGTTATTTATTTACTATAAACGTATTTCAAAACTTGAATTACAATCTAGAAGATTCATGTTATGATTTTAGCAATCTTCTAACAAAGGTGAACTTGTTTCTTTTATACTATTGACTATTTATCCTAAGATCAAGTTTTCTAAAGGAGGATCATTATATAATATGTCATTAACTTACTTGATTAGTTTATTTAAGATCATTTTCCATTTCTCACAAGGTTATTTAATTATACACAAGCTAATGTATCTTGTTTCCTACCTACATTGCACAAGGTGATGAGCGCTAGATCCAACTGAGGGAAAGTATCGTTTAGCTTCAGAACTATAACCTCCTTGTTCAAGGATCAAACATTTAACAACAATTAAGAGAAGATTACAAAGCACTTTCAAGAATTTAGAGGAATGAGATTGAATTGGATTCATCTTTAAGATCTCTATTAGATCAGGAGAAAATGTAAATGTCTGAATGATATATTGAATGTATGAGGGGTGAATAAATACATAGAGAATGCGGTTAGGAGATGTAACCGCCTGTATCCAAACTAACCAATAAACAATGTATTAAATATGCCAACATTCCCCCCCTTAATATATTGTTTTTACAAATCTACCCCAGATTCATCATCTTGTTACGTCGCGACATGTCCTATTTGCTTCTTGCAACAAGGAATTTGTCTGGATTTTCTTGAATCTCTGCGACAGATGTGCTCTCGTTTGTAGAAAAATAGATGAAGAAGTGAGCTCGAAAGCTCGTGTGGTGCACCACAGATGTGCCTGAGGGCATTTAATCTCACATTTGTCATCTGGATCAACACAACTCTTCTCCGTCTATATGTCGAACAAGACTCAGTCCATTATGTCCTCGGATTGCAAGTTTTGGAGACTGGCGAAGAGTAGATACCGATGCTCTTCTGTTCTCTCAAATGTGGCATGTCTCTATGGTTGCTTGCAATGTTGCTAACATCTTGGGGCATGACTTTCATGCTCTCAAACTGTTGCATGGGATCATAGGCTGGTTGTTCGCATCCATCTTTGATAGAAAATTTGATGAATGAATGAAGGGGCTTAATCTCATTTTGTTCTGATTTGATTCAAACAAATTCCATGTCTCTTGATCTTTTGTACAATGCGCTTGCTAATGTATCACTTGGTCTGCGAACAATAGTTGAGAAGATGTTGGGGGAAGGAGTCTACCAACGCACACCTGGGTTTTCGGTGGTCGATGCCACTCATGTCAAACTCCACACAGTGCTGATAAGTTGGTCAGTGGTCATTGCCACATGCTCTCTTCTCCCTCTTTGGTGACTGATTCTTCTTTTTTTGAATTCTTGAACTGCGGGCTTGTACCACGGGTATCCTCCTCTGAGTACGCTCACACACCTGACTATTTACTCTTCTGGTCACTGCTGTTTCCTCACACGCCGAGAAATGGTCGTTGATGGGATAACTCGCAGGCGGACTTGGATCAGTTTAATGATCGATGCCACATTGCCAGACATGAAATACAACAACAGAATTCTCCATGTTGTCGCTGCGCACAGGTATGGTCTTCTCATTTTGTTTGAAGCGGTTATATTTCATATTGTCTTCTCATTTTGTTTGAAGCGGTTATATTTCATAACTGTCTTCTTCAAGACAGTTATCCCCTCTCTCTTCGAAGATAACTGTGGAGATGAATGAAAATCCAAATTTCATTCACCCTTCCATCGTAGAATGGGGAATTGTACTGGGCTACGCAGTACAGGAAAGTGAGGGTTCCCATGGCGAGCCACTCAGATTCTCCTGCAACTCGGACGCCTCCTCTCCAAAGTTGTAATCACTTACAAATCCTCCAAACCTTCAGCACTGCCGCGTATTGAACATCCCACCTCTTCTGCTCCAGCGCCAGGCTTTCCTCTGCTTTGGGAGGGGCTTTCTTGAATTTTTCGGGCATGTAGAAACTAACGGCAAAGGAAGACTCCCAGAAGGGCCCGGTTGATGATGTCAGTCAACACAGGAGGTATCATCGGCACCTTGGCATGCTCCTCGTTCTTCCCTTGAATGTAATCGAACACCTGTGGTTGTAGCAACGAATCTCATACCCCTCTCCTTGCTCGATAATGTCGTACGCAGGGCATTCAATGGATTTACAGGAAGGGGCCTGGGATGAGCTCCATGTGACCGTCACACGTGCAGGGAGAGTAGCAACACCAGATATAAAACATATCTTCACGCAGAGAAAAGGAAAGGCTGTCTACGCTCTTGCACCAAACAGAATTTATCCTCCACGCTACTCTGGTGTGCTACTCCCACTTCCACGCTCTGATACCAATGTTAGATCGGAGAAAATGTAAATGTCTGAATGATATATTGAATGTACGAGGGGTGAATAAATACATAGAGAATGTGGTTAGGAGATGTAACCGCCTGTATCCAAACTAACCAATAAACAATGTATTAAATATGCCAACAATCTCGTTATTTATTAACCAGGATTTTACTGAGGCTAAGAATCTATCCAGAATGATTAAAGGGTTCACTTAGGCTTCCTTGACGAGATTTGACATGAGCATACAAATTATGTTTTTCAAAGGGTGAGATAGATTGAATGGTTTCTAATCGGTTTCCTCCTACTTATTATGACCTTATTATCTTCCAAAATCTAATCATTGATTTCATCTTAAGATCGTTTTAGAATTCACCATAGAAGGATAATGTTCCTTAGTTTATCTAGGGTTAGCAAGGTATATATATTTTTCTTTACAAAGGATAGTTTCCTCTTTGATCACTTAAGGACTCAAATGTTATCAAGTAGATCACAACTACATTAATTTATTCATATATATATATATATATATATATATATATTGTGTTTAGAATTGCTTTGTTACTATGTCCAAGAAGGGTTTACAACACAAAATTTAACCCAAGATCAAAGTTTTCCATTACTCTTTTGTGAAAACTATACATGGTTACATCAATTCTTTCCAACACGATGCACAAACCAAAGGAAAAAACAATTCTATGGAACTATGACTAGGGGGAAAAGAAGGTAACAAGACTTATCAAGCAATGCTATACTATTCTTAAAATTCCTATAATCCATTAAAATCACTCAAAACAATACGATAATCAATTTTCTATTTTTCCACAATAGTAAATACTAGTTTTAGTTTTAGCTATTTAAGACCACACTACTCCACAACACATATTACTAAAGCACATGCACTCTTCTAAAATTTCCCATGGGACCCTTTCCAAAGTTTTACAACATAAAAAAATATTCGTACAAAGGAAATTCATAACCAAGATTGATGTAATATTATACAAGTGTTTCCCTCATCTACTCACATAAACCATCTACAATAATTAATAAATAGAGTCAATTTGTGAGAAATGAGAAAGATAAGACTACATAAAGCAACAATAAGCTATTATTTATCAATATCAAGAGAGGAAACATTCTATTCCAAGAATTGGATCGAAGCTCTAAAGATTGACAACCCCTTAAGTTAAATAAAATTTCCACCATGCCAATCTAAGAAGAAAACCTTATACTTCAGTTATGAACATTATCTCAAAAGCAACAAAAATTAACAATCATTTGAGAAAGGACCATTGGCCTGATAAGTTAGAAACAACAATCTAGTGTAACGGGGTTTCCATCAAATAAACAATTAGGTTATAATATTGAAAACTGATATTCAAACCAACAATCTAAAATCATCAAAAGGTACCAAAATCACAGGCTACGATACTAAATTTATAAAATGAAAAAATTGAACAATTAATCCAGGAGGAAACATGGGATTCAAAGGTTAACATGAAAGGTCGAGTGTATTAAAATTTTAATCATGTAATCATATAGATTATATGATGGAAATATAATACATGACCACCACTCAACATTGTTTAAAAGGGAAGGAAAATAAATACTAGTTTCGCCATTAACTCCAAGGAATTTCACAATCATTCAAGAAGAGGCCACTACCCTTATAGGATAGTAAAGAAAAGTGAGAGTAAAAGAGAGTTCCGTCATAAAAGTTAACATTTTAAACATCAATCCAAGTTTTACCACACTAGGGATTTCCAAACCTTCTCTATAAGTCTATAGTTTCGATTCAAAAAATGTGGTTGCCCCTTTCCATCACAAGTTCTTTTAAAGTACCCCTCGTTAACATATTCAAACCATTCTAAAAAGAAATTTACATTTATATGTATCACCAAAAGTCATTATCTTAGCATCAACTTCAAATATAAATCAACAATGCATCCATATATAAATACCCCAAATATCCCTAATGATCTTAACAGATCTATCATAAGTCAACAAGATATCAACATACATACATCATCCAAATGTCAATGAAAAATTGGTGAGATGCACAATTATATATATATATATATATATATATATATATATATATATATATATATATATATATACACCACCCAGAGTCATCACAAATAGAATTAAGCCAAGGTAGTTCTAACAATAAAAGAGTACTATCCATAAACACACACATGTGAATTTAAATCTCGAAGAAAACTTTTTTTATGGTTCAAACTTCATAAGGAACGTCAAGTTGCCCCTTAAGGAAAACCTTAAAAATTTGCACCTATACTAATGATCAATAGGAAAAAAGGGTATATGTCTAGCATCATAAAAAATTATGTAGGAATACTCAAGATGCTGTTGGCATAATTAATACATGGTTTTAGTTTAGCTACATGTAACCGATCTCACACCATACAGGCGGTTACCTCTTAACCACATTCTCACTTGTATTTATACACTCCTCTTACATTCAATATATGATTTAGACATTTACATTTCTCTTGATCCAACATTGGTATCAGAGCAGGTCGAGGTCATGCGTGGAGGTTCAGAGAGCAGACTCCCGCGTGAGTTCCCTGTCCCGTTTTTTGGAGTAAGCTTTTGCTGTGCGTGCCTGGTTGAGCGTGAAGGAAGAAAGGAAGAGCTGTGCGTGCGTGAGGAGGCGAGGAGACTGTTGCCTGTCCCGTTTTTATTTTGCTGTGCGTGGTGTGCGTGCGAGGAGACTATTGGCTGTCCTCTGTTGCATGTGCCTGTTGGAGAGTTCTTTGCTGGCGTGGAGACTCCCTTTTGCTGTGCTGAGCGTGGAGACCCGCATGGATTGTAGTGCGTGAGAGGCTGCCGCGGAAGGAGCATAGGAGCATAAGCCTGCGTGGAGATCCAAACGACCTGCTTCCATTTCCTTTCATTGGAGCCGTTGTTATTTTGTTTGGACGTGGCTGGAAATTGATGTGCAGACCTAGCGGGAAGGAGGTAAGCCATGGAAGGAGCCCAAGCCAGCGCCAAAGGTGACCTGCGTGGAATTTGGAGTCATCTTGGCGTCAGAGTTGACTGTATGTGAGCAAGTGCCATTCCAAAACGCATGTATTCTGCAAACACGAAAGGATTATCTAAACATGGAGCTCCTGGCAGAGACGCAGGGATAAGGAGAAGTCGCACAAGGAAGGAACAGAATGGTTATGACGGTTATGATTTACCTTTCAACTCATTTCTATTGATGTAGAAAGAGGTCTACGAAACTTTGAAGAGTCGCAGCACAACCGTGGAGGAAGAAGTAGTCTCATTGAGAAACGGTGGAGTCACCAAAGAGGGAGAAGAGAGCATGTGGCAATGACCACTGACCAATTTATAAGCACTGTGTGGAGTTTGACATGAGTGGCATCGACCACCGAAAACCCAGGTGTGCGTTGGTAGACTCCTTCCCCCAACATCTTCTCAACTGTTGTTCGCAGACCAAGCGATACATCAGCAAGCACATCGTACAAAAGATCAGAGACATGTGGAATTTTTTTGAATCAAATCGGAACAAAACAAGATTAAGCCCCTTCATTCATTCATCAAATTTGCTATCAAAGATGGACGCGAACAACCAGCCTATGATCCCATGCAACAGTCTGAGAGCATAAAAGTCGTGCCCCGTAGATGTTAGCAACATTGCAAGAAACCATAGAGATGTGCCGCATTTGAGAGAACCGAAGAGCATCGGTATCTACTCTTAGCCAGTCTCCAAAACTTGCAATCCAAGGACATAATGGACTGAGTCTTGTTTGACATATAGACGGAGAAGAGTTGTGTCGATCCAGATGACAAATGTGAGATTAAATGCCCTCAGGCACATCTGTGGCGCACCACACGAGCTTTTGAGCTCACTTCTTCATCTATTTTTCTACAAACGAGAGCACATCTGTCATAGAGATTCAAGAAAATCTAGGCAAATTCCTTGTTGCAAGAAGCAAATAGGACATGTCATGACGTAACAAGATGATGAATCTGGGGTAGATTTGTAAAAACAATGTATTAAGGGGGGGAATGTTGGCATAATTAATACATAGTTTAGTTTAGCTACATGTAACCGATCTGTCAGTTACAGGTGGTTACCTCTTAACCACATTCTCACTTGTATTTATACACTCCTCTTACATTCAATATATCATTCAGACATTTACATTTCTCCTGATCCAACAGATGCAAAATAACTAGTAATCTGGGTACCTTAGCCAAGATACTCCCTCCAAGCATAAACCTAACCACTGAAGTCAACCACACATAAATTTTGTAAACCTACGGGATGGATTGAATATCAAAGGGGCCATTACTTAGTCCGAGAAAAGAGGACATGGAGGTCCAACAAACCTCGACAACTTCACCACTCAAGGTTGGGCACATCAAAGAAACAATTGACATTACATAATTATTGCCATAACAAAAAGGGTGATTAAGTGTCTATAAAACTATAGTCTCTCTCCCAACCCAGATTGGGTTCAATCTAGTGGTTGTCCACTAAAGTAAAGTTGTCATAACCCATGGGAACTGTGCTCAACATACCTAGAAGAAAATAAAATATAGATAGTAAGCTCGTATGAAGAGCAAGAGGTTTATAGATACAGCAGGCTTGCTTTCACCACAACATTTACTAGCTATAAATAGCTTAATAACCTTGTTACTCAATCAAAGAAATGCAGTTAATAATGGTAGGAGGTCATTTACTTCAACATGAAAATGTAACAACCAGCGTAGGAGGAAAAATAAATCTATGCTATCCACTTTAACAATGACAATGATTAAAGCCAAAACAAGAATATTACAAGAGGAAAGGAGAGATTTCCCACTAGGCATCCAAGCCCACAACAAAATAGTAGAGACAAACCAATTTTATCCAAGTTATATTTCATGATATTTTTAAATTTTAGCAATTGTAGCAATGGTAGGTTTATCTTGCCTATTTCTCTATGTTCAGCAAGTCGTATGGACACCTCACAGACCTACAGTAGCACTTCTCAGGTCAAATCTTGTCACTTCCATTGGTTGGGCATTAAAACCACACTCACTCCCACATTGGCACATGCAGGGAATTCCAAAATCCATGAGCAACATCAGTCAGAATAAATGTGGTCTCAAAGACTACATTGACTATAGTATACACAAAATGGGTTTATTTAAAAGACCCATGACACATGTGAAAGACGCGAATAAGGCAAAACTCCACAACCTTGTGAACATCCTCCCAAACTATGTCAAAATGGAACACCAACAATGCAGGATAAACACAAATGGTTTCTAATCAAAACTACCCTGCTTTACCACTGAAATAACCAATAGGTGCCCAAACTACACAGTTATCCTTTTCCTTTTCAGCATACACACGATGAGACAAAATTAATGTGACTTAGAAATAGGGTAAGAACATCTATTGAAGCACAAATGAAATGGACCTTTTTATTCAACTGTATTCGTAGGAGGCTCAGGAGCTGAGAATGCAACATGGAGGTATATACGAGGAAGGTATACGACTTTACAAACAACCTCAAAGAGAAGTGGTCTCAAGGAAATTCCTTCATTACAATATATGTACAAAAGGGCCAGAGAATATATGGCCTCGCTCAAATCACCCATGCAAAAAGAGACAAACAAAACTTTGAAATAGGATTGGACATCCACCCATGTAAGGGGAAAATACTCTACCACATTTTAGAAGCAGGTGCCATGGAAGGAAATAATACAGGGTAGATAAGCTATGACTATGAGAGAGAAGATTCTAGCAAAAATCCAACAAAGTTCCAAACCTTTACTATCAGACCATCAAAACAACGCAATAACAACATTAGCGAGAGAAAACAATAGGTAAACTAGGTAGAAAGGGGGAACCGACCAAAAAAAAACTAGCGACCAAGGGAGGAAGGTATATGGTGAGGGTAAAATTTAAAATCAATAAACAAAACTGGCAAGAGCTCAACCACTCCCACCCGCCAACAAGGATAAGATTCTCCCCCATGCCAAAAAAAGAAAGATAAATTACCATAAAGGATGGACGGTCAGTGGGTAAAATATTTTCACAAATTTTACCAATAAATTTTCCATTAATTTCAAAGCTTGCATGGAGCCAAAGGGGGTGGGGGGAAATTGGAGGTTGGAACTTTGTATGCAAACACAGGAAAATAGCTAACCATGGCGCAAACAATAGGACATCCTCTTCATTTGCGCAAACCGAGGCTTAGTCTATGAGAGTGACCAACAAAATAATTAAAATGGATTAATGATAATAATTAATACTAAAATTGATAAAAATCTACAATAAAATAATAGTAAAATATCCTTGTCGATCGATAATTAAAAAAATGTCATTATTATTATTATTATTATTATTTTACAGCTTAAAATAGTTATTAATTATAATCATAATGGTCGGCAGACAAAATTAACAATTTAAAATAATTATTATTATGGATATTCCTTTTAACTAGACACACCCTAACAACCAAATTGTCATTCTAGTTGCCTACTAGGATTCGAGAACACAATCTGCCATAAACAGGGTAATTGTAAAGGTCGCTACAGAGGCCCTCCACTAGAAGCATCAACAAAGACACATGGATACAAGATGGGGAGTAAGGATGCTAATCCTTCTCTGTGACAAGGTCAAAGTCAACTAACGGTCAATGGGAGCACACACACACAACCATTGCACGCTTATAAATAGGGTCATTAAAGTAGAACTAGGGTAACATCGAACGAGGCATTATAGATTTCAATAGTTTAGCATTACAAAAATTATTTAGATAAAAGTGTAGAAAATTTATAAAATTACATACATGATATCTAGCTATGTTGCCATCAAATACATTAGAATATAAACAAGTTTCTTGTACAAATTATATATTCCCTTCGAAATATTTTCTTTTTTTTGTTAACTTGGTTCTTATTACAACCGGAGTTGGCGTTGGGTTATTATCGACCATTATCCGAAATCATTTGCATATTTTATCTAAGATATGAAAATTCTATCCTATGATAGATTGAATTCAATTTTATGAAAGTAATTCATAAGACCCAAATATGTCATTTAAAAATCACTCTCCATTGCATTCTTCAACCTTTCAACCGATAAATTTCTTGTAAAAAGATTTCATCAACATATAGACATATGATTAAGATTTGACATTATGGATTGATAGTTATATATAATGTCTACTCACAATTTATTTTCCTGAACTCATTGTTGAATAGGTATGCATCAATACGACTATATTAATCTCTTTTTCTATGTGATTGGGATCATAATGTGATTTATTTTATATGTAACCCTTTTCTCTTGACCTTTAACTTCATAGTCTAGTAATTACTACACATACACTTACTCTTTTAAGCATCCATTTGATACAATTTCAACTATTCTATAATGTTAGTGTTACTACTAACATTGTTATGAATTTATCAAACCTTTGCACTAAATAAAATGTTTCATTACAATCAACTCTGAGATGTTGTGCAAATACCTTTACATCTAATATTATTGTTTAGTTTTCAAAATTTCCTTTTGTATCATATTTTGTCTTATAGACAAATTTCACACTAATTTCATCCCTTCTTTCTAGAATATTCACAAAATTTAACCTATTCATACTTATTCTCTCTTGAGTGACATTGCGTGTAATGAACATAGAGTCATGATTAGATGTTGAATGATTTACTTCAATAAATTTACATTTTCCTAGTTAAATAATATTTCTTTTCCCTGAATTTATTTACATAATGAAATTTTTCCAATAATGACATTTAGTTTTATTTTTAACATTAAATTTTCCTTGATTTTGATTTTGAGTTTGGTTTTGGTTTTGGTTGTTTTCCCCTCTCTATAACTACAAAAGTATGGATTCTAGATAGTTTATCCACCGCTTTCTAGGTTTCCATTACTTCCACTACCTTTCTATCTACATATTTATCTTCATCTTGAATTTTATCTCACACTTCCTCTATCAATTGAAACATGTATTCTAAATGAATTTTCTTAAGATGAATCCCTTGAACTATTTAACATCTACAATGAATTGGATGAGGTCTTTTAACTCTTAAATGGCCACCATAACAACATCAAACATTCTTGGGAGGCTCCTAAGAACAGTTTTTGTAACCTTTTGATTCGTAGATGTCTCACCAAGAGACCTAACTTGGTTTATGACACCCATGATATGGGTAACAAATTGATCAATTGTTTATGATTCCTTCATACTCAAATGTTTGAAATTACTTATACGTTATTGTAATTTTACTAATTTGAATTTTCTTGAACCCCAATATGAGTTTTCTAATCTATCCCAAAATTATTTAGACCAAGTTGCTATTCCAACCTTAGGAAATATGATCTCATTCATTTTTGTTGAATTATAAACAAGACATTTGCATTCTTTATGTCAAATTTATTCTTGATACAATAAAAAAATTTGTGTCGGGGCCTCCAAATCTATTTAATCTCAAGGATCATTGAAATCCTTCTATAATAAATCCCATAAATCTGTAGAATAACAATAAAAATTCATTTTAATCTCAAAAATATTAATGTTTACCTATGAATAACATAACCTAGGCCAAAGTGAGGCTTGTGATCGTTTTTGCCATATGTGGAGTGTAAAAGCTGGAATAAACTTATCCTAAGCTTCTATAATATCAATTTTAAGGATTGGATTAGGCCAAAACCCTTATGAATGTGTGTGCTCTCAATAAACAAAAAAAAAAAAAAAAACTACAATGGAATAAAATGTGAAACACAACACAAGCTCAAAATGTAGAAATGACACTTCTTCTAGTAATTTTTAGAAACATGATAGTGCTCTTATTAATTCTTGTCCTTATTTATTTTATTAACAATATATATTTTGTAAAAAATATTACAACTCCTTACAAAAATTTCTCAACTATATTTTAAAAAAATTTTTCACAATATTTTGTTCCTCAACATAAATCTTGGTATTCAAAAGTTACATATATGCATATTGGAATTTGTGGTGAGTCAATGTTTAGTATTTCTAATAAACATGCTAAGCCTGAAAGGAACGATAGTAAGATCGTTCCAAGCCGTGAAGATCTTAGATGATCATAGAACACCACATTTGATATGCTGAAATAAATTCACTAGAATAACTTTACAAAATAATTTGCAAATAAATAACAATAATATCATATATTATTATGGAACTCTCATGAGAACAATGACAATGGGAATTTCTTATATAAGCAAGCAAGATCAATGTAAGAATCATTAAAGGTATTAGATCAAGCCATAAATCAAGGAAAGAACTAGTAATCAAAGAACTAGTCAAGACCATAGATTTAGGAAATAACTAGTCATAACAACTAGATAATATATTCCTAATATATAAATAAGATAAAATAAATATCCACACATAAGTGGGTGAGGATAAATAAAATAGAAGGTAAATAAAGTACCTAGGTGAACATGAGCTAAGGTAAATACCTACTCTAACAACCGCCCCACCCCGCTTCCCAAGAAGTAAAGCTAGGGGCAAAAAATAAAAGTGGCATATCCATAGTATGATTCCTAGTAACTAGTCCTAATGAGATATTTATGTACAAAGAATCGGGAAAAGGGACACCGCAAGGTACCCAAAACTAGTAATAATAAAGTAGAGAGAAAAATCTCGTTGTAAGGAATTTCAAGAAGCCCACATCAAAAACTTGTATAATGTTAAATAAGTTCAAAGGTGTAATATTGTCTGGATCCATTGCTTGATCACAAAAACAAAAACAATTGATACTAGGATTCACTGAATAGCTCCATACAACGAGATTGTTAATGGAGTGATGCTAAAAGTGTAAAAAAACCAAACATTATTCGATCAACTACAAATAGGCATGCCACGATCTAAGAAAAATAAGCAAAGAAACAAGGCACGGACACAAAATCCATAGAAATAGGAGTACCACGATCCAAGAAAAGCCAAGGTAACAACGAAAGGACAAAAAACCAAAGGAAGCAAAATCAACACCACACCCTCACATACTGCTGAATGGGTGGAGTGATGCTACAAATCTGTATGAGCTATCAAAAAAACTTCTCAATCACTTACAAACTAACACTAGGATTCACTAGAATATTTCCCCCACTAGAATAACATGCAATAAGATGCCTAATATTCTTAGGAGCATCATGAGCAAGAGAAGACTCGAAACTTGTTGATCAAGATCGGTGGTGGGTCTGGAGCCATAATTTCAAGAAGAATAGGAGCATGAATATGAATTTCCACAATATGAGGATGATGTTGTAAGCAAGAAAGTGTCTATTGTAGTGTGTGTATTAGTGTATCCTTCTCACAAATGAGGTTATGAAGAAGATTGTTTTGCTTTTTGAGTGATCTATTTTGTTCCATAAATTTTCCCATATCCTCCGAAATCTTACACACTTTGGAGTAAAGCATAACATTCTCGTAATCCATGATAAATACAAGAATGCAACACCCAAAAGTTTAGGATGTCGAGCTCAACTCAAATTATGTGCACAAGTGATTATAACACCCCCCAAATTTGAAATTTATAATCATGCGTGTGTGTAAATATTACAATGAGTAAAAAGTAACTTTTTATTTAAAATGTGTATAAAAATGTCACCATGTGGAGATCTTGATAAAATACACAATTTCCAAAAATAAATCACCTTAATTTGAGCTATAGACCAAATGTTATGAGCTTTAGAAAGTTTTTCTATTAAAAAATAATATTTTAATACTGATTTTTTTAAAGGTACACATGGCACCCAAATTTCCAGAGGGTAAAAGAGTGTATCCACAGGATACAAACTTGTGACCAAAGGATAAAATATCACTGCGTCCAAAATATACATGTCTAGAGGGTGCACGTCTATATCCAATGGATAAAAGAATGCACCTAGAAGTTATAGATATGCCTCCAGAGGATAAATGACTACATCTAAAATAGAAATATCTAGAGGGTAAAATAATGCACCTAGAAAGTAAAGATATGAGTCAAGTGGGTAAAAGAATTTACCTAAAAGTATAATTGCTAATACAAACTATATTATCTACTCTTCTTTGACACTATTACATTTTGATGTTGATATTGTTAGACCGATATTTAGATAGTGTGATTATGATACATTGATCAATATATTATAGATTATACTAATATTCAAAATAGTGACATTATGTGGTTTACATTTTATGATTATGCATAGTTGGTGATGATAGACAATTATATATGTTGATGTTGATATTCTGATTTTATACTAACATGTCGTATTTTAGATGCATAGCATATGATTGGATGTTTTTAGTAAAATTATGATTTTATGGATGCCAAAATAAAATTAATTGTATGATGATGGATAATAGAATTGCTAGACTCGAATGATGATTATTTATCTTATATGTATATTGTCTCAATGTTGATAATACGGCTGAAAGGCTAGATAACTATTTTGTTGTGTGCAAGAATTTTATCGCGTACATATAAGGGGATAGGGGACCATCCACAGAAGGATGTTGGGCGTTGAGAAACGAGGCCAAATTTGACAACTTGTGTAGTGTTATGTCGTGTTATTGTTGCATGCCTTGTTAGAAGGTTTCTCATGGGGAGGTGACCTCACATGTATGGCCATGGGGTGAATTGTGTTCCCTCTTTTAATTTGTTTCATGTGCTTTATTAGTGTTTTATGTATTTAAAATTTGGAATTTGTTGTCACTTTATTATCATGTAATAATGTGTCTTAATTAAGCTAGTCCTTCTTATTTGGTTAACTAAAATTGGGATGTGACTAATAGTTAATTATGAGGTTGGGTGGTCCTTGTTGTAGTAAGATTTTTAATGATTTATGTGTGACTTACTCCACCCCAACTTTAACTTCAGATTTTAACTTTGGGGGCCTTTTTAGAGGTTTGTGAGACAAGCTAACCTTGTGGAACAAGCTAAGGTTGTCCTATACCTCTTAAATTTACCTAAAAATATTACCTATGGGTTGAGAAGTTTATTTTTGACTTGTTTATTATTTTTGACTGTAAAAGAGAGAAAATAATTGCACTTTGTTTCTACCTCAATTAATTTGGTCCTTAGAAAGCATGGTGTGCAATTTTGTGAGCCATGTGGGTTTTTCATAGTTCTTACAAGTTCATTGATTTTCTTGGACTTGGTGTGTTGACTTGAGTGTGGGAATGAAGGAATGATGAAGTGGCATCCTAAATGGAGCCACCTCATCATCCTGACATTCCATTTCTATTTATTGATGGTTTTTAGATGGAATGGGAGTTACTTGTTCATTTTCCTCTTATGCACTTTTCAATTTGAGGCTTGTTGGAGTGCTTTGGGAAATTGCTTGGCTTGGAATTGAAAGAGGCTTGTGAAGTTTTCTTGGAGCTTGATGGAGAGGTAGGCTCTCCACCTTAGTTATTTTTTTATTCTTGTTTATATGAAATGTTGTGCTTGTTAAAATTGTTTAAGCCTTGTGAATGTGTTTGTGTGTGGTTGGGTAGTAGGCCTTAAGTTGGGTGTGGGAGAAGGGCTTATGGGACCATTGGGGAGGGAAAATGGAGTTTTTTGAGGCATGAATTTGGTGGGAGTGTGATTGGGAGTTTCACCTATGGGGAGTGAAAAGGAAATCATGGTTATTTTGTTGCATACTTGCAAGGGAGAGATAAGGATTTTGTGTTGATTGTTTTGTGCACTTGGAGGCTTAGGGTGAAACTCCCACGTCACTTGGGATTAATAAGGAGGTGCTTTACCATAGCCCTTGCTTCATTTCCTTTGATTTAAAACCTTGTGTTGTTTTTAGAAGGTTGTAAACTTGTTGAATATGACTTCTTTGTTGTGTTGAATATTTTGTAATGCTTGTTATATGTGGAAGCCATGTTGTTGTAATGTTGCCAAATTTTCTCAAGACCCCTCGTGGTTCTTTGGTTGGGGCTTGGGGGACATTAAGGGGATGGCTTCTCCTCTTAATGGATTAAAGGTTGGGCAGAGAGTGTTGCCTACTCCCCTTCCTTGTATTGCGATGCTTGTGGTGAGAAGATTGAAGTGAGTTAGATTAGAGCTACATTTGGGTGAAGACATGCAAATTGGAGACTTATATATTTGGCCTTGTTGATAGCCTTGTTGTAATTTTTTCATTTTATTATCCCCACTTGAGTGGATGATTTTAAATCTATAAGCTTGTAAGAGAGTTATTTTATGACTTGGGAATCCCTATATTTGGTAAACTCTTCTAAGAGCATTGTATGAGAATGTGCATTTTAAAATGTATTAGTATTGTGAAAGGAAACTAAAAATTTATCACCTTGTTTGAAGAAGTTAAAAAGTGTGAAATAAGTAAAATGGGAATGTCTCTCTCTTTATTTTTAAGTTGTTTCATTATTCCAAAAATGTGATATGGTTTATTTTAGAAGAAATGAGCATCTTGTTATATTGCACTTGATTTGTGAAATAGGATGCCATTTAATTTTGAAAGAGGAAAATAAATATTACTCTTGTTGCTTGAATAAAAGATATATTGGAAGATGTAAACCATAGTTGCATTCAGTTAAATTGAAAGAAAGGAAGTAGTATGTTATTTTGTGTTTAGAATGAGTAGGAATCTTATTCTACTAAATGTATAGAATTGTATAATAAAACATATTCATCCTCCCAAGTCTAACCTTCGATGGAATAAACATAAAGAAAAATTATCCATACAATTTTATAAGTCAATAAAATTAGATATACTTTCCTACTTATATGTAGTTATGATTGATTCAATTATATAGGAATGATTTTATAAATTTCCTTAACATATAATTAAACTAACTATTGTTTCCATACATCAAAATACAAAAAAGAAGAAGGGGAGAATTGAAATAAAATTGGCTATTTTAATAATATTAATATGTTAATGTTATTAATATATTAATATTGCTTTTAACTAAATCATAATATTGAGATTGATATATTAATATTAATATTTATAAATTAATATTATTGATAAATATTAGTATTAATAATACTGTGATTATTATTGTTATTATTAGTAATAGTAAAACATTTATTCATGAAACTTTTTGATTAAAAAAATTTATAAAAAAGAAAAATAAAAAGTGTGAAGCGGTTATATTAGGAGATTGGGTTTAAATGTAAAAATATGGGGGGCGGTCACTGACCCCACCTATTTTTTATACGGGATGGGGTTGGGTGGGTTACTCTTCCCTCCAAACCATTATAAATAGCAAAAAAAAAAAATAAAGTCATTGTGTTATATATGTAGCCGAACACTTGTTTAACTCAGTCTACATTCTTTCAAACACGTGACTCCTTTAATATGTATATGCATATATATACAGATTTGTAAATCCATTCTTTTAATAAATATAAATTTTCAGGTTTTTTAAATATTTAAGGAAATTTGTATATAAATACACACACAAATCTGTGTATATATATATATATATATATATATATATATATATATATATATATATATATATATATATATTTTGTTATATTTGGGTTATATACACATGTATATATACCTAAAATGGGTGTACTCTCAAAAGAAAAAAAAGAGTATTTTTGTTTCAAAAATATACACTATAGATTTATTGGGCAAAAGCCACATATCAAATGGGTATTTTTATTAAAAGAATCTTATAACAAAGTAATTAAAAATACAATCCCTAGAATGGGGTAGAGGAGAATAACAAGTAAAAACAAAAAAGGAATAGATTTGGCATGTGTGTATCCATCCCCAAGCTCTATCCTGCTCTTCCTCCTTCCCTTAACTTGCAAAACAAAAATGAAGAAATGAGTAAATGAAAAGAATAAAATAAACTCTCCATAGATATTAGGGTTGGTTGAAATCTACTAGATTCAATGTCTTAGATTGGGTTCATCTAATGGCCAAATTTGTTCTCTACAAATGCTAGGTGGAAGTTAGGCAAAATCATCATTTGATCACATGGGTCATGTTTTGAATGGGGCCACTTGTGTGGTGTGGAAGTTAATTAAAATTTTGTACTTATTTTTGTTTATTTTTTTGTAAATTTCAAAGTAAAGAGGCCATGACCTAGTGGTAATTAAGTAAACCCATACCCTTAATAATTTAGACAACATAGCCAATGGTGTTTTGGTGGATCGGTTAAGAGAGACGGTTGTGTCTGGATCCACCCAGGTTCAAATCCCGTTAGGCATGATCCCTTTGGGATGGTTATCAGTGGTGGCGGATGTTGCATCACCGGTGGTTATGAATGGTGTCTATTCTCGGTGGTGGCGGACTTTGCATCATCGAAATTGGCGTTCAAGGTGGTTGGTGGCTCTAAAAATGATGGTGGAAGAAATTGCATCATCAGGGTGGGCTCATTGGTCGTGGTCTGGGTTGGTCTAATTGTAATATCTTTTCTCAGGGCATTGCCTATAATGGGTGGGGTCCCAGGCAACCCTCTGGTTCATAGCTCTAGTCAAAAGCGTTTATCTATAAATAAAAAATCAGACAACATTTATATTTGAGAATTAAAATTAATAGTTTTGTGTAAACGGAAGGGCAATTTAGACCTAGACTTTTATTATAAATTATTGAATGACTTTAGGAACAACTTTATTAAATTAATTTAAGATTATAAGAATGATTTTTTTAAACCTAACTAAAGGATTAATATTACTATTTATTAAATTTTGTGACGACCATTTGTTAACCAAGGGTTTAGCTAATCGTTGTTTTCGTTCCTTAACAAAAAAAAATTGTTCCATAAATTTTCTAAGGTAACCCTTTATTTGTTTTAGGTTTCATGGGTAATGTTTTTGTGGGCGTTGTTAGTGTGAGTTATCCTATGTGTCCTCCTCTCATGTTGGAGGGTCATCTCACATGGGTTAGGTTTAGAGTTAGGTTTAGGGTTTCATATGTGTCATGCACTAGGGTTACTCAGCACCCTATATGTACCCCTTTTCCATTCATTTATGAGCATGCCAAGACACTCCGTTGTCTTTCCTCTATGTAAGTTTTGTTTCTGTTGAGCAAGTTCTTCCATTACTGATCAATTTTTCCTTGCTATCGCTGGAGCTTTCACGATTCCGTTGGAGTGCAACTACTTCGTGGTGCTTCGTTTCTGATTCAATTCTCGCAAAATTTTTCATGGTATCAGAGCTGAGATCGGCTAAACATGCACTCGATTTATTTTTTGTTGCTATTACTCTTACTTGGTTTCATTATTTTACTCTGCATGCAAGTCTTTTGATCACCATTTTCTGGAAATTATCTTGCTAATATCTCTAACAAGCTTTCTTAGAAAGTTTTTGTGTTTTTTTTCTTGTGCATGTTGTCTGTGGTTGCAGGATCCTTGAGTTCTTCAGTCGTGGTTGCTACTCAATGAACTGCTATCCCTCTGGCATTTTTTTTGCTTCCTAGGCGTTTTTAATCACATTTGCCACGTTTTTTGGTGTGGGCAAGCTAAAACGTGGTTGCTCAGGCATTTTTTGGACTCTCCAAGGTGTTTTTTTGATTGCACATGCATTTTTTAATCATTACCCACTTTTTTTGATTGCACAGGCATTTTTTAATCATTAGCCACGTTTTTTTTGTCTGCAGGGTGTTTTTAATCATTTGCCATGTTTGTTTGCTTCACAGGGTTGTAAAAATCATCTGCCACATTTTTTTTTGCTTCCTAGGTGTTTTTAAACAACTCTGCCACGTTTTTTTGGTCTGAGCAAGGTAAAACGCTGCTGTAAAAACTCCTCCGCGGCCTGGTATGTTTTTAAACAACTCTGCCACGTTTTTTTGGTCTGAGCAAGGTAAAACGCTGTTGTAAACACTCCAGCGTGGTTGTTCTTCTTGTTTTTTGGTAAGGTTTCAACCATACACCTTTTCCTTTGGTAAGTTTGTTAATTTCCTTCTTTTTTCTCTCTAAAATCCTCAGTTTTTTAGAAAAAACGGCCTGTGTTTTCTTTTTTAAAAAGTTTTTCTTTTAAAACAAAAAAATCAAACAAACTTTCTAAATCAACACAGTTTGTTTTAAATCAACAAATCTTTCTTTATTTAAAAGAAACTTTCTAAAATGCCTTCCATCATTATTTATTTAAAAATCTTCTCTTAAAACGCATTCTTTCTAAAACTTGAAAGTTTTAGAAAATATTCAAAAAAAGTGCTTTTTTAGTGATTTGCTTAATTAAAGCCTTTTTTCAACATTCATTAGATTTAATTACATTAGATCTAATTTAATTTCACCTTATTTAAAATATATTTCCTTGGCATTATAATTTGGTTTTTGGATTGTTGTATTTCTAACCTTTTGTCGAGTGCCGAAGACGAAGGGTCAACCCCCTCGCAATACAAACAAACCCTATCTCAAATTCCATGCCATTTCCAATGAGCAAACATATGATACCCTTTGCATGTGTTTAGGGCACTTTTTTAATCCGTTTGCAGGTTTATTGGCTTTTTCTCATCAAATTGCGGGAATTGGTTTTTGCTATAACTTTTGACTCGTTGCTCGGTTTTGAGCACTTATTTAGTCAAAGTTGCATGTTTTTTCGCACTCTAGATGATGGGATCATTAGCTTTGTAAATGAACTAATTTTATAAAGTGCCGCATTCTGGGGGGTGTCTTTGTTTTGCTTAATTCAGCTCATTCTTTTGAGCTTTGTTCTATTCCTTTTTTTCATGGACTTGTGAGCACGTCCGCCACAGTTTTACAACAAAGGGATTCTTTCGTGTGACGTGAGACACTTTTTCTCACCACCAAGGTTGGATTTCGCCTCCTTTCTGTTTTTTTACTTGTGCTTTTTTACGGTGTTCCTCTTTTGTTGCGCTCCACAAAACACTGTTGTGGTCTCCCCTCTTGCGCATTATTACGCTAATTACAAGATGAGTTACCAAGTGTTTCAAACTGCACGCATGGACCCGATTGTAATCAACGCACTAAACTATAAAGTGCCGAAAGCAGGGGGGTTGTTATTATCCTGGGTGGTTGTGTTTCTTTTTTACATTTATTTCTCTCTCTCTCACTATGGATGCACTTTCAATTCCTTTGCTTACACCGTTCAACTTTTTCAAATGGAGATCGAAAATAATAATGAAACTAAGGGGTAAAGGGTTATACCGCATCACCATGGGAACTGAGACTGAACTTAAGATGAACTCAAAAATCTAAGTGGTTAAACAAGAGTGATGAAGCTTTAGGTCTTATTTTCATGTCCGTTTCTCCCGAATTTCTCTTCCACATTGAGGTGTCCAAACACTTACATCTGCGTGGAAAATGCTGGATGTGATGTTTGGACAACTAGATGACATGAGAGCGCATGAGTTGGAAAACGAACTACTATGGTTAAATCCTAGTGACTTTGAAAACCTACAAGCCTTCTTCTCAAAATTTGTCCACATTAGATTATTGTTAAAAGTATGTCAAGTAGAAAGAAAGATTCTCAACCCATCTTGTCGATTCTCTCTAAGCTAGGTCTCGAATATTCTATCTTCGTGTCAACTTTCTACGCTACAAAAGCTGGTACTTGGCGATACTATTTTTGTCCCAACTCATTCGAGAATAGGAAAAACTCATTCAAATGGGGTCTCTCAAGTCCAAGTCACATGCCCTTGTAGCAAGTACTAGCAAGGGAAAGAAGACTGAAAATAAGAAAGAAACTAAGGATCAACCGAAGAAAGAAACCAAGATCAAACCTAAAAATGACACAAATACTTCGACTTCTGAGCCTAGGGCGCATAAAAGTAAGTATTTGTGTTCCTATTGCAAGAAGATCGTCACGACGAGAAACACTATTTTAAGAAACAGATTGATCACTTATCTCATTTACTTGAGAAAAATAAAATAAGTGTTCTTGAATCAATAAAACAAAGTGCTCCAAAGGCCGAGTCTTCTACTGCAAAAGGTGCTAGAAATGATAAGAAGAAAGGAAAGGCCCTTGTAGCCAAAGTTGCTCCTTCATCGACATGGATTATAGATTCCAGTGCCTCGCACCACATGGGTTCTTCACATGTTGAGTTTTCCAACATTGAACCTTATGGAATGTCCCAAATCACGATGGGTAATGACACGATGACAGTGTCGGTTTCCAGTAGTGGATCGGTAGAGATGGATGGGGGAACATTTAACCAAGTGTTGAGTGTTCCTAATCTCTCTACCAATCTCCTATCAGTTTACCAAATTACTCACCTTGGTGAAGGAATGCGAGTGGAATTTGGTCCTAACTCGGTGATTATTCGTGAGCTTAACAATGACACTACAGTGGCTGAGGGAAAGGCAGATCACCATTCACGGTTGTACACCTTCTCCCACTTTACTTCTGATTCTATGCCCACTACCTTGCTCACTCATGCAAATGAGGTTAGTAAGCTATGGCATGAGTGTTTTGGACATCTAAACTATCACTACCTTGAACAATTGAGTCAAAATGAAATGGTCAACGGGTTGCCTCACGTCAAGTTTTCTAAGGGTCTTTGTGAGGGTTGTACCCTTGGAAAGCATCCTGAAAAGAACTTTGACAAAGAAAATCCACGGAGAGACACTCGTCCCTTGGATCTTGTTCACAGTGATGTTTCTGGTCCATTTCCTTCTCCTTCGTTTACTAGAGCTCTTTATGTGCTAACCTTCATTGATGACTATTCGCGATATACTTGGGTATATTTTCTTAAGCTTAAGTCTGAAGTCTTTGAACATTTTCAGGACTTTAAGGCTCTTGCTGAGAAACAGGCGGAATGGTCTATCAAGGTTCTCCAAACCGACAATGGAGGTGAATATGTAAACAATAGGTTCATGGATTTCTGTACTTCTAAAGGGATCTCTTTGCAACATACAGTTGCTTATAGCCCTTCACAGAATGGATTCGCAGAAAGAAAGAACCGTACTCTGAAGGAGATGGCCACTTGTATGATTCACTCGAAGTCTCTTCCTCTGTAGTATTGGGCCGAAGCAGTGAATTGTGCAAATTACATTCAGAACCATGTTCCACACAAGGCAGTAAGAGGGATGACACCCTTTGAAGCCTGGTTTGGACGCAAGCCTGATGTTGAGCACTTTCGAGTCTTCGGATCCAAGGCTATGGCTCGATTCCCAAGAAGAAATGCAAGGCCTTGGAACCACAATCCAAACCTTGTATCTTTGTAGGGTATCCTGATGGCGTGAAGGGATATTGATTGATGAATCCTAATTCTCATGAGCTATATATTGAGAGAAGTGTTAAGTTCAATGAGTCTTCTTCGACTTCTACTTCTCCACCTATAGAGGTTCTTCAGCTCACTGATTCAGATTCTGACTCATCAAATGATGATACTATTGAGCGTGCTCCTCTTCTTGATCCTCCCGACCATCAGACCTTTGAGTCTTCTGATTTTGATAGTAGTGATGACGAGGACTATGTCCCTTCTCACTCAAGTGAAGAATCTTTTGACTCTGAGCTTGATCCTCCTAGTCCCCTTTGGGCTAGGAAAACTTTGCAAAGTGCTAGAGATTTAGTTGGAGATACTTTGGATATGAGACGTACTCACTCAGATTTCATTGGACCCCACTCTTTCTTCACCTCTGCTTCTGATCCACAGTCTTTCCAGGAGGCTTCTGGTATTCCTGAGTGGGATTTTGCCATGGATGAGGAGTATTCCTCTCTCATGAAGAACGATACTTGGGATCTCACCACTCTTCCGAAAGGAAGAAAATTGTTCGGTGTAAGTGGGTGTTCAAACAAAGTAAAAGTAGATGGAGACGTCGAAATGTTTAAAGCGCAATTAGTAGCTAAGGGTTTCTCCCAGATAGCTGGGGTTGATTATACAGAAACCTTTGCTCCGGTTGCGAAGATGACTTCTATTTGACTGACCCTAGCCATTGCCGCAGCAAACAGATGGAAATTCCATCAAATGGATGTTAAGAGTGCCTTCCTTCATGGTGACCTAGAGGAAGAGATCTATATGGAACAACCTCTGGGTTATGTCCAAGATTCCTCCCTCATTTATAAGTTAAAGAAGTCTCTTTATGGACTTAAACAAGCCCCTCGGCCGTGGTATGCCAAGATGGACTCCTTCTTACTTACATTAGGGTTTACTAGGTGTCACTCTGATCCAAATGTTTATATTCTATGGCAAGATGACTCCATACTCATTATTGTTCTCTATGTTGATGACTTGTTGATCACAAGCAGCTCTTCCTCTATTATTGATTCTGTGAAGATCGCCTTAGCCAACAAGTTTTCCATGACTAACTTAGGTCTACTTCATTACTTCCTTGGGATCCAGATTTCACAATCTGACTCGAGAATCTTGATTTCGCAACCTAAGTATGCTCTTGATTTTCTATCTCGGTTTCAGATGTCCGATTGCAAGTCTTCTCCTACTCCTTTTCTTTCCGGGGTTAAGTTGGTTTCAGATTGCTCTACTCCCTTGGTTGATGGTACTCTTTATCGACAATTAGTTGGGAGCTTGATCTACTTGACTCACACTCAACCGGATTTATCATATGCTATTGGGATCGTGTCTAGATTCATGCAGGAGCCACATGAGCTGCATTGGAAAGCAGCTAAATAGATCCTTCATTATGTTCGTGGCACTTATGCTGATGGCATACACTATCATGGAGGGGTTGATATTGACTTGATTGGGTTCATAGATTCTGATTGGGCCGGTGACTTAGATCATCAGAAATCTACTTCTGGCTACAGTTTCTCTCTTGGTTCAGGTCCTATTAGTTGGTCTAGCAAGAAGTAGAATGCAATTGTAATATCATCTACAGAGGTAGAATATAGAGGAGTAGTTAACACTGCCACATAAGCTATTTGGCTACAGGGTATTCTGACAGAGTTTGGCATCCACTTTCGGCGGCCTACCATTATCTACTGTGATAACACGAGCACTATCTCTATTTACTAAAATCCGCTTCAAAGATCAATGGATGAAACACATTGAGATCCATATGCACTTCATACGGGAGCTTATTCATGATGGTATCATCAACATTTAGTACATTCAGACAATAATCGATTGCACGACTTATTCACCAAGCCTTTCACTGAGATGAAGTTTCTTCACTTACGGTCTCTTCTTGGGGTGAGGTCTTCTGCAGCTTGCCCATCTTCTTAGGGTTATTTAGTCCTTTTCTTCTTCTTCTTCTAGGAAGATTGTGTTTGTATATGGGCACCTTATCAAGCCTTTAGTTGCCAGGCCCCATTGGCACATCTTTCTTAGTTGTTTAGGAGTGTCTTTCTCTTCCATCTGACTCATCACAGCCGCTACCCCATCTTCGATGAAGGGGGGTGTTATTGTGAGTTATCCTATGTGTCCTCCTCTCATGTTGGAGGGTCATCTCACATGGGTTAGGTTTAGAGTTAGGTTTAGGGTTTCATATGTGTCATGCACTAGGGTTACTCAGCACTCTATATGTACCCCTTTTCCATTCATTTATGAGCATGCCAAGACACTCTCACTGTCTTTCCTCTATGCAAGATTTGTTTCTGTTGAGCAAGTTCTTCCATTACTGATCAATTTTTTCCTTGATATCGCTGGAGCTTTCACGATTCCATTGGAGTGCAACTACTTCGTGGTGCCTCGTTTCGATTCGATTCGCAAACTATTTTCAGGGCGTTACACAAAATTACACTATAAATATCTCTTTTTCTAGGACCTATATAATAAAACAAAGAGAAACCTTGAAAGTTTCCCAAAAACCTAGAAAACTCGATATAATTTTAGTATCAAAAAAATTCGGTACATAATTGTATGGATTTTTTAGAAATGTGCCAAAAAACCCTTCACTAATTTGAGTGTCACATGAAAATGATCAAGTTTATAGTCAATTCAAGGGTTTTGACACCTTCCAAATCTAATGGTGCACTCTATTTTGCATAAAAACACATGTTGTACAAAACGCCAACAAATTCTAGATTTATAAAAACAATAAATGTTTGCTTGCAAAGAGAAACTTATAGATGGATGTTTACATCATCTATCACTCTGATACCATTAAAGGAATGATAAGAAGGTCATTCTAAGCTGTGAATATCTCAGATGATCATAGCACATGACACTTGATAAGCTGAAATAAATTCACCAAAATAACTTTACAAAAGAATTTACAAACAAGGAACAATAATATCATATATTATTATAGAACTCTCATGAATACAATGAGAATGAGCCTTGCTTAAATATGCAAGGAAGATCAATCTAAGAATCAGTCAAGGTCATAGAACAAACCATAAATCAAGGAAAGAACTAGTCATCAAATAACTAGTCAAGACCATAGATTTAGGAAAGAACTAGTCATTAAATAACTAGTCAAGACCATAGATTTAGGAAATAAATAGTTATAAAAACTCGATAATATCTTCGTAATATCTAAATAAGATAAAAGAAAATATCCATACATAAATCGATGAGGATAAATAAAATACCTATGTGAACATGAGCTAAGGTAAATACCTACTCTGACAAAGCCTAAAAATATTTTTAAATTGGAGAAGTTTCATGTTAATGTGAAAGGAGAATTGGTTAACATCCATATTCAAATTGGCATATATTAAGAGTTCAAGATCATATTGCCATATAAGTAGAAGAAATCCTTGAAGCCTTGGGGTTATTGTTGAACAAGATTGGGCTAAAGTAAAAAAAATGTAGCGTTCATTACTTGAACAACTCTATATACATAGTTTCAATTTTAACTAAATAAATGGTTGATAGAAAAATTTACCATAAGTAGAAAAAAATGGGCAAGGACAATGACATCAGTTTGTCTCGTGTCCTAACCCTAAGCAGGATGTTGTGCATGGCGGCAATGGAATATCTTAGAAAGGTGGTCGCTCTCGATGGTTGGTGAAGTAGTGTGAGTGGTCGGGTTTCCTTGTGCTAAGCATCCCTGTTCACGGTGGTTTCCCTCAGTATTGCTTCTTTCCTCATCCAATGACATGGTCATGTATTCTCTTCCATCTACCAATGGTGTTGTTGGGGATGTTACTGGCACAGAGACACTCATCCAAGGTCTCGGGTGGGTCGGATCTGGGGACTATGTTTCTACAAATGGACCATTCAAAGGTAAAATATGGAGGAAAGAGATTTCTAGAAGCTTCCAAATTGTTTATTTGACTTCCTTCTAAGCCCATGGCTTATACTAAAACATCACATAGTAATTATTTTGGAATAGAGGTCCTTAAATATGAGGCATATTTCACGGAAAATGTGATTATTTGTAGATAAAATAATCTCTTTATGGGTCGACAACACTTAATGAATGTATCTCTACTCTTTGGATGCTGATTATGGAAGGTAAAATAGAAATATATCCCATAACTTGAGGTTTATTCATTATTATTTTTGGAAGAGTTTGGTATTTTTAGTCTCATTTTTTGCTTTTGAATCAGTAGTTCCCTCTATTTAATCATGTGACTAATACTTTCAATGTTAAACCTTTTTGGATCTCGGCTTCCATATTTACCTCTCTGATTTTGGGCTGAAAAATGCTTACTTTCCATTGGGGATATATTGGGTAAGAGCTTGGCTATTAACCAAAAAAATCCTTAAATAAGTATACCACATATGGACGATATCGGAAGATATAAATACTTTTGTGGACTTTTGGATTCTATTGAATTCAAAGTTGAGGATAGAATTTGGAATCAAAATTTAGACTATGAAGCATTTTCCTTCAGATGCAGGACTTGTTTTCCTCTTGGTCACTTAGATTTGGATTGTAAGATAGGTAAGAAATAAGGTAAACATAGAACTTATTGGTGGAGGATTTCGACCCTAGTCACCTGGTTGTTGATAGTCACTTAGGTATTGAGTCAGAAGATGGTTCAGAGAATGAGGAAGTTTTTGTTTTCAAGAATGATGTGGTAAAACCTTCATGTAATCTTGTAGAAAAGGATTCAGTTGCAAGTTCTGATTTGATTGTGGGAGCTAATTCCCTTCCTTTTGTTTCAATAGAGATCCAAAATCACATGGATACAAAGAATATTGAGATCATCGTACCGGTTCACACTAATGAAAATGTAAATCCCAACATCGGTGTTGGATGGACTACTGTGAGAAACAAGAAGGAAGGAAAAATTGTTAACGATCCCCATAAAATGCATTTAAGATCCCATGGGAAGGATTCTCAGGGATAAGTCTGGTCATTTGTTTACATTTGATTTTTTTATTGTTGGTTTGTTTGTGTTTTTGTTGTCCTTCTTTTCCACTAGAAGAGAAAGCCCCATGTGATCATTTTTGCTAAATATTTGTCTCCATTGAAACATTTTGTTTAGGGATAGGGTGCCCTCAACCCTCTTTTACCATCTATAAAAAAATTAGAGTTTTGTGGACACTCAATTAACTAATTTTTTTATCAATAACAATATTGATAGTTTTAGAATTGTTATTGATGATATATTTTTGCGCTAACATATTGTTGGCAATTTATAAATATTTTTATTATTAGAACTTCCTTTTATATTAATATAATAAAATAAAAGAGAGTTACATAGTAAGGGTGACTGGATAACACATGGTCCCACATAACTTCATGAGGGCAATAGATCAGTGAAAAACCACCACAAGGGAAAAATTTAAAATGCCCTCACGGCAACCAAAGAGTAGAAGAAAAACAACACCATCAAGGAAATGACACTGCACCAGGAGGAGGGGGAGGATCATCCCTAGGAGGGATGACAGCATGAGGGGTTCATTATCTAGGCAATATCCTAGCACATGGGTTCAGATTGAGGTAATTAAAATTTTTGAAATTAAATTTAATATACCGGTAGACATGAGGGGGTGAAAGGGTATAATTTATTAATATTTTGAATTAGGTATTGGGGGTAGGTTAGAGAGGTGGGTCAAAGTAAAGAGAGATTTAATTTTAATATAAAACAAATATTTGAACCTAGTTTTTAAAAATAAATACCTTAAAATTACAAAAGGAGTGTGGTCATAAATTAAATTATAATCTCTTTTTTAATAAAGAAATCTATATTCTTAACTAAGAAATAATAAGAAGGTAGAAAACTAGGATTGACTATGCTTTTCAGCACAAGTGATATTATTTCACAATCTTAATTATTTGAATAACTATTGATAAACTATTAAAGCTCAACATATATAAGGGGATTTATAATAGGTCCTAAATGGCTTAAAACTATCTTTCAAGAGGAAATGCATATTAAGAAAAATGAGTGAGAAATATAATATATTTTTTGTCTAATATATTAGGGTAGAAATAAAAAGGGGTAAATAAAATTGTAATTGAAAAATGGGTAAGGTACATGGAAAAATAGGAGGTATTTTCATTCTAATAATATAATAAGAGGGGGTATCATCAATTGAATAATTAGATGTAGAAACTAGAATTTAGGGTATTCTTTAATACCCTACGAATGCACGTGTTATACCATACTTTTACTAAGTGAACCCCCTATGGATGAAAGCTCCACTGTTAGGATCTACAGATGGAGGATCCACCTACCATATGTCATGATCAGGATACTTCATTTGTAAAGGAACCATAATTCCCCAACCAAGTGTTAAAGATCCTGCAAAAGTTTGCATGATATATGGCACTCGAACCCCACCACAAAGTGCTAGCAACACCATTCCCCATGGTGGTGGGCTCCACCGTCCAGAGGAGGACAAAGAAAAGGGCGCCTGAAGGGGAGGTCAAATGATGGTTGTGCGAGCAGCTCCTCTGATGTGGGCCAACAGAAGGTGGTCTTTGGGGTGGCGAAGGCCGAGTTAGCGACGCGCTTAAGGATCCGGTAAAACATTGCAAGCTTTCTAGTTATGAAACAGAATACAAGAATGAAACAAATGCCAAAGATTATCAATATAACGAGGCCAAGGACTAAAGTCACCAAATAAAGAAAGGTGACACGGGAAGAAGTTAGGGTAGTAGGGTTGGAATAAAATATGGATCCATTTTAATTTAGGCTAAGAAAACGAACAAGACCAGAAAAGGTGTATGAATGACTCGAGTAGGAGCAAAAAGGAAAAATTAGATTAGGGATGCCAATATGCCTAAGCCTTTTACCCACAGGAAAACCTTGGTAAACAAGACACCACAGAAAATGGTTAACTTTAGGCTCAAGAAGATGGTTCAAGGTACAGGAAAGTTGGTGAAGCCAAGTGAACGCACAAAGAGTGAACCCCATCATTGATTTTATCAATGGCCGGTGAGAGCGGACATAACAATTGATAAATGGTCTGAGTGTTGTATCTGAGGAAAGAAATTTCTTGATTCCATTTCCAATCATGCCACCACGCAGCCGGGGTTGGAACCCCAATTCGTGGAGCATAACATCATGTAGGAGCTCCTAAATTTTGTAGATAGACTAGAAGGCTGAATTGTTTAAATTGAATTTAACTTTGAGCTCGGGCCAAGGAATCTAGTCTCTACGATTCACAAGATCCTGAATGGTATGAATGCCCTTGCGGAAAAGCCGAATGGCTTTAATACTTGGAGTTTCAGCAAGCAAAAGATTGCCTTCAGTGCTGATAGGAGACCACAAAATATTCTACGAATTAAAAGAAAGACCATTGAGAAATCCATGGCCAATTTATTATATAGATGAACAATTTATTTATTTATTTCTAAAGCTCATTGTAGACAGCTTACTAAAAAGAAGAGAAAACTGTAAATAAGTATTGGCCATTTAAAATATTAAATTAAGGAGCATCAAAGCGGTCCAGACAATGTTAGCCTAAGGTTAACATTAATATAAACGATTAACAACAATTAGTAATGATATAGAGTATTAAACAATACACTAACTCGTGTGGAGGTTTTTGCCAGTTGTCTGGAGCTGGAATAAATTCATAAAAACAACTTTTGCAGAAAAGCCTATCGACTCTGCCTAAAATAATATAATGCCACGATTCTCTCGTAACTTTTTCTCACGGTCCATGGCCTATCCGAATAAATCTAGCGGTTTTATGGGACAGTCGGTTTAGGTATTATATTATAATGCTCTACAAGCATCCGGAGCAATTCTTTTTTTCTGTTATCATAATGGTGAGAGAAACTATTTTATAATGGCACCTAACAAGTACTTCCAGTGAAGAAACCGTTGGTGTATTCCACTGAGAGTCTTTATTAATTTGAACCTATTCAATCCTTCTGACCTATTTGGTTATTTGTGAACGTCAGTATTCTTTTTCCTTTGGATACTGTAAGAGTAATGGCAGTTCCGGTTGCAGCTGAGGGAAATGGAAATTTCCATGGAAATCAGACTACCCAATCCATGTTTCCTGATGTTGCTGAAGAAATTAATAAAAATGGTAATGCAATGAACGCAAATATCGTATCAGACTTTAGTAAGAGTGGATATTCGAAGGTTCCCATGGTTGAAGAAGAAAATGGAAACTACCACCTATCTTGCAAAATGTATGAACTAAACAAATGTTCCTATGATTATATTTGTTAGGAGTTAATATGTATAAACATTGGAATGATGTTCTCGTGTAGGTTAAAAGGAAAAGTAGCCATTATCACTGGGGGAGAACAAGGAATTGGGGAGGCCACAGTTCGACTATTTGCAAAACACGGTGCAAATGTTGTTATAGCCGACATTGAAGACACCGCAGGCAAGATCCTCTCTGATTCTCTGTCTCCTGCAGTAACATTCATTCATTGCGATGTAAGGAAGGAAGAAGATGTAGCTCATGTTGTTAACATGGCAATCTCCAGGTATGGAGTATTAGATATTATGTTTAACAATGCAGGAATCCTTGGTGATCAAGCCAATCGAAAGAGTATATTAGATTTTGATGCAGATGAATTTGACAACGTAATTGCTGTGAATGTCAAAGGAGTTTGCCTTGGGATGAAACATGCAGCGAGAGTAATGATTCCTAGAAGAAGTGGGTGTATTATTTCTACAGCAAGTGTTGCAGGTATAATGGGCGGCCTTGGGCCTCATGGTTACACAGCATCCAAGCATGCCATCATAGGTCTTACAAAAAGTGCTGCGTGTGAATTGGGAAAGTATGGGATAAGAGTGAATTCAATATCTCCTTTTGGGGTAGCTACCACCATGTTGAGAAATGCATGGAGAAAAAAAGATGGTCTTGAAGAGGAAGAGGAAAGAATTGAAGAGTTTGTTAGAAGTCTTGCAAATTTGAAGGGCACAACTCTAAGAACAGAAGACATAGCTGAAGCAGCTTTGTATCTTGTTAGTGATGAAGCCGAGTATGTGAGTGGCCACAATTTGGCTGTCGATGGAGGAATTACTAGCATAAACAATTGCGTTGGCTTGTAAACCCTAATTTTCTTAGTATTTCTAGAGGAATATTGCTGTTTCTAGCTTTGTTAAGGAGATCTATATTAAAGTTGTATCTATCAGTTTAAATAAATAAATAAACTGAGTTTAATTTTATACAGCTATGGAATTTCTCTATGTATTCTCCATACGAGTTTCGTCCTGTGTATAGTTACCAATGTAAAAAAACAGTCAATACCAAAAACATTCCAGCTATATAATACTTAATATGAAAACTAGTTATATCACCATTACATTACTATTGTCGATGGAGTTTTCTTTTATCAATTAAAAAATAATCAGAAGCAACATGCTCGAGAGAAAATTAAGCACGCACTTCGAATCCCAAAACTTTATTTCTAATATGGTTTTCAATGAGTTACTGGAAGTGCATTTAGAAAAATGGCCGTTTCTTAAAAATTTTCACAAAAATGCATACATACAAACCATTTAAAAATCCGAGAAATCGTCTCTTTTATTTAAATCGCTACGGAGAAGTGAGGAGGACGCATGCAAATTTAAAGTAATAAACTACAGCATTAAAAAGTCTTATGAAAGTACTTTCAGTTGGGACCATTCTTTCACCATTATTTGGATGAAAAAGTAAGCTACATTACAAAAATTTAGTTTATTGTCATAACGTACTATTGAAACTGAAGTTCAAGCCATCCGAGGGAGGGAACAGGAAGTGGTGGAGAGGAGTCCATCGGGACGATCGAGGGCAAAATTCTCTTTTAATAAATTCTCCTGTGAACCATGCTGTGCCAAATCTGATCTCGGGTGCAGGGATCAATGGCGGCTTAACACCTCTCTAGCTGTTAAGGGAGCTCAAAGGATGAGGAAACCCATTAATCCAACTCCGTATACCCCTTTTCTCAGGCTGAAGGAGGATCTTCTCCATGAAGTTCAGGAGCTAGAAGAAGAATATGGCCAACTTGGTCTCATATTCCGTTTCAACCACCTATGGCCAACGCTTTCTTAGCGACATGAATGGATCACCTCAAACTAGAGATTCAATATTAAGGGTAAGGTCGAACTTTATAATCCCTGCTCTAAAACATATTTTATTGCAGTTTTCGCATATTGCAAAGACCGTGATGTTGTCCATAACTCATATTGGTTTTGGGGGGATCATTGTCTCATGACAAAACCGTGGTACTCTTCATTTGACCCATTAAAAGATTTTTTGATTCAATACCAGTTTGGGTAATGCTTCCCGGGTAACCTCTGCAATTTTGGTCTGAATCTTACCTAGAAGCCATTGGTAACACTTTTGGTGTTTATGAAAGATCAATGAAGCTACTAATGAATTTTCATATCCCTTTTATGCTTTGTGGAGATGGATGTTCCCTTTGAACTTTCTGAGAAGATTAAATTGTATATAAGAGAAAGGGTTTGGTATCAAATATTGGATTATGAAATATTGTCTTTTCGTTGTCATTTAATGTTTTCAACTAGGGCATTTGATTGAGGATTGTGGAATATCCAAGTGCAAGAGCGGAGTCAATTCTTCTTGGTGGATGGATTCCCTCCCTTCTCACTTTATCATTGAATCCCCTTCAACTCATGTTGATGATTCGTCTTTAGAAAAGTGCATCTCTAGTGTAGATTCTACTCCAGTGGTCGAGAAGTTCAAGTATTTTGCTTAGATGCCTCAACATGGTTCACATTCCTTGAAGCAAAGTCCCTAGGTTTCTGCAGGGTTTGTTAAGGAGAGGGATTCTCTTTCTTCTCCTACCAAGATATTGTTTCAGCCTATTTCTTTTATAGACCTTATTCCTCCTCATGGACCTGATGAAGACAAAGGGGAATGGACGGTGGTCCAGAATTAGAAAAAAACATCTTGTAAGCATATTTCAGCTCCAACACATGTGACTTTAAGATCTCACTCCTCTTCTTTGGATTTAGTTTGTTTTGTGTCGTTTGGGTTATTCCATTTTCTGTCCATTGCTTGGGTCAAGTATGTTTTCTTCTTTTTAGTCTATTTTTTAGTTCTTAGTGAGATTAATTGTACAATCTTTATTATAATGGTCCTTAGAGCCTTTCCAACTATTATCAATTAAAAAAAAAAAAAACATACCATTGAAAATCTGTTTTAGAGGCCATGAAAGCCTAACTAAACATTGTCAATGTTGACTTCTGTTTTATTTATTATTATGGATTTCAAAACTCCACTTACCATGTCTATACAAAAGTAAGGCTAGCATATATCTACAATCAAATTATATATATTCTATGAATTAAAGATTAGGATTTCCTAGGCAATAATTGGTGTAGACCCTTCTTAAACTTTTAGGTAAAAACATTCCCATCAAATAAATAAATAAAAGCTACATGTCATCATGTATTTTAAAATTTTCATAAAGATCATAATAAATCACTAATGTAGAGAAATTGGTATACAAAAGGAATAAAAACATCCTAAAAAATTATTAAATGAGGACAACTAATAATCTGTGGATGAAGAGAATTAATCTCATGTAACTTTGACGGTTTTATGAAGAGTGGTATTTGGACCAAGCCTACTAAATTGTCAAAAAAAAAAAGGAGACATTCCCCCAAAACATTAGGAATAGAGAATTAATTTATTTATTTTCTATAATTATACCTACCTTTACTAGCTACACTAGTGAATTTATACAAAATACATTTACCTTTTCTGATAAAAATTACACACTTAAATTATCTTTTAATATAGACTTTAGGTTAAAAAAAAAATGATGTTAAGTTCCAAAGATAGTTGAAAATATTTATATTAAGATGTGCTCGATTACAGCGCCTAAGTAATTGCTTAGTCTGTATAGGGATTAATATCCCCTTGTATATTCTACAGTTGTGTTTAGGAATAACTAATTGAATGGAAGGATGTGGTATTTCATCACTATTATAAGAATTGTTTTAATAGATAGGATAGTGTACAATTTACAATTATAAATATAAAAAAATAATATTATATAATGAGAAGCTTAAATTAGTGAGTTATATTTATCATTGTTATTTTAGAGAATTTAATTATGAATTATTATAAATATTTGGAGTTACATAACAACTTTATATTACAAAATCAACATAACACATGCTAATATATGAATATTAATATTCTAACAATCGAAATTTTAAAACATTGATTTTTTTATTATAAACTTTTTATTTTTATTTAATAATTCATAATATAATTAAGATCACACATGTATAAACTCATATTCATGCATCCATACATGCACATATATAGATGCGTGCATGTGTGCATACACATACAAATTAACAAATTAAAATATACACATAATAATTTGGAAAAAAATGCTTATAAAAATATTTAATATCGTTTCAAAAATAATATTTACAAAAATGTACTCTTTCTTTGATTTTCCATAACATTCAAGATACTATACCAAAATCTATTAAGAAATATATCATTATAAAAATCAATTAAACAATGATTAAAATTACATAATAAAATCTCACAACAGAAATAATCTATTATTATAATTGTAATTTAATTTATATTTTCTAATTTGTCAGAATTAGTCCCTGATATTTTCAATACACCATATAACACAATACTTTACAAAAAATTAAGTTTTGAAATACATTCATGATAACTCATAAAGTATTCATCATTGTTTGGTTGCTTGGCCGTGCCATATAAAGGAGGATGGCTGTCTTAAGTTTTCATAATACTTGCACCAAATACAAACAGGTTGATTTGTTCTTTATCAATTACAAATGTTGGGCGTTATTGATGTGGAAGAAAATTGAAAAATTATGTGACCAAATCAGTACTTTAACAAGCCCTATATAGATCCAAGACGTCCTTCCACGTTCCAAATTAAAAAGAATGTTACAGCTGTGAAGCATAAAACGATCATGTTTGATTTCCTATGCATCTATTTATGTTTTATAGACCATCTATACTAGTAATTGTTTTTCGTCTAAATTGTTTATTTGTTCCCTTTGTAAATTGTTTATTTTTTGTTATGAAGAATAAATATTTTAGTTCATTCCAATTAAAGTATTATTTTCGGCTTCCAAAAAATGGATCAGTTAAAAACATATTATCACACCATCCATAGAAAGTACAATTCAGAGAAAATACCTGGCTCATTGTTTCTTTCTTCAATGTTAAGGAAACACCGGAAGGCTTGAATCCAATCGTAGAATATTTTATGGCCAAAAGAAAATGATTGATATTGTTGTGGGTATTATATAGTTTGTAACTAATTGAAAAGAAAACGGCAAATATCATGTACTAAATTTATGCTAATGCATTCTTTATCAGACAAAGGAAATATATTAATGCAAAAAGATTTTAAAAACATACGAGGAGAATTCTTTTCCCTCTTCAAAGTGCGGCTTTGGAATTAAAGTAGGAAAACCAGAGAGCAGGAATCTATAACGCTGGAGCTTGTCAATTGTACCCAAATATAATCACATGGCATTCAAGCATATTCACTTCAACATGATTTTTCGCCGTATATTAACTAGTTATTACATCTTTGATGTTATACTACATTTGATTGGGGAAAATTAAGTGGTGAAGGATTTTATTTTTTTCTACCAATCTCACTATAACATTAAACCTAGTGTCATGTGGCACATGTCCATTTTTTTATTTTTTTTTTTGATAATTGGTAAAAGGAGGGTTTTGACAAGGTCCTTGCCTTGTTACAATAGAGGATATAGTCTCTGGATAAACCATTCATACTTATTAAGGAAAAAAACTATAACGAGAATCTAAAAGAATTGAAACGACCAGTCTAGGAGCGGTCTAAAATGAAAGTAAAACCAAAAGAAAACGTGGACTAGAACAGAAAGAAACCTCAACAAAAAAGAGGTGAGACGTCTCGAATTTCATACTAGGGTCGTGCTGCAAGTAGGTGGCATTTTCTTCTTAACTCTTGTCCATCCTTCATCACCCTCTTTTGAAGCTATTATACCCACCTTCCCCAATGATTTAGTAATTAGAGAAATTACCTTGTCGTTACTATCAAGCATCGTAAGGGGATCCGCTTCCTTAGTTTCATCTTATAAAATCAAAATGGGGTTGTTCGATGATCTCTTGCCCCACAAGAACAACTGATTTTCCACCAGATTCGTTAACTATGTCAATTAATCCGTTATTACCTTATTGCTTTTACCGAGCCCTTCATAAATTGAATTTTTTTGGCACTGTTTGGTAACACTTCCTAGCGGACCATGCCCCACTCACCAACCAACTAAGTCTTCTCCATGCGCATTGTCCACCTCATATACCTCCCCATTCAAAATAAGCTTTGACAGGAGAAACTTTGATGTTATGAAATAAGGGATAAAATATGCAGAATAATCCCTAACAAAATCGTAAAAGTAGAAACTAATATGCACAAAATATTACAGATATCAAATAAAAGTGCAAAATAAAATAACACAACACAAAGAGACAATATTTAACGTGGTTCACCCAATTTGGGCTACGTCTACCAAGAATCACTTGCTCAAATTTTATTACAAGTCATCACTCTCTCAATACAATACCCACATCTGTTTGGAGCTATACTCAACAAACTCTACAAAATTCACACCCGAATTCAAAATACATCTGCAATGTTACATTATACCTACCATATGCATAAAACCATATAAGTAGACAACTTCTTAAGAAGTTTTACAAAACCATGGGTATTAAAACCATGGGCCAAAACCATCTCATAAACCTATGGGTCAAAAATCCGCCCATATGAGAAATGCATGTTTCCCGGTTTATCTGAACATTTTAAGGCCAAAAAAACCCCGGTTAGACAACTATGAAAAGTGTATAGTACTCTTAGTGTACAGTGTTTAACACTTTCACACATGAAAATAGGCTCCACAACCTAACAATCTCCCAGTTGAAGACTATTTTTCCTCTGAGAAAGCTTCTCAACCATTCACTAGTTTTCATGAAGACCAACCAAAGTTGAACAAAGCTTCAATTTTTCCCTTGTGACCACCTTGGTATTCATGTCTGCAGGATTTTGATTGGTATGAGTCTTCTCTAGCTTCAAATTCTCTTCCTCCAAAGCTTTCATGATGAAATGGTACCTTAACTGTATATGCTTCATCCTAGAGTGGGAAAAAAGTTCTTAGCTAGGTGTATAGCACTCTGAATATCACTATGGAGCTTTCCTTCCTCTTGCTTATGCCCCAAATCCTCAAGCAATTACTGTAATCAAATCATTTCTTTACTTTCCTCTATGGCAGCAACATACTCAGCCTCTATGGTTGGCAAAGCCACCAGCTTTTGTAGTCGTGAAATCCAGCTTACCGTTGTCTCACCTACAGTGTAAACTTAACATGTCATGCTCCTCCTGTTGTCTACATCTCTAGCCATATCTATATCTACATTACCATAAAAAGTGGTGTCTGATCCAATGTAGCACAAAAGTGTCCTGTGGTCCCTCTCAAATCTTGAAGGATCCACTTTCTCTCTGTCGCTGATCTCTTCCTAGATCACTCATAAATATACTCACCGCTACCACTACATGGGCAATATCACGCCTAGTGCACACCATGGCATACATCAAACTGCCAACCGCTGATGAGTAAGGTACCTTGGACATCTGGTTTCTCTCCTGATCTCTCTTGGGATACTTCTCCTTTGATAACTTGAAATTGACTTCCAAAAGAGTCCCAACCGATTTAGCATCATGCATATTAAACCTCTCCAAGAACTTCTTAATGTACTCTTCCGAGATAAAGTTAGCTTCCATTCCTTCATATCCCAAGATATCCTCATACTAAGGATTTGTTTGGATGCCCCCAAATCCTTCATAACAAAGGATTCACTTAGCTTCTTCTTGAGTAATTTTATTTCCTACATGTTTTTACTTACTGACCAACATGTCATCCACATTCGGACTCTGGATAATATAATTGTCATCCTCAAATTTACTTTTATATAACCTTGCTCTATCATGAAGCTATCAAATTTCTTATACCATTGACGTGGAGCTTGTTTCAAGCCATACAAGCTCTTCTTCAATTTTCACACCATCTCCTCTTTACCTTTGACCTCATAGCCCTCTGGTTGTTGCATATATAGTTCCTCCTCCAAATCACCATGGAGAAATGTAGTCTTTACATCAAGCTGTTCTAAGTGCAAGTCTTATGCTGCAAGTATTCCTAGAATAGTTCTAATAGAAGTCATTTTTACTACGGGAAAAATATCTCATTAAAATCTATACCTTTTTTCTATGCAAACCCCTTGACCACCAACCAGGCCTTGTATCTTTTCTTTCCTTCTTCCTCTTTGACTTTGAATACCCACTTATTATGTAATGCTCTTTTTCGTTTGGGTAGCTTTACCAAATCCCATGTCTGGTTCTCCATGAGATCATGATGCTCCTCATCCATGGCTTGCTCACACTTCTTCCCAGCATCTACCTGCATTGCTTCATAAAAGATCTTTGGCATCCCACTTTCAGTGAGTAATAAATAATAAAGAGAAGGAGAAAAACGTTCAGGTTCTCTTCTTACCCTAGAATACATCATTATAGAAGTTTGGGGTTCCTGTTGAGGAGGTTCCTGAATTGATTCATCTGTCACTTTCCCATCTGGAAGATCCTCTACCACTGCATATTCTTTCTAGGATTCTTCCTTGTTTTTCCTGTAATTTTTGGTTATACATGACTTTCTCATTAAATACCACATCCCTAGATTGACTGATTTTCTTGTCCTTAATACTCCAACATTTAAATCCAAAGTCATCACCCCCATAACCAATGAAAGTACATTTTTTTGATTTAGCAACTAGCTTGGTCCTACCATCCTTGTTTATATGGACAAACACCTCACATCCAAATAATCTAAGAAACGAATAATCAACTTTCTTACCATACCAAGCCTCCTCAGGTATGCCTCCATCCAATGCACTTGAGGGTCCTGTGTTTATCAAGTACACAGTTGTGCTCAGCTTCTTCCCAAAAAAAAAAAAAAAAAGAGGTATTCTTGCATGTAACCTCATGCTCCTATAACGTTCAATTATTGGTTTTTTCATCCTTTCTAACACCCCATTATACTGCAAAGTTCCTGGAACTGTCTGTTTCCTGCGGATTCCATTCTTAGAACAATAATCATCAAATTCATTGCTGCAATACTCCCCTCCATTATCTGACCTGAGACATTTTAGCTTAAGACATGTTTCATTCTCTACCAAGGCTTTCTGTTTAACAAAAGTGTCAAATACATCAGATTTGTTTCTAATACAATAAATCCAAACTTTCCTTGTTACATCATCAATAAAATTAACATAATAATTTGAACCCCATACATCAGAATGCACCAACTCTAACTTACTCTCTTTCTTTGTAGGTTCAACCTTGAGAAACCTTACTCACTTTTGTTTCCCGTACATGCAATTCTCACAGAACTCCCAACCTGTTTCTATATATCTAGGAAAATACTTCTTTATGATCTCGAATGCCCTTATGGCTCATATGACTAACCCTATAGTGCCACAATGTTGTATCTACTTTTGAAGCCACAAGATTTGTAATGCCTGTTCTACATTACACCTATTCATCCGGTGGCGATCGAGTGCTAAACATGGAGTGTCGTTGTGCCTTAAATCGACCTCGATTGCTGACCATTATGACTATAATTGATAATTATTTCACAAGCTGTAAAATGATAATAATGATAATAATAATAATAATGACATTATGATTGTATTATCGATCAACGATTGTATTTTATTATTACCTTCTTTATATCGATTGTTATCGATATCATCCTCTGTTATCGTTAAACTATCCTCTTGATTTGTTTGTCGCTCCCGCTGATCGAGCCTCGTTGCACAAATGAGGAAGAGTAGGTTTTGTGGTGGCGCCACGGTTTGGGAGTGGCGTTCACGTAAATATTTCTTTTAATCACTCAACCCACCCACTTTTTCAGGAGATACAACATGGTCACGAGCCGACGCATGGCTAGTTAGCTTGACTGGGCGTTTTAGGCTTCAAGACTACACAAGCAGTATTAAGGCTCGTGTAACCATTCACTTATTGTGGTGCCCCTTTCCTTTTACCGCTGGGGCATACCTGAGATCCAAAAAATAAAAAAATAAAATAGAATAACGATATAAATAGAATGAGTTTTAGAATAAAATAAATAAAAATAGAATAACAATAATAATGAAAGTAAAATTTTTGAAACAAATAAATTTACAAAAAAAAAAAAGGAAATGGAGTGGAGGGCGTGGGAAGGCACGTGCTTTCTTGGCAAGGCGCAGAAATTTGGTGAATGAAATTAAGTGCTTGACCAAATGAAAGAATGGGACAGTTTTTCTGAGAGAATTGAAGGCAGGTGGGTGAGAGTTGGGTCAGTTTGGCAGGGGGTGCCCTCAATAGCTGTCACAGTCTCACCAAATGCAATAAACAAGGACCAGTACACTCCTAGCCTATGCCTACCAAACGTGGAGCGTAGAACTGAAATTCTCCTAGGAAAGTGCCGTGAGGAATTAATGGCATATGCAAAATTGCAGGGGCATTTTTAGTATGTGGAATTCCATCGCTCAGGTTATTCATCCAGTGTTGAATTAAAGGCGTTTCGTTCAGAGATCATTGACTAAGTTGCATACAATCAAGGACCCAGATTAGTAGTGCTCGAGGTTTCGGTTGATCAATCTTTACCTGTTCAGAGAAAGGATCAACCCATGGTTTCTTGATATTAGGACTTCTTTACTTGTGTACAAGTTATGTCGCCCACTACATCTAGGTGACATGTGAGGCCCCTCTATTTTTGTGGTTGATATATTTGATATCTCATAAAAGCATACTTTTCATTGTTGTATACAATGCATGGAACAACATTCATATTGCCAAGAGTGGGCAGTCTAAGTCTTTGTATGACCACAAGCTCACGAGATCACATAATCACGTTATGTTGATTTTTGTGTTGCTTTTATTCTAAGGTGTTGCTAGATAATCTTATAATGATATGAACAGGTATGTTATGAAATGCATCTTGCCTCCACTTACATTTCACATCATCTTTTATTTATGAACAACACTTCCTTGCATTATTTCTTGTTTTTACCACAACATTGTGGATGCATTGAGGGGATATTGTGGCCTTTTCTACACATTTGATCCCTCCTTATATGATGTAAGTAAAAATCAAGGCTTCTTTAGAAGCTATTTAATGCCTGGTTTTGTTGTTAAAATATGTGCTGATGATATATATTAATCTCTGTGTGTGTGTAAGAGATGACAGCTACATTTGATTTGAGAGTAGCACACAATGTGATGAAAGCACGTTCTCATATTGAAGCAAATGAAAAAAATGGAATTCACATCTTCAGTGGATCCAGCAGTTTGGCGAGAAGACATTCAATTGCTAATCTTATGAAAAATATTGGAGTGATGGAATCCTCTGCAAAAGACTGAAGTAGAGATGCCTTGTTTGGGAGGTGAAACGTACCTTTGCAACAAGTTTCATCAAATGGACTAACTAAGCAAGAGTTTTCTGAAACATTAGACGCTAGTTTGATTACAATATCAAAGTTACTATTGCCTATGCAAGAGAAGGCATCCATATATGAAAACAAGTCTGAAAAGGTTTTTATCAATATCAGATGCTTTGAAATCCAAGATTGAAGTTTGTTTGGCATACCAAAATGCAATATCATACAGAAATTTTGCTGGCGAAATCTACTTTGGAACATCGCTCTTCTTTTGGAACTACCACAGTTTTTATGTTGTCCCCAAATCTGATGAAGAAAAAGGTTTATATATCATTACGGTTGATGCCTTTCAGATCCAGGAGCGTGATGTTATCATTATGTCTTGTGTCTGAGCTTCAAATCATGGGGTTGTCCTTGTAGCTGTTTTTCACCGCGTGTTTGGGGCGCTAGCACGAGCTCGCAGAGCACTTCGGGTTAAGGGCAAGCCGCTGCATTGAAACAATCAGATGCATTGAGATGGCGTTTTAAACCAGGCATGTTAAACTTGCCCTTGCAATCTTCTGCTACCCTTTTATTATGTCATGAATTGAATGTCCTTCTATTTTCTTTTATCTGTTATGGCATTTAGAATGGGCTTCTGCTTTTTCCTTGCTCCTCAATTAATTTCTCTCTCGGCTTGAAAATGGTTTTTGTAGCATAAAATCATCTCATAATGGACAAAATGAATGAACTAGGTAAACAGTAAAACTTAACCTTTGTTTATGTTATTAGTTACTGCAATTGTCTGATCAATAATGGTAATTCATGAAAAGCTATCTCAAACCGATTACGATTCTAATTCCAGTTTAAAAAAAAAAAAAGATTGGCTAGGTTGCTTTATGACTGCCTGATAATGCTTTTATTCTAAATGGATGTAATAGTGAAAGGCAGAAATTAAAATTGTAGAGTTTTCTCTTTCTTGGCAAAGCGTATGATGTTATAGACGTTCTATGTAAACTATTTCCCTTGTGAAACGAACTCTGTAGTAGCAGATGTTTTCTTGGAGCGACTGTGAGGATAGGTCGAGTAGACTGTCGTGAGATAGATGGGTATGCCCAAGCTATTCATATGTTGTTTTAGAGACGGAAGAGAAGGCATAGTTCGTAGGAAGAGTATTTTGCCTTGTATTTTTCCCCTTCACTGACTGTTAACCTTGTGATTGGTGACTCGAGTTGGGTCACGGTAGAGGATCTTGTGTCGATTCACTTATATTTTCAACAGACTATCCCTTGCTTGTTTAAATTCAAGTATCGAATGAAATGGGTTTCTATTAAATCCATTTTGTAGCTTAGCAAACCTTCAATAATTCAGGTAGGGACCTTCTGAGTAAGTGTGGACTGAGGCATGTGTGAAAATAGAATGGTTATCTTTCTTCGAATTGGGTTAGACTTGTATGAAAATGGAAAAGGTATGAATCGACTCAGCTACATATTTTAGTGAGCTAAGTCCTTAACTCTTGCAACGATCATATGAGGGGTGGATTACGGGTTTATTACTGATTATGTGATGTAAGATAATAACAACCTTTGGTGAAAAGACTTCTTCTTGACCCTTGCCTGTGTAATCCAATGATAGTTGTTGCATGTAATTTTAGTTGGATAGAATCTAATTTATTTAACTTCTTGATGAAAAATAATTAGGTTCGGTGAGAATTGCTTGGTATATTGAACCCTCAGATTTAGTTATAGTGTTGTGAGTATTATATGTATGTTGGTTTATTCAGCCGAGTGAAGTTAACTTTAATCTTTGACTGATTTGTGTTCTTATATGGTTGGGGTCTATATTCTTCCTAAAACATGGATGTGCGTTAATGCAGTCTTGTTAACAAGTAATTTTGAATATGTTAAGTCATTTGACTGATCTTTATCTTTTTGGTTAATAATATTAGAATGATGTTTGGGTGTTAGATTTCAATCACGTAATCTATAGGATTACTTGACTGAAATCTCAATACTCTCAGCCTTGTTGTCTTCACCAATAAGGTCTCACCTTGATTATCTTTGGAATATCTCTCTCACTTGAATATTGGGATTCCTCCTTGTTGGCTGGTATAAATCTCGTCATCTTGTGAAACATATTGTTTAGTGGTTTGTGATTTGATCCATTCTTGAGTTTAGAATTTTACTTTCATGATATTATAAAATGTTAGCTTACTGTTGCAATGGGTAGTCTTAACATGCTCAGTTCTTGCGAACTGACTTTAGTTAATATTTGTGCAGATGGATTATGCGAGTAGACTAGAGGAAAAGAGTGTTAAAGGTTCATCTGTACAATTTATGAAGTTCCTTGTAAAAATGTCGAATGTATTGTAGAGTATTGTTGTTGTAACTGTTGAAACTTTGGCTTGTTTGGTTATCATGTGAAAGATGAAACTTGATTACCGCTTGGTTATGGGATATTCTAGTGTATTTTTAAATCCTTAGAATAGTAGCGTGGCATGTTCCATGTTATTACGCTCTTGTTCCCTAGTCATGGATTAATAGAGATAGTATGTCCCTTTGGTTTGTGCATCGTGTTGGAATGAATTGATGTAACCTTGTTTTGTTTTCGCAAACGAGTACTGTTAAACTTTGCTCTTGAGTTAAAATGTTGAGTTGTAAATCCTTCTAAGGCATAGTAGCAATGAGTTTGTAAGCACTATAAAGTGGACTGGATAGTCCTTATAAAAGTTAAACGAAAATTTATGTATATGAACATATTAATGTAGATGTGATCTACTTGATAACCTTTGAGACCTGGAACAATTAAGAGGAAACTATCTTTTGTAACGAAATATGATTACTTATTATTATTTTTTTCCCCGGGCCAAACTAATAAACATTATCCTTTTATGGTGAAACCTTAAATGATCTCATGGTGAAATCAATGGTTAGATTTTAGAAGATGATAGGATTTAATAAGTAGGAGGGAAATTGATTCATTAAACCTTAAATCTCTCTCTATCGTTTGAAATGTTCTCCTTTGTCAAACTTAATTAAGTAAAGTCTAGATGGAACATTTAACCAATCTTGATAAACTCTTAACCTCAATAAAAGACTGATAGTAAACAATGTGACCCTGAAGCTAAATTCTGTTGTCCTGTTGTGTTAACCCTTGCCTTGATTCATGGTGATATTTCTTAAGCAAGGTCAAAATTTGATCCTTAAACAAGAAGGCTATTGTTATGAACCCTAAGTGGTACTTTCCACTCAATCGGAGCTTATGTCTTCACCTGTGCAATAGAGTTGTGGAACATGTGTTAGTGGCTTGTGTAAGATTAATTAACCTTGTAAGAAATGGAAAATGTTCTAAAATCAAATGAATAAGAAAGATTTGGACATAAAATTGATGATCCTAGTTTAGAAAGCTTGGCCTTAAGCTATTTAGTCAACAGTTGAAAAGAAAGAAGTTCTCCCTTGTGAAAAGAATTGTGTGAATCGTTACATGAAATTTTATAAGAACGTAAGTTAAGAATTAAGAGACACTTTAGTAAACAAGAAAATTTAACAAGAAATTCCTCATGGGATGCCCTAGCTGTGAGTGTGTCATGTGGTTGGACTTCTATAAAGAGTAAATTGTCCTTGATAGGTGTGAACGTCTCCGTGCTGCCTTTATGGCCATCCTTGTATCAAGTTGTTCACAGTGTTAGTTGTATCCTTGGTGACGACATGTTACGTCGTGTTATGTGTCAAGCAAGTCAAAAAAAAAAGTTATCCTGTATTTCACTGTGTTGTATGTGTTGGTATTTTTGGGTTGTTACACTTTGGTATCAGAGCATAGGTTCATGCTCTCGAACCTATGGGCCAGATTGGTGTTGTATGATGATGTTACATGGTGGTGGTGGCGTTACATGATGATACTGCATGATGATGATGATGTTGCATGATGGCGGTAGATATTGGAAGAGTAATGTGCTTCAAGCATGATGTGATTATTGTCGTAATTGTGATATTGTGAACGCACATGATGTGTATGTCACCTTGTGCATGTTTGTAATCATGTTGATATGATGGGGATGGGAGTATTCTCTCTCCTTCTTGTGGATTCTATGAAGAGTTCACGTGTGAATTACTGTATGTGGCGTGTGAAAAGAATTATATAGTGGATGACATAGTGTTAGAGCATTGTGACATATTGTGATATGTAGGTGTATCAATGTGTTGTATGACTAGATTGATGTTAAAAGAAATGAGTTGTATCATGATGTTTTTATCTTCTTTTGATGAGATGTGTGTATCACCTGGTTATGTAACAATGGATGTTATGTTGTGATGTACTATGTTCATCGTATGTATGATTGTGCAAATATGTAATGCTTTATGTTGTGATTTGGGGTCATACGGTGAGTGTATGAACCCTATCGTATGGTGATTGCGCCTTGGGTGCAGAAAGTGGTAAAGTGATGTGTTACACTCAGTGAATGTATGATTGTGATCTACCTTGTATATGTACCACCATTGTGTTAGTACTGTAGTTACATGTTATGTTGTGAACCTTACGCTAACCGACCCTGAGGGAAATCGGTAGAAGTGTATGTTGAGAGTGAGGAATGGTGTACCATGGGTCAATAACTTGAGCAAAACTCGGTTTAGTAGACAACATGTGAATCTTTCCTCTCTCCCTATGTGGTTGTATGTATGCAACCTTAGTGTATCTATGACTATGTTTAGCCTTGTCGAAGTGGTGGTGGGATGATTCAGATAGAGATGATGACAGTTGTATTATTGATATGTATTTTACGAGCTGAGGCTTGATGTTCCGAGTGCTAGCAACTCGTTGAGTACCCCTTGGTGGCCAGATAAGGCCACACAGTTATCGTAATGTGACATTGTTATAAGTTGATTTTATTCGTAAATTGAGCTTTTTACTTTATTTTGTAAGGACCAACAACTTTTCTTGATTGCCATGCTTTACAATTTTGGGCATTTCCTTGGTTTGTGGCACTAACATGGGGATTTTGATACTAACTATGGCTATTTGGCCATTTATTTAGCTTGATTTGGGGTCTTCTTTTAAATTTGGAATTCTTACCGCCTTGCCCAAGGCTTGTACTTTGCCACTTGGCACTTTGGATTGGATTGTTGTGCTGGTTCTATTGTCGTGATGTGTGGAATAGGGTCATAGGATGCACCATGGATTGGTTGGACCTATGGACCCGCTTCATTGTATAGGGGTACGCCCAAGGAGTACAGATAACTAGCGGGTTGTTGAACCACGCGTTATTATGTCACTTGGTTAGGAGTGTTCAAACTCTATGTGTCTTGGACCATAGGTAAACCCGCCTCCTTGAGGAAGGAATAAGAGTTTGAGGGAGGCATAAGAGACTTGAGGGAGGCATAAGAGTTTGAGGGAGGCATAAGAGTTTGAGGGAGGCATAAGAGAATTGAGGGAGGCATAAGAGTTTGAGGGAGGCATAAGAGACTTGAGGGAGGCATAAGAGACTTGAGGGAGGCATAAGAGTTTGAGGGAGGCTTATGATATTTGTGTGTATGGTTGATGTTTCAGGATATATGTTGAGTTATTGTGCTGTTTGGTAGTGGTCTTTTGATGTATGTGCTACTCATGTCAGATGGATATGTGTTGTGATGTTGTGGTTATGTCATTGATTTCCTTGTGGACACTATGTACCTGTAGCATGGTTTGGTGTTATGTGAGTTTTTCACTGATGCAAATTGAGGGAATGTCTGGTGGATTGTAGTACTCTTTTGTTTGAGTATTTTGTATGTCAGTCATTGATGTGTGACGAGTACTATGTTATGTGGAGTGTGCCTATTCTATTCTGTATTTGTGTAACCTTTTGTGGTGTAATACAATCTTGAAGTATATACTTGTGTACTTGTGAATCCGTAGGGTCTTGTGAACCTGATAGGGTGTTGTGTTAGCAGCTCATGTTGGGCACCCACAATAAGGAATAAATCAAAACTCTTCAATGATGATATTTTTAAAAGAGACTAAAACTAGAAATAATGATAATGGAAAGAGACTAATGAAATGATGAACAAGAAAGAACTGCCAATCTTCACAGAACATTGAAAGTTAAAAATTCTACCAAATGTTCCTAAGGCTACCTTGTGACCGTGCTTTAATCAACTAAAATTTTAAACCATAGGGTGTACTTTCTCCTTTACCTGTTCTTGGTTACGTACCTTTTTCCTTTCCTCTATGTTATGTCACATCGAGGATGATGCTTTCTTAAGGGGAGGAGAATGTAATGCCTTGTTCTACATTACACCTATTCATCCTGTGGTGATCGAGTGCTAAGCATGGAGTGTCGTTGTGCCTTCGTCGACCTCGATTGCTGACCATTATGACTATAATTGATAATTATTTCACAAGCTGTAAAATGATAATAATGATAATAATAATAATAATGACATTATGATTGTATTATCGATCAACGATTGTATTTTATTATTACCTTCTTTATATCGATTGTTATCGATATCATCCTCTGTTATCGTTAAACTATCCTCTTGATTTGTTTGTCGCTCCCGCTGATCGAGCCTCGTTGTGCAAATGAGGAAGAGTAGGTTTTGTGGTGGCGCCACGGTTTGGGAGTGGCGTTCACGTAAATATTTCTTTTAATCGCTCAACCCACCCACTTTTTCAGGAGATACAACATGGTCACGAGCCGACGCATGGCTAGTTAGCTTGACTGGCGTTTTAGGCTTCAAGACTACACAAGCAATATTAAGGCTCGTGTAACCATTCGCTTATTGTGGTGCCCCTTTCCTTTTACCGCTGGGGCATACCTGAGATCCAGAAAAATAAAAATAAAATAGAATAACGATATAAATAGAATGAGTTTTAGAATAAAATAAATAAAAATAGAATAACAATAATAATGAAAGTAAAAATTTTGAAACAAATAAATTTAAAAAAAAAAGGAAATGGAGTGGAGGGCGTGGGAAGGCACGTGCTTTCTTGGCAAGGCGCAGAAATTTGGTGAATGAAATTAAGTGTTTGACCAAATGAAAGAATGGGACAACTTTTCTGAGAGAATTGAAGACAGGTGGGTGAGAGTTGGGTCAGTTTGGCAGGGGGCACCCTCAATAGCTGTCACAGTCTCACCAAATGCAATAAACAATGACCAGTACACTCCTAGCCTGTGCCTTTACCAAACGTGGAGTGTAGAACTGAAATTCTCCTAGGAAAGTGCCGTGAGGAATTAACTGGCTATATGCAGCAGCTGCAGGGCATTTTTAGTATGTGGAATTCCATCGCTCAGGTTATTCATCCAGTGTTGAATTAAAGGCGTTTGGTTCAGAGAGCATTGACTAAGTTGCATACAATCAAGGACCCAGATTAGTAGTGCTCGAGGTTTCGGTTGATCAATCTTTACCTGTTCAGAGAAAGGCTACTGGTTTCTTGATATTAGGACTTCTTTACTTGTTTACAAGTTATGTCGCCCACTACATCTAGGTGACATCAGAGGCCCCCTCTATTTTTTTGGTTGATATATTTGATATCTGCATAAAGCATACTTTTCATTGTTGTATACAATGCATGGAACAACATTCATATTGCCAAGAGTGGGCAGTCTATGTCTTTGTATGACCCTGAAGCTTACGAGATCACACAATCACGTTATGTTGATTTTGTGTTGCTTTTATTCTAAGGTGTTGCTAGATAATCTTATAATGATATGAACAGGTATGTTATGAAATGCATCTTGCCTCCACTTACATTTCACATCTTCTTTTATTTATGAACAACACTTCCTTGCATTATTTCTTGTTTTTACCACAACATTGTGGATGCATTGAGGGGATATTGTGGCCTTTTCTACACATTTGATCCCTCCTTATATGATGTAAGTAAAAATCAAGGCTTCTTTAGAAGCTATTTAAGGCTAGTTTCTTTGTTAAAATATGTCTTTGATGATATATATTATGTCCGTAATGCGTGTGTAAGAGATGACATCTACATTTGATTTGAGAGTAGCACACATTGTGATGAAAGCACGTTCTCATATTGAAGCAAATGAAAAAAATGGAATTCACATCTTCGATGGATCCAACAGGTTTGGCAAGAAGACATTCGATTGCTAATATTATGAAAAATATTGGAGTGATGGAATCCTCTACAAAAGACTAAGTAGAGATGCCTTATTTGGGAGGTGAAACGTACCTTTGCAACAAGTTTCATCAAATGGACTAACTAAGCAAGAGTTTTCTGAAACATTAGACGCTAGTTTGATTACAATATCAAAGTTACTATTGCCTATGCAAGAGAAGGCATCCATATATGAAAACAAGTCTGAAAAGGTTTTTATCAATATCAGATGCTTTGAAATCCAAGATTGAAGTTTGTTTGGCATACCAAAATGCAATATCATACAGAAATTTTGCTGGCGAAATCTACTTTGGAACAACGCTCTTCTTTTGGAACTACCACAGTTTTTATGTTGTCCCCAAATCTGATGAAGAAAAAGGTTTATATATCATTACGGTTGATGCCTTTCAGATCCAGGAGCGTGATGTTATCATTATGTCTTGTGTCCGAGCTTCAAATCATGGGGTTGTCCTTGTAGCTTTTTTTCACCGCGTGTTTGGGGCGCTAGCACGAGCTCGCAAAGCACTTCGGGTTAAGGGCAAGCCACTGCATTGAAACAATCAGATGCATTGAGATGGCATTTTAAACCAGGCATGTTAAACTTTCCCTTGCAATCTTCTTCTACCCTTTTATTATGTCATGAATTGAATGTCCTTCTATTTTCTTTTATCTGTTATGGCATTTAGAATGGGCTTCTGCTTTTTCCTTGCTCCTCAATTAATTTCTCTCTGGCTTCAAAATGGTTTTTTGTAGCATAAAATCATCTCATAATGGACAAAATGAATGAACTAGGTAAACAGAAACTTAACCTTTGTTTATGTTATTAGTTCTTTATGATTGTCTCGATCAATAACGGTAATTCATGAAAAGCTATCTCAAACCGATTACGATTCTAATTCCAGAGTTTTAAAAAAATATTGGCTAGGTTGCTTTATGACTACCTGATAATGCTTTTATTCTAAATGGATGTAATAGTGAAAGGTAAAAATTAAAATTGTAGAGTTTTCTCTTTCTTGGCAAAGCGTATGATGTTATAGACGTTACTCTATGTAAACTATTTCCTTGTTAAACGAACTCTGTATTAGCAGATGTTTTACTCAGGAGCGACTGAGGATAGGTCCAGTGATTGTCGTGAGATAGATGGGTATGCCCAAGCTATTCATATGTTGTTTTAGAGACGGAAGAAAAGGCATAGTTCGTAGGAAGAGTATTTTGCCTTGTATTTTTTTCCATTCGCTGACTGTTAACCTTGTGATTGGTGACTCGAGTTGGGTCACGGTAGAGGATCTTGTGTCGATTCACTTATATTTTCAACAGACTATCCCTTGCTTGTTTAAATTCAAGTATCGAATGAAATGGGTTTCTATTAAATCCATTTTGTAGCTTAGCAAACCTTCAATAATTCAGGTAGGGACCTTCTGAGTAAGTGTGGACTGAGGCATGTGTGAAAATAGAATGGTTATCTTTCTTCAAATTAAGTTAGACTTGTATGAAAATGAAAAAGGTATGAATCGACTCAGCTACATATTTTAGTGAGCTAAGTCCTTAACTCTTGCAACGATCATATGAGGGGTGGATTACGGGTTTATTACTGATTATGTGATGTAAGATAATAACAACCTTTGGTGAAAAACTTCTTCTTGACCCTTGCCTGTGTAATCCAACGATAGTTGTTGCATGTAATTTTAGTTGGATAGAATCTAATTTATTTAACTTCTTGATGAAAAATAATCAGGTTCGGTGAGAATTTCTTGGTATATTGAACCCTCAGATTTAGTTATAGTGTTGTGAGTATTATATGTATGTTGGTTTATTCAAATTGAGTGAAGTTAACTTTAATCTTTTCGATTTGTGTTCTTATATGGTTGGGGTCTATATTCTTCCTAAAACATGGATGTGCATTAATGCAGTCTTGTTAACAAGTAATTTTGAATATGTTAAGTCATTTGACTGATCTTTATCTTTTTGGTTAATAATATTAGAATGATGTTTGGGTGTTAGATTTCAATCACATAATCTATAGGATTACTTGACTGAAATCTCAATACTCTCAGCCTTGTTGTCTTCACCAATAAGGTCTCATCTTGATTATCTTTGGAATATCTCTCTCACTTGAATATTGGGATTCCTCCTTGTTGGCTGGTATAAATCTCGTCATCTTGTGAAACATATTGTTTAGTGGTTTGTGATTTGATCCATTCTTGAGTTTAGAATTTTACTTTCATGATATTATAAAATGTTAGCTTCTCATTGCATGGGTAGTCTTAACATGCTCGGTTCTTGCGAATCGACTTTAGTTAATATTTGTGCGAGATGGATTATGCAAGTATACTAGAGGAAAAGAGTGTTAAAGGTTCATCTCTACAATTTATGAAGTTCCTTGTAAAAAATGTCGAATGTATTGTAGAGTATTGTTGTTGTAATCAAGTGAAACTTTGGCTTGTTTGGTTATCATGTGAAAGATGAAACTTGATTACCATTTGGTTATGGGATATTCTAGTGTATTCTTAATGTAGGAACATGTCTAACATCCTTTAATATCCAAGTATTCTCATTCTCGCATCTTTACCTAAACATAACCTTTTCCAACTATGGTGCAAGGTGCATCATCACGAAGAAAAACATGCCCAAAATAATCTTGAACATAATCGACAAAATTATGTGGAGTAGCATGGAAAGAAACCCTCGAATCTAAAACCCAAGATTCAAGTAATGTTTTGCAAAGAAAGAATCAAAGCATCCTAACATACATTACTCGTTGCCATATTTTCCTCCTTGTTCTCTTCTTGTTGTTTCTTCTTGTCCTGAAGCTCCGAATAGTCCTTCTTTGCATTCCCAAACTTTTCATAGTGCTAACATACTATCTTGCTTTTGGATTTTGACCTTTCTCGACCCTTTGATTTTCCATCGCTTCCTCTATTCTTGTGTCTCCCTCTATTTTCCACTGTCAAAGCATTCCTTGAAGTAAAATATTCCCTAGAGTTTTTTCCTCGCATTCCATCGCTTAGAATCACCCCTAAAACATCCTCAAACTTCAACTTTGAGTTAGCTGGAACCGAGTTTCTTACCGCCATTACTGTGCTATTCCAACTCTCGTAAAGAGCACTGAGAACTAATAAAGCCCTAACTTCTTCATCAAATTCTATTCTAATCAAAGCTAGCATATTTACAACCATATTAAAATAATTTAAATGATCTGCTACTAAACCATTCTCAAACATCTTCATATTAAACAAATATTTCATTAAAAATATCTTATTCGAGGCAGATGGTTTTTTATAAAACTTCCCTAATGCATCCATCTATTCTTTTGTAGTCTTTTGCTTTGAGACATTAAATAATACTGGAGATGCAAAACACAACCAGATTGTACCAAGTGCCTTCCTATTTAGAAAATACCATTCCACATCCATCATTCTCAAGGGTTTGTTCACCTTCTCAGATAGCGGAATATAAAGATCATTCTAATAAAGGTAATCTTCCATCTGTATCTTCCAAAGACTAAAATTATGCAAGTTGAATTTATCAACCCTTGATCTTTTATCATCTGCCATAGCTCCCACTCAAGATAAAAATTTCCCTATGATTCAACACTTCATAAAACCAAACCTCGCTCTGATACCAATTTTTAAGAAATAAGGGATACAATATGTAGAATAATCCCTCACATAATCACAACAGTAGAAAACTAGTATGCGAGAAAATATTATAGATCTCAAATAAAAGTGCGAATAAAATAATACAATACAAAGAGACAAAGTATTTAATGTGGTTCACCCAATTTGGGCTACGTCCACTAAGAATCACTTGCTCATATTTTATTACAAGAAACCGCTCTCTCAATACAATACCTAGATCTATTTGGAGCTATACTCAAAAACTCTATAGAATTCACACCCATATTAAAAATACATCTACAATGTTACATTATACCTACCATATGCATAAAACCATATAAGTAGACATTCGCTTAGCGCTTTTAAAAATGTGGGTATTAAAACCATGGGCCAAAACCATCCCATAAACCTATGGGTCAAAATCCCGTGATATGAGAAAAACACGTTTTCACGGTATATCGAGCACATTTTAAAGCCATTGGTTTTAAAGGCTACACCCCCAACCCTTGCTATCGCGAGACAACTATGGAAAGTGTATAGTACTCTTAGGGTACAGTCTTCAACACTTTCCCACATGAAAACAGGCTCCAAAACCTAATATTTCAAACTTATTTAGGAGGTATTTCTTCCACCGACTTCCTTTGACAACTATCAACAAGGAGAGACTTTCGACATTCCTTGATGCCTCACTAATTCATTTCTACAAGGGAGAGGGATATTTTGAAAAGGTAGCACAAGGGACTTCTTCCCTCTTTGTCTGACCTTCCTTGACATTTGTCTCCTCCTGCCTACTCCAGTTTTGACTTATAGACCACGTCAGCCAAAGGGGATGTCGTGTGCAGAAGCCCATTCATCCAACCTACCATAACCGGACCTTGTCACCTCGGGTTCTACCACAAAATCAAGAATGATCTCATTCCCGATAGACATAGGTGGTTTAACCCAGCGGGATATCTTATCCACTTGTGCAGGATTCTCCTTACCCGACTCATGCACATTCACCTTGTTCTGCTCTCCCCCATTCAACTTCTGTTCATTCTATATCAATTGGGGAGACTTTTTTCCTTTACATCCATAAGCCCCATCACCCATTTTCATGCATTTACGACATAAAATAGGTGAATCTTAATTTATTGGTTTTTGCATCAAAAACCCATCTCTACCCACCAGATTGATGGCCTCTGGAGGAGAAGAGCCAGGAAAAGAATTAACACACACCCTAGTTACAAAGAATGAATTTGGACTGATGCTTATGGTCGGTCAAAGCGCAATCAAGTATCCAATCACTTTAGCTGATGCTACCAACCCGTCAACTTCCCAGAACTGCAAGGGAAGTCCAAGGAGCCTTACCCAAATAGGAATTTCAGATGGGGTCTATGTTTTTTCTCCCTAATTTCATCTAACAATGGAGAGAGTGGTTCTCCCATAGAACCATGCACCACCCTGCCCAACCTGGACTAGATCATTTTTAAGAGTGAAAATAGACAAGAAGCTTTTTTCAGATAGGGCAAAGATGTTAAGTTGCCAAAAACTATTCCATTTCTTCTTGACCCAACTTCTTACCTAATCAACAATTGGACGAATCCTAGCAAAACATCTGATAAAAGAAAAACTAAACATAGAATAGGCTCTTTCACCCAATGTGTCTGGAACTTGCAGTCGTGGAGAATCCTGCTTCCATTCCGGTTCGAGTTTTTGCAATGTCTCCTTTGGCTACTTCTTGAGAAACTTTGATACCCATAAGCTCTCTTTCTCTATGCTCTGTGATCGCTCTTTCTTGAGCTCTATGGTGCCTCTTTTCACTCTGCCTTTACCATCTACCTCTACACATGCCCAAATATAAATTTTGGTTGATATATTTTTATTTTTAAATTATTAAATTAAATATTATATTTTAATGAAAATAAAATAACCTTCATAATATTACAGTTTCAACTTAAAACCTAAACAAAAATTAAAACTTTGTAAAAAATATAATTGAGAATGATATGCTTTAAATATTTAAATATTTTCTTATATGTAATTTATCTTGTTTTAACTGATATGCATGTTAAACTTCAATTAATAATTTATTGAAAATAATAGAATAAGCTTTGATAATAAGAATAATTTAGCTTAAAATTAGTAAATAAAATTGAAAATTTAATTTTTAATAGGGAATGATGCATTTTATAGAATTATGTTCAAAATGATGAACGAAATATAGAAGTTATGGCTATATTATTTAAAGAATTAGTCTAGTATTTAAATATTTTATTAGTTCAATATTTATTATATATATTTTATTATATAAGCTAATAAAGCGATTTAGTCTAGTATTTATTATATTAGGAAATAAAATATAGTTATTGCATTTTTTAATGATTTCGTAATTACATTCTTCTCTAACCATGTTTTTAATTACTTTATATTCAATAAATGCATAAGTTATTCTCATATTTTGTGTTGGATATGTGTCAAAAAGTTTAATGTGGATTCCTTTGTAGTGTGTCTATAGCCCATTTACCGCCATGGGGTGTGTGGGGCAATGCCCCGATTATTGTCGCGAGGAGCTTCAAGCCAAAACTAAAGGAGTTAAACTCCTGATTTTAGAAAGTCAAATTCCATAATATTCTAATTTTTAGGACGGAAAATCATACTAACTTTTTTCCATACTATTTTATGGAGGAGGAATCCTAATAGGACTTTTTCAAATTAGTGTATTTATATTTTTAGAGGTATAAAGTAACTCATCATGGGTTTGCATGTAATCTATTTATATTGAGTTAATAAAATATTGATATCTTGCGTTGTGAATTATCTCTTGCATGTTTGGTATATTGTGAATAATCTATTATCTCTTGCATGCATGTTTTCCAATGTAAATCTAGTGATTTATCTCTTGCATGTTTGGCATTTTTTCCATTTGAACTATCTATGGTATTACAAACTTGCATTTGAATATCGATATTTTTATTATTTGTTGTTGTAGATTGTGTTGTTTCCTAATTTTTTGAAATATAATAATTCAAACTTCAAATATATTGACTATAAAAAGTAAAAAAATTGTTAACGTTTACATTTAAGAAAAAAAATTCTTATATATTGATGTAGTCACGTAAATTAAATAGCCCAAATTCAAAATTCAAATGATGACAACTAAGACTTCCTACAATTTTCAGACTTTTGATCATCCTTGACCTCTCCCCTAGCTAACTTGCCTCCTGTTTCATCATCATTTTGACCTTGAAGGTAGTACAAATGCATTTGGTAAACATTTCTCTATTTTAAAATAGGTGTAATGAGGCTCATCATTCCATTTAGTTAGTGCAGTGTAAGACTAGTTTTCTTGGAAGCATAGAAGGGTTGATTTTGGCCTCTTTCAGAACATGTGTACAATTCCTAGAGTAGTTCTAAAGTTTTCTTAAGTATCTAGATGTCGTAATGGATATAATTCAATGTGTTGGAAGAATTTTATAAATATTTAAGAAATTATTGATCATTCAGGATCATTTTTTTCAAGAACAGATTTTTCAGGTGTAAGGAAAGGTCAATCCAATTGTGAACCTTGACTTGTTAGGATGATTTCGTGAGCTCTGTAAGGAGTTAGGAGGCAATCAAATATTCATAGGAAATATTAAAGAATGATATAAATGGTGGGAAAATTCATTTTGATTTGAGGTATAATGGTTTAGTGCCACATGTAAATGTTAATAAATTAAAAAAACTGAAGAAGGGGAAAACGTATGAAAATCATTGATTATGAGTGGTTGGTGGAAGTTATGGGTTAGGTGGAGGCAGGTGTGGATAGTGACGTAGGAGGATTTTCTATGTGACAAGAAGATGTGCAGGGCATGGGCCGCCAAAAGGAAACTCTAGGACCTGTCACATTTCTTACATAATAATACAGGTGTTTTAATTAATGTCTTGAGGTAGTAACCTTACATAAACCCAAGTTAATGTTTCAAACTTAGCAATATTTGGCTAGTAGTAAATGATCTGACAGAGAAGTATAATGTGCTAGGATTTTCTGATGATTTAATTCTTTGTTGATGGAGTCCATAAGTTGTATCCTGGTGAAAGAATGAAAGTAGGAATTATTATCTGGATCAAGCAAAATGATGGGCAAGTTGTGTTCAATATCATGTCAACTAAAGATGTAGAAAATCTTGATGAGCCGAGAAAGTCCAATTTTTGTTGGTTTATTTGATTCACTAGAAAGTGTTGCAAATGAATAGCTTACAGTAGTTGCAAGATTAGAAAATGATGTCCTATTTAATCAAAAAATAGATGAAAATGATTTTTTTCTTCTCAAAATCGACCCAAAAGAAAAAATCCCTACACTGGTAATCTTCAAGAAGCAACAAGAAAAAGTGTCACATTTTGATGCAAAATTTGAGAAAGGTGTCATATTTGAATTCGGATTTACAAACAAGCTTCGTCTTGTAACAACCTTCAATAAAGAAACTAATTATTTGATATTTGAGAGTTCCGTCAAGAAAAAAATCCTACTCTTTATACACAGAAAGGGATTATGAAAATATTATGCCTATTTTTCAAGGAACTATAAGATCCTTTAAGGGGAAGATTATCTTCATGCATGTTGACTGTGATAATGAAAATGTCGGAAAACCAATTATGGAATAATTTTGCATAATAGGAGAAGAACAACAGGTCGTGACATATAGTGTATCTAATGAATCGAAGAAGTATCTATTCAACTAAATGACTAAAATAAATGTGGCGTCATGGAATGCAATGGTTGTAATGGGTTTTTGAAAAGGTTTAGAAACTTTCAAGAAAATTAATTTGGCAGGTGTAAATCCAAATTCCACAACCTTTTTCAGAATCCTCCTAGCCTGTGTCGAAATAGGATCTTTTGAATAGGGTATGGATATCAATCAAAGAAAAAAGATTGAGGAATATTGCAAAATGTTGAAGTTCTAGCCTCATGAAATACCTGTATAAAAGATTTTCATGAAAAATATCATTACTTTGGTTCAAGAAAAATGCTTTTTGCATGTTTGAAGCCCTCATCCACAACTACCAATACACTTTCATCCTATGTCAGATGTGAGAAAATATGGGGGGGATTCGTTTGTTTGTGCAGGTGGAAATAAATCCTTGGAACAAGAAGGAAAGATGTGAAAACACTAAGAAAGATACCTATGTTTCTAACACCCGAGTGAGACTCATGGTCATAGGAGAAATCTATTTGTAATTAATGTAGAATTGGTTTATCGGATAGAACCATGTGTTGCTACCCAAATGTCCAGATTCAGATAGAATATGTTTCCCAAAATGTCTCACATCTAATCAACTATCTCTTGGTATAGTCATCTTCACAAATAGGCCGGTAGTAAGAGTCATACACGTTGTTTATTATATATTTTTAGATAGTTGAGTGGAGGGGAGACAAGTGTAGGTGTTATCACCAAATCACAACACCCTCATGTTTGTACACATGTGTGTGCTTGAGATCAAGGTGTGAATGGATAACATGGGTACTATATCCAAGCTATGGGACTTTCTACTTGAGATAGACCTCTAGAGAAAGCTGGTTCTTGCTCCTAAACTACGTGCCACAATCTACTCTAATGATGGAAAAAAATATATTGTCCTAATATAACTTTCCAAGGGACCAAGGAGAGAGAGTGCATGAAAACAAAGCCTACACTAAAGCGGTGATACACTGGAAAAGTAGGGTATGAGAATAGTATCGAATGTGTGAAAAATAGAAGCAAATTACATACTAGAAGGGAGTAATGATAGTTCTCCACAGTCTAACAACTGCATTCACATCAATATTTCATACACACACAATGATAATGAATCATTGCAAGAGAATAAAAAGACATAATATATTTTCATGAGGTTGAAGAGGTAAGAAGAATGCAAACAAACACAAAGCAGGGAAGATACATCCACAAAATTTCATCTATTGCTTCATAGATATTCACAATTCCATCTATTATGAGATAATGGCTTAGATAACCATGTAAGGAGTCCACTAGAAGGGCTCTGCAACACATTATCCTCACAAAAAAATTTTATGGAGTTTTTATACACAAAAACTATCTCCCTTTACAATGATCCCAACACTCCAATTTATATAATTCTAAAAGGAGAGAGAGAGAGAGAGAGAGAGAGAGAGAGAGAGAGAGAGAGAGAGAGAGAGAGAGAGAGAGAGAGAGACAGAGACAGAGAGACAGAGAGAGAGAGAGAGAGAAATGAAAATATAGAAATATGACACCCCCACCACTTACAAGATATCATAAATGGAGTGAAATGATGGTATGTTTATTTCAAAATGTTCCCCATAGCATAACATCTAGTAGTGAATAATGTCTTCCCATGCATCGTAAAATGCATCCTAAGTATCAAATAAAACATTGTTGTGAACCAGGGACATTTTCTAATCACAATCTATTCCTCATCAAATTTTGGATTTCTTTATTTTTGTGTATTGGGCTCAAGACCATGATTCCAACGGTACCAATTTTGTGTGTTTTCATTAAGAAATGCAAAAGATATGGCATTCTGAGTGTAGGCATTTGTTTTGTGTCTACCAGGCATTTTTGTCATTTAACGAGAATGGGTATTTAATTGACTGGAGCTCAAGATGTTTATTTATTTTCATATACCTACCCTCATTGAAAATAAGATATCTAGTTTTTGTGGTGTAGAGGACATTGTGCCTATTTTAAAAAGTCAAATTTCATGAAAATTAGAGCTCTGGGTAAAAAGTTATGGCCGTTTGAATTTTGGGAGTCAGACATCGACTTTTCCTTTGTATTGCAGCTATTGCAGGTTTTCGGGAAGCTCATGTCCTGTGCTTGATTGAATTCTCTAGGCCTCCTTTCTCTATATTTCCCAATTTGGGATTTCCTATCCCAAATTTCTTTCCATTGACTAGGCCATTGAGGTCATTGACCTCAACATTTGCCACATCCCACTTGCTCCACAGTGGTTTCAGGTTTTCGGATCCCACGCGTCCCAATGTCCCAACCGTGTCTCAGACCACTTGCATACAAAAATTCCATAATTTTGAATTCCTTTGTATTGTCACTATTTTGGCTTTGAGGGTCCCACACTACCGATGTCCCGATCGTCCTGGACCAAATTCTCTATTCCACCTGCAATGCACTTGTTTGCTTTGCATTTCAACCTTTTCACCTTTTCGTATCCCAACTGTCTCGGTTGAACTTGTGCGGCTTGGGACAAAAATTTCCACATTTTCTGCAATAAAAATACTTCTTTTCAAATCAGATCCAAACTTGGTACGACAATCCTTTGTATGATCTGCACTGATACCATCCCCAACCTCCGGACCCGCAATGCATTAAAACAAGCCCGTGACTTCATTTTTTTGGATGTTTTCAAAATTTTACTAACTCTTTGAATTTTTTACTTGGAGAGGGAAGTTAGAGGAAAGCAAAGCGGTACCCAAAATAATAAATTTTGGCCCTTCACCATTTCTATTTGCTCCAACCTAAAGGAATTTGTCCAAGTTATCTAATATTACCCTGGGGGTGAAAATTGGATAACAATTTGAAAACTTAGCGGGGTTATCTGCCTTCCAGATGAAGTGTTGCCAGCTTCCTGTAGCAATCCATTAGTAATGGATTCTACTTGATAATTGAAAATATGATTTGGAACTTTAAAATCTGCATCCTTGAGTCATTGAAACACTGCTTCTGCAGCATTGAAACTTCCCTCCACCACTTGCACTCTCAATTTGATAAGAGAATCCTGAAAATAAGATTTCGAGATTAAAAAATTTCTTGAAACCTGGAATATTTTCCCTCACTTGACTCTCTACAAATATAATCTATTGAGTGCAATAAAAACACCGAACGTTTGTTGATATTGATACCTGCTGATTTAATTCTCTTGTGGCAGAAATTCTCTTATGGGAGTGTGATGAACCATATACAAATCATACACTAGAAGTAATAAGATATGTGCACCCACACTTAGGGAAATAAAACCTATTCTAACAACAACAATGTGCACAAGCACTTGGAGGAATTGGAAATCCAAGACTAATATGTATAAAGGTGATAAATTCTCCTTCTAGTAGCAATATTTGAGATAGATACCATTGACTTGAATCTGCAATCCTTCACCATCCATCTTAGCCAACTAGAAGGCATTGATACCTTTTCATTTAGTGATCATATATGGGCCACTCCATATGGCATCAAACTTGGAAAGCTTTCTTGGCTTTTCACGATCAACATCCCACTTCAGTACCAAGTCTCTAACTTGGAATGTCATGGCATTAGCTTTCTTTGCAAAGCCCTTCTTGATCAACACTGCATGTTCTCTTTCTTCTTCTAGTTCCATTAGTTATGCATATCTTATTTCCATAGGCTCGAACTCAGCTAGTTCCAATTGTTTCATGAGTTCTAATGTTGGTAACTCAATTGATATAGGTAGACCTGCTTCTTTTTCGTATACAAGCTTGAATGGATATCTATTTGTAGACCTCTTGGGTGTGACCCTATCAGCCCATAGATATGATTTGAGCTTTTTGTGCCAATTTCTTTGATTCTCATCAAGAGTCCTTCTGAATATTCTTAATAGGTTCTCGTTTGTGGACTTTTCTTGCCCATTACCCTAGGGGTAATAGTTTGAATAAGTGATGAGGTATATAGAATTTTTGACAGCCCATTCAGTGATTCTGGTGCCAAAGAATGCCAAAGAATTATCTGATATGATAGTAGCTACGACACCAGACCTTTTGGTTATCCCTTCATAGAAATCAAAGATGCTGGATTCATTTGCCTCCTTAAGAGCTACTACTTCAGTCCACATGGTGAAATAGTCTATTGTTGTAAGTATCCACTTGTGGCCTTGACTTGAATTTGGATTAGTGACTCCAATGAAGTCCAATCCCCAATTCATGAATGGCTGATCTACTAAAATTGGATGAAGAGACAAGGCTGCTAAGCTTTCCTTCCCTGTGAAGAATTCACATTATTTGCATTTTTTGATCCATGAGTAGCAATTTTTAAACATCATAGGCCAATAGTAACCAGCCTTCATGATTTTGAGAGCTGTTACTCATGGACCAAAGTGGCCTCCTGCTTCCCCATCATGGAACTCATGTAATATCTTCCCAACCTGAATTTTTGGGACACATCTCAATAACACCCCATTCACATCCTTCTTGAATAGGATGCCATCAATGAGCACAAATGGGATGGATTGCAATCTGAAATAGCTCCTCTTATATTTGTTCCATTCTGGAGGGCACAAACCTGTTTGAAGATAGTGCATCAAGTCTTAATACCAACATGTAATGGGAGCATCGTTAGCTAACTATTCTTGATCGTTTTACAATAACAAGACAACCTCTTCTTCAAATTTTGAATCATCATGTGGTTTAGAAGAGCGCTGCTCACAAAAACCTTTGCCACAAACCAACTTGGTCACTTTGATTTCAATATCATATTCCATTACCCGAGTGATCCAACCTGCTCTCTTCTTGCTCAAATCCTTGACACCAGCATGAGACACTGGCAGTTGAATCTTATTGTTTGACACCAAGTGTCTAAACTTCTTTAAGATCCTAATGACAGAAAGAACATACATTTCAATGAAATCATACTTTACTTTGTAATCTTCTAGGATTTGACTAAAGAATGCTATGGGCTATTTTGTACCTTCTCTATTTAGTTGTACCAAGATAGCTGAGATTGTGTCTGATCCTCCTAAAGCATACAACATGAAGTCCTTTGAAAAGTATAGGTTGATAAGAGTTGGAGCTTGTGATATTGTAGGCTTGATGGCCTCAAAAATATCTTTTCCTTCTTCTATCCATTTGAATACAAGACTCTTCTTCAACATCATCGTTAAAGCCTTCACAAGAGTGGAAAAATCAGGCACAAATATGCGGACAAATTTTATCCTTCCCAAGAAGATTTGGAGAGATTTCTTGTGGTGTGGCAATGGAAGTGTTCGGATGGCTTCAACTCTTTCAGGATCAATTTTCAATCCTTATCTTGAGACAATGTGGCCTAACAATTTTCCCTCGTGTGCCAAGAATGCGCATTTCTTCGGATTCAATGAAACTCTGAACCTTCTACACCTTTGAAATACTTATTTGAGGTAAAAGAGGTGGTCTGATGCATTTTTCGATAAGATGGTGATGTCATCTAGATATACAAGAACTATCTTATTGATTAGTCCTTTGAACGCCATATCCTTAACTCACTTAAATGTTGCTCCGGCATTTGACAATCCAAATGACATCTTCTTGCAAGCATATGTGCCCCATTTCATAGTTAAGGTTGTCTTGAACTGATCATCTTCATTCACCATTATTTGTTTATAGCTTAAATAACCATCTAGTATTGAAAACTTATCAAAACTAGGTACAACCTACAAGATTTGTTCTATTGATGGAAGTGGATAATGATCTTTGAGTGATTCTCTATTTAGACCACAAAAGTCTACACACACTCTGATTTCTCCATTTATTTTTCTCATTGGCACAAATTTTGCAACCCTACTTGAATGTTTGATATGAAATATGATGTTAGCTTCAATTATTTTGTTCAACTCTTTCCTCATTAGAGGTTACATGTGAGGATTCATCGGCCTTTGCTTCTGTCTGATGGGCTTGGATTCTGGATCCAACTCAATAGTATGTTGTGTGAACTTTGGGTTGAAACCTCTTAAATCCTTATAAGTCCAAGCAAATATATCTGGGAATTCTAAAAAAGTTGAACAAATTTTGATTTCTCTTGCTGGGTACTTACTTTTCCAATTTTCAATGTTTTTCCTTCATCTACTGAAATGGGCTTTAAATCTTGACCCTTTTCCTGAATGTTTTCCTTCTCCTTCTAGAACTAATAATTTGGGTTAAAGATTGAGTCCAAAGTTACAAGTCCCTTTGGTAATTTATTATTTCTCAGCTACACCACTTGGTTACCATAGTGTTATTCTAACTCGTCTTGGTTTCTCGTGGAGAACTCAACTTCTTCTTTTAAAATGTCGACAATGTTTTTATCATTCTTGAAGAATTGCTAAGTTGTGTTGTTTCTTGAACAACTGGTCTTACAATCACTTTGATATGAAGTTGAAATTGTTCACTTTTTATATTCTCTACAACATCAAATGTTTCCCCAATAGCTGCCAATTTTTCTGCTTCTTCATTCTTCTTTCTTGGGATGTAATTGATGCTAATAGCTTTGAAATCTTCAATGTGATCCCATACCCAATTTTTTAGTTCTTCAACAGATCATTCTTAGCAACATTTTTTCCTCTGAATTGGTTCACAATAACCTAACTATCACCAAATACTTGCAAATTTTGTATGCCTCTCTTTCTTTCCTAATGCAATCCATGAATTAAGGCTTCATACTCAACTATGTTATTTGAGCAAGAAAAATGGAAATGGAAATTTGAGTAATATTTTATACCTTGTGGTGAAATGATCATAGGTTCTCCTTCAAAACCTTGTCTACTCCTTGATCCATCAAAGAATAGGTGCATTACTTCATTATCATTTTTTTGGTCTTGTTTGGCGATGCTAGGTAGAGGTGGATTCTCTTCATGCAAATAATAGACTCCTAATTCAACTTCTTCCATTTCCTTGTAAGGATCAAAATCATGTCTTTTTTTTTCCATTAATCAAGATTTAAGTTTAAAATGCATTCGAATTCGGTATCTTCTTCAAGAGTGCTTGGGTAATCCTCTTTATCAAAAGTTGAACAATTCACATTGTTTGGACTAGGTGCATGAGGCTCAATATGAAATTTTGTAATAGGCTCAGATCTTATTATAGCCTTAGCTCCATACCTTGTTTTAAATAACATATGTGACCAATCAACAAACAAATAGCCTCCAATTTTAGCAGTGAAGTCTCTTGACAAACACAATGTAAAGATTTGTGGCAAATCTATGATTGATACATCTTGCAAGATGGTCATATTCAAACATGCATACAATGTGAGGCTCAAATATTTGATTACTCCAAATGTTGTTATTGTTGTCCCATCCAATTACACCACATCTTTAGAAATGACTTCATATTGAAGGCCCAGCTAGATCAGCTATTTGTTTTGGCATGACTGAGCTACTTGCTCCCAAATCAATCATGTAATTATGTATCAACTTATCTCCTATAAGCAATTAGATATAGAATGGTGGGGGCTTCAATTTCCTACCTTGGTGGCTTCCTTGATTTTATCCTTATTGAGATGCATTGGTAAGTACATTTTATATTTATGATTAGGTGGCTGATTTGATGCTAACTAGTCTACCATAGCAACTTGCAATAGGTCTCTTTATCCTGGGATAGCCAATGACTCCCACATTGAAATGTTTACATTCATTTTCTTCATCTTCTCAATGATGATGAATGGAGATAAACTATCTCTCTACTGCCCCTTGCCCTGCACATTCTTCTCCTGCACATGGGATGTTACAACTGACACTTGGGTTGGTTTAGAAGGTGGCTTGGACTGACCTTGTACATTAAGAGCTGCTTTTTTATTGCTAACACCTTGTAGAGTAATAGAGTGTTTTGGATCATTTGAGTTGGATGACTGTCCTTCTCTAATATTCCTTTTCTTTGACCATGTATTGGCTGCTACACTTTGAGAAGGGGCTTGATTTATACCACATAAATCTTCAACCTGCCAATTGACAAGTATGGTCTCATTTGGAGGTGCCTCGTGCTGAGATACTTCCTACTACTGATTTCCTTCTTGGCCTGTTTCTTGTTCCACACCCATTGTTTTCACCATAAGAGCTTGATTTAAATCACCATTGAAACACATTGACTTCTTATAAGTTTGATTGCATGGAAAATGCAAGTCATATTCTTGAGCCATGTTATTTTCCACTAGTACTAAGGCTCTAGATGTGGATGTAACATTAGGATTGTAAGGCTCAAATGGCCTATTTATACGAGGTTTGACTTGGTTCTGATTTTTAGTTTGAATGGGTGGCCTATGAGGCTGACATGGAGGTCTATTGGGTTTATTTTTAGGCTGATATGATCCAAAGTTTTGGGTTTGCTGCCTATTAAGTGTCATGAAATCTTTACGCAAGGTTTACAGTTTCTTCATGACTTCTTGGAGCTTGCTTAAGGTACTAGAAGAGAGGTATAAGATTCAGTTTAATTCTTATTTCTTAGAGCATGAATGGGAGCTAATGTAGGTTCTTGACTAGTGCTTAGAGATCCTAATTCTAGATATAGGGGCATAGGTGGCCTAGGTGTAATTTTACCAACCTGAATCAAGTAATTTTCAGCTCGAGTAGTGATGTTATAGGCTAAGGGTAAAGTTATACCTCCCATTGATTGAACCATCATGGAAATATCAGAATTTAAAGCTTTAAGGAATTATAGGAAAGCACAATTAGTTGTTGGTCTCATGGCCAATGGAATCCTATCCCACATCCTCAGAAATCTGGAGTTGAAATCAGTCAACTATTCATTAAGATCCCTCTTGATTGTTGTCAATTATTCCAATAAAGACATATTATCTCCCTTCTCCCCAAATTTATTGTGGAGAGATGTTCACAAATAGTCCCAATTCTAGATAGACCCTGTTGTTAGACATCTGAACCATTGTAAAGATTAACCCTTAAATGAGGATGCTAACAACTTGACAATAATGTCCATTTCAGTAATTTCATGAATTGCACAAACATTTGCAATGTCTTGGATGTGGTCAATCGGAGTTGTTTGGTTTTCTTTAGTGAAATATGGAATGTTCTTCAATGCTGCAACTAGAACTGGATTTTGTGCATTGAGAGTAAGTGGGTTGATGCTAGTGAAGTTGACATAGGGGTTGGGCTATGCCATCCTAATTGGTTGGAGAACTCTAGTTGATTGAACAAAAGGCCTTCTAGGTGGAGATGTTGATAAGGTTTTATTCAGTTTAGATGGGGACCTTTGAGCTCTTCTTCCCCTTCCTTCTCTATCTAGGGATAAGTGTAGGTAGATAAATAGTCCATATTCTCTAGTTCTTGATCTTATTTGGATCCTTCTCATAAATCTTTCAAGCTTGGACTGTTGAAACCAGTGGATTCTGTCTCTTTGGAGTCTCCAGATGTGTAATTCAAAGCTTCTCACAAGCTTAAGTTAACTTACAACAAGCGCACATCAATCTTGCTACAATTAAAATGAAGAGCTCTTCTCCCACCTGACATGCCACAATTGTTCTCACCAAATCCCACCACCCTATGGTTTGCACATGTCTGTGTGCTTAAGCTCACAGTGTGATTGGATAACATGGGTACTATATCCAAGCTATGGGAATTTATACTTGAGATAGAACTCCAGAGAAAGCTGGTGCTTGCTCATAAACTACCTACCACAATATGCTTTAATGCAAGAAAAAATATCTTGTCCTAATTTATCTTTCCAAGGTACCAAGGAGAGAGAGTGCATGAAAACAAATCCTACACTAAAGTGGTGATACACTAGAAAATGATGGTATGAGAATAGTATCCAATGTGTGAAAAATAGAAGCAAAGTGCATACTAGAAGGGGATGATGACAATTATCCATAGTCTAATAACCACATTCACAACAATATTTCATGCACACACAATGATAATGTATCCTCACAAGAGAATAAATAGACACAATATAGTTTCATGAAGTTGAAGAGGAAATAAGAATGTAAACAAACACAACATGGGAAGATACATCCACAAAATTGCATCTATTGCTTCATAGATATGCACAATTCAATCTAATATAAGATAAGGGCTTGTATCACCATGCATGGAGTCTACTACAAGGGTCTATAGCACATTCACTTCAGAAAAAAAAATGATAGAGTTTTTCTACACAAAAGCTATCTCCCTTTACAATGAGCCCAACACTCAAATTTATAGAATTTTGAAAGGAGAGAGAGAGAGAGAGAGTCCAAAAATATGACTCCCCACCACTTGAAATATATAATAAATGGAGTGAAATGATGGTACCCCCATACCATAACTTGCAGCAGTGAAGAATGTATGCCCATGATTCATTAAGTGCATCCCAACTACTAAATAAAACCTTATTCTCGAATCAGAGAGCACATTTTCTGAAAAATCACTATTGATTCCTCATCAAATACTATATTTCTTTATTTATATGCAATGGAATCAGAACCATGATTCCAACAGTACTAATTTTGTGCGTTTTTGTTGAGAATTGCAAAATATATGGCATTCTGAGTGAAGGTATTTGTTTTGGGTCTACCAGGCATTTATGTCATTTAACGGGAATGGGTATTTAATTGAATGGAGATGAATATGTTTCCTTTATTTTCATATACTTGCCCTCATTTTAAAAAATTAAGAAATCTAGAATTTTTTTTTGCGTAGAGGACGTCGTGCCTGTTCTAAAAAGTCAAATTTCATGACAATCGGAGCTTTGGGTCAAAAGTTATGGCCGTTTGAAGTTTGGGGGTCCGACGTCGATTTTACTTTGTATTGCGGCTCTGCAGGTTTTTGGGAACTCATGTCCCACACGTACTCAGAAATTCTAGGCCTCCTTTCTCAACATTACCTAATTTGGGCTTTCCTATCCTAATTTCCCCATCATTGACTGGGCCGTCGAGGTCATTGACCTCCGCATTTTCCACATCCCACTTTCCTACAAAGTGATTTCATGTTTTCGGGTCCCACGCATCGAAACCGTCATACAAACCTCCTAGAACAAAAATTCTACATTTTCCAACTACTTTGTATTGCGGATATTTCAGCTTTTTGGGTCTTACACGTCTTGATGTCTCGACGACTGTCCCAGGACCAATTTCTCCTCCTCCTCCTATAATGCACTTGTTTCCTTTGAATTTCGGCCTTTTCATGTCCCAATTTTCCCAGTATAACTTGTGTGGCCTAGAACAAAAACTTCCAAATTTTCCATAATACACTTCCTTATTTGCAAATCAGACCCGATCTCGGTACGACGATCCTTGGTATGATCCGCACTGGTACCATCCGCAGCCTCCAGACATGCAATGCATTAAAAAAATCCCTTGACTTCATTTTTTTAGATTATATCAAATGTTTACTAACTCTTTGAATTTTTTCTTAGACAGGGAAGTTAGAGGAAAGCAAAGAGGTACCCAAAAATCCAAAAAAAATTCACTTCAACATTTCTTATTGCTCCAACCTGAAGGAATTTTTGCAAGTTATCCAAAATTACCTTGGGATTTAAAAATTGGACAACAGTAGGCTTGGAGACTGTTGGAATTTTTTTTTCTCAAATGCCGAATCGAGATCCACAACTTAGGGTGATTCCTTTTTGCTCAAGCATGGTTCTCATTAGGAATAATATTAGATATTGTGAACATTATTATCAGTGTGGAAATAAATAATATAGTGTAATGTAATACAACTATTTATGAGTTGTTAACTCATGTAAATAGTTGTAACTAGATAATGTTTGTTGTGAGAAAATAATGGGATTGAAAGTTTGAGTGAGATATTGTGGGGATTAGGAGAGATATGTGGGATGAGTGTTGACTCCTAGAATCAAGGAGATCAAACTCTATATATGTAATCTTCCTCTATGTATTTGATATCCCGAATCATTTGAATCTATAATATCATTATTTGGTGTATTTTCTCTGGGCAGAATCGGTTGACTGCTATGATTTGGTATCAGAGCAGGAATGGTAGTTCTATGTGATTTGTATATTGCCTTGCTTTATGATTATCATCTACTTTTTGCAATTGCTTGAATCTGTTAGAACTGCTCTAAAGAACATGTCGTAATTTCTATATTACGATCTGGGTTTCTCTAATTTTTAATGGGTTTATAGAGTTATTTTTGAGAAAAATACTGTCCAAATTTCAGCTGAACCCACATTCTAGATGTGGAGAAATGTGGAAAATACGAAAGGGATTTTATGTTGATTTTTTCCCTTACGGCCTGCTGTAACAATTATGGAGTATATTTTCAATATGTTCAAGAGGTTTTAACATTATTTATGGTTCTTTTGGTGTCTAGTGGAGATATTTTCGAATCTACAGTGGATCTGCTGAGAATGAGGATTCAGTTTTGAAAATTCAATTTGTTAATTCTGATTTGGATTATGGTTAGAAAAGGCACGTGGAGTTTGCAAGATCTGAATGTGGTACATTGACTGAACAAGCTGTGCAGTTCCCTAGGGCCGTGTATTGAAAAACGTATTGTACTGCCAGTTCGTGATTCAATTTGCATTGAATCTGTTATATACCTGTGCGCTGAGATCTCCTTGTGCTCGTTGATGTCTCTATGGTGCCTGATTTGACTGTCATAGATCTCCAGATCTATTTGCTTGTGTTAAGGAACCTTACGAATCCGATATATGATGATGGGTCTGAGATACAGAAGCTGCTACTAGTGATCATCTTCCTGCATTTTTTTGCATTGGACTGATCTCCATTTACAGCCCATCCGCGGATCTGGTCTACACAGGAGATTCGTGGAATTACATGCAATTCAGCGCCTGATAAAACAATTATTTGGTATAAAGCTTCAAGTTTTCTCCAAGTCTATTGTCTTCTCCAAGTCTCCACGTATTTCTCTATCCATGCACACCAAAAGTATTGTTTTAGTCATTAAGTGTTGTCATTTTACGTTAGTAATTTTGTTGTCAAATTAGATTGTCAGGTCATTGTAAAAAGTCTGTATAAAAAAATAAAATAAAAAATTGCCTCATTGTTCAAGAATTGGACGCATTTTCGCTTGTACGCAACGTCCAAATTGTGGAGGGTGTTTTTGAGATTCATGATCACATCTGGTTGAGTTAGCAGCTTGCTACAATGGAGGTTGGAGGCAACGGAGGAAGGAGGTTGATCAGCGACCTCTCGTCAGGCACCATCGACGAGGCCACGGTACTGATTTGGTGACCAATTTATTTCAGTTGTGTGTTTTATAATAAGAACAGAAAGAAATTCTTGTTCAATTGTGATTTCCTTTTATAAACCTCCTTGATGTAATGTTGTAATAGAAAGAAGAAAACACAAGTACAAAGTCAGCATTATGATACTTGAAGGGGATGAACAGAGGTTCATGAATAGGGTTCTTACCTTGGACTGAGGTCCATATGTGTACCAAGATCATGAGCAAACAGGGGTGTGCAAGCTGCAGAGAAAGTGTAACTATTCTTTTCTACATTGTTCACATTAGGGGAGTGTATGTGTGGAAATAATAATGTTAACAATAGGGGAGTGAATGTTAGGAATAATATTAGATATTGTGAACATTATTATGAGTGTGGAAATAAATAATATAGTGTAATGTAATACAACTATTTATGAGTTGTTAACTCATGTAAATAGTTGTAACTAGATAATGTTTGTTGTGAGAAAATAATGGGATTGAGATTTTGAGTGAGATATTGTGGGGATTAGGAGAGATATGTGGGATGAGTGTTGACTCCTAGAATCAAGGAGATCAAACTCTATATATGTAATCTTCCTCTATGTATTTGATATCCCGAATCATTTGAATCTATAATATCATTATTCGGTGTATTTTCTCTGTGCAGAACTGGTTGATTGCTATGAGGTCCATCCCTCCTTATCATTCATAATTCTCTTATTTTAGTTTATCATTTGCAATGAAATAAAATTTTAAACCCTAGGATTATCATACATTTGATTGTTTTAAATAAACTTGTTTGCAAAACAATAAAACATCATATCATAACTTACACAATCCAAATATTCCCTTGGTAGTCAACCATGCATTTAAAACCTCATTTTGAGATAATCTAAAAAATTCATAACCAAATTTGATTACTACAGCACCCTCTTTTTTTATTAACAAGTCGAGGTTGAGTTCCTTGTAAATATTTCATTGCTTCCTCGTAAAAAAGAAAAACTAGTAAACCTTGCTTTTTTAGAGACTGAAAAAACCACCTTCGTAACCCCAAAAAAGAGGTGTGAAGTGTTATATGTGCTCCCTGTTATGAGGAGATTCAAATCAAGATTTAGAATGACCCCAATCGAACATTTGTTCTATCTTTGCCACTTGTTCAGGATCCCTATTACCCTATTTTGCAAATTTAGGAAGTTATTAAAATTGAAAAGTTGGGTTTCATATCAGCTCACTGTGTGGGCCTTGAATAAAGAAATGTTTATCCACCTTCACAAACTTGAGTATTTTTATCGTATAATTGTGTTGATCCTTTAGTTAGGAAAAGGACATTCCTAGTTAGTTCGCCAAATGGGTTTCGTACGCCTCCGGTTATTGTTTGACTAGGTCAAACATGGCCAATTATGATAAGTGGCTCCAAATAATCACTTGTCAATCATGCACCGTTCGCCAGTTCTAAATTTTTTTAGTTCTTGTCAATTCTTGTTATATAGGTGGACATGTAGGAATTTTCCTATTTTGAATTTTCTTATCGTTAGAAAATTTTTGAATTAACTTTCTTAGCCTTCGAGCCAAATTTGGGTCTTTTTGTAACTAGCAGGAAAATGTAAAAGAAAGTTGGAGGACGCTAGTCAGGTTATAAAAACATCATAGAAACTTATTAATACTTATGAATAACTGTTTGAAACTCTATCTTGTAACTTCTTGTGTGAAATTTAACTTTTGGAAAAATATTGTTCCTCTCACCTCTCTCTCACCAATCTCTTTCCCTCTCCTCCTTTAGGTAAGGAATGCAATGAGATTAATATATACCCCCATACCTCTCTTAATGCATGTGTATTTTTATCATCATGTAAATTGAAAAACAATAACGTTAATAATGCTAGATTAAGGTGGATGCCATGACAACAATTTATTGCTGATTTCATGCTCACATGGTTTTGTAAGATGCAAGTAAGATGGTGAAATGAAGTGGTTGTAATTCACTACTTATTATTGTATTTTATATTTGAAACAATGTAATTTTAGAGGCTGAACAAATTTTTTTAATGTATTGAAAAACTTATTATTAAAATTTTGAAATCTGAATGAGATGCTAATTTTGGGGGTGTTTTGGGAAATGTGCATTTGATTGTAGGTGTTCTTTTGAGTCATAATTATATATGGAAAAAGGGGGTTGGATATATACGTTAAGGGAAACGGTAGAGGATCGATCAATATTTTTCGAAGTATTGAAAGGTGTATCAGTGAAATTTTGTAACATTTTTATAATGCTATTTTTTAAGGGAAATGTTCATCTAAATATGGGTGTTATTTTCATCCCAAGTTTTGTATTGTAAAAGTTGGATATATGTGTTAAATGAAATTGAATTTAATAGCTTATAGTGAAATTACAATGTTAATTGATGATTAAATAATTGGTGTGTTGTGTTTCTTACCTTAAAATGTAATAAAGAGATCTAAATGAAACAATCAACCTTAGTTTAAAACTTGTGCATACCTATCCTTCTCGCATGGTCTTTCTTAGCACGAAGAAACCAAAACCTTAGGATAAACTTAAATCTTTAACATTCGATGACACCTCCTAGCTTAAGTAAATAAGATCCCTAGTTTGAGTTTTGTCATCATAACCTATATGCTTAGTTGCTTCATCATGAAGTGAAGAATAAGAATGACTTGGTAAAACATTATCTAATGTATGTGTTTCCCCTCATAGGATTGGAAATTATGTGTGTAGTAAGGAGAATGTGATTTTCTTAAGGTAGTACCTCATGGGTGACCAAACTCCAAAATAGTGTAAGACCCTCTTGGTACAAAACATGTGTTGAGTGGAGAAGATCGCCAGAAAACCTTAGAAATCACATTTAAGAGTTGGGTTCATAAAATAACCTGATACACAACCTCAGTTATCATTGAGGTTTTATGGTACAATAGTAAGAGTTAATGAGAAACCTAACAACATTTTAGTGTATGATTAGTTCATGAAAATTTAACCATTAGATGATGTCTTTGGAGAAAGAAGAAATTTAGATTATTCTCATATCATGTTTAAACTATCTTGTGGTGAGAAGTGAGACCAAAGTTGTGCAAACTCTAGTGTGGACCTTAACCCTCTTTAAATGATGAACTACTCCATGTTTCTTCCTTACTAGTCCTATTAGCTAATAGATGTATGATGTGAAAATATGTGATCATGTACTTAGAGATAAATCTCCAAAAACATGGAATAGTAGTCTTGTAAGGATACAAATGCCCCATTAGCAACTAGGTTATGTTATTTAATTACGAAAGGCATATGAACATAATTAGGGAAAAGCCTCTTAAGTTGGACGTAAAATGATACTTAGGAAACCTAATCTAGAAATAAGAAAATAAGGAAGTATGTTGCCATGTTTAGAGCCTTCGAATCCCTTAAATTAACTATTGGAGCATAACTATAGTGAAATTAAAATTGACACTTGGCTTTGGAAAGTGTAATCGTGAGATGCTATTCCATAGGAAAAGTGAAACATGATCTTCTTGGTAATGTGATTAAACCCTCTTACTATGGATAAATAACCTATTCGTATATAATACTTCTTGTGTACTAAATCAATCTATAAATGAGTGAAGGAAACATGACCCTAAATCCTTAAACAAAATAAAAGTGAACTTCACATCCTTGGACTTACCCTTGTTCTATGTATAACGAAGGTATGATATAAGACCTAGTAGTCTTGTGTGCAAATACATACCTTGATAACAAATGAGTGAATTAAACAAGTAATTGAAATAATATAGATGATCCTTATTCAATTAGTTATATCGTAAGCTAAATGTGAAACAATATAAAAGGAAATCTAGAAACATGAGAAGGAATGTAAGATTCACGTGTTATGAGTATTTCTATAACTTGAGTTAAATATTGAATCATCATTATGAGAAATGTGTAATCTTGAAAATCTCTTTCCATCGGAATACCTATCTATAAGTTTATATTTCAATCGAATTGTTATGTCATGCATTTCCATTTGACAAAAACTTTTTCTTACTATGTGTCTCATGTTTTTTGTTTTATCTAAGTGGGTTAATGTTGTGTAAACATATCATTTGTTGTGTGCAGTCCTAAGTAATATCCTGTAGTGTCATGTGTACTGCAATGTAAGTCTAAAAATAAATATTATTCTAGTATTTTTAGTGTTTTTTTATTAATTGTGGGTGTTACATTTGGTATCAGAGCGAGGTTCATGCTCTTGAACATCTCGGGATGGATTGAGTTGTGATTATTTTTGCATGGTGGTGGTGGTGGTGATTGGAAGATTAATGTCATATATGTTGTTATGTGACAAACTTTGTAACTATGATAGTATACACGCACTGTTGTGCATGTCACATAGTGTGTATTTTTGCCATGTTGATGTGCTTGTGATGAGAGCGTTCACTCTCTTTTTCATGGATTCAATGAGGAGTTCATGTGTGATGTGCTACCTCGGTGTGTGTGAAAATAATTTTACTAAGGATTTTGGAGTGCTAGAGTTTCTTTTTATTCTATGGTATGTAGATGTGTTGATGTGATGCATGAAAAAATTGGTGTAGAGGGAATTCGATTGTATCATGATGTCACCACAATGTTTCGTGATGAATTGTGTGTGTCACCAAAATGTATTACAATTTATTCTATGTTGTAATGTTATTTACTTCTTCATCATGCATGTAATTTGTGTAATATGATATGATTCATGTCATGAATTAGGGGCATATGGGGATTGTATGACCCCTATTGTGAAGTAATTACACTTTGGGTGCATTATGTGGAAATGTGATGTATCCTAACCCATGAAATTAATGATTGTGTTATACCTTGTTTATATATAACATGCATAGGAAACTATGGTTAAATGTGTGTGAATCACCATTGTGTTACTGATGTAGTCATGTGTTATGTTGTAAACCTTACACTAGACAACCCTAAGGGGAAAAATCGTTAAGAGTGGATTTGTGGAGGGAGGAGGCATGAACCAAGACTTCATAATCTTGAGCAGAGTACGAATAAGGAAGTGGATTCTTATATAGACTGAAAATACACTTCTATCTATTTAGTATAGTTCAAGATTTCTCAATATATTATGGATGTGCACCACCTTAGGCTCAACTTATGTAAACTAGTGTCCCTTGTTCACTCCTATTGGGTTGTCCATCAAAAAATCCTATGTGATTTTTACTATGTTGAGCCTTGTGGGAGTATGGAGGGATGATTTAGATAAAGATGATGACAGTTGTATTATTTGATATGTTATTTTACAATTTGAATCTCGATGTCTAAGTGCCAACAACTTGTTATGTAGCCCTTTGGTTTCTGTATAAGGCCACATAGTTATTGTGATGTGTTATTTCTCTATATATATTTTATTCGTAAATTGAACATTTTCCTTTTTCTTGCTAAGAACCAACAATTTTCTTGATTTATGTGTTCTTATATTTTAGGCATTTTATTTATTTTTTGCACTAACATGTGGATTTTTTCACTAACTATGGCTCCTTAGCCATTTTTTTACTTAGATTTAAATTTAGTTTTCATGTTTTAAGGTTTTATAGCCTAGCCCAAGGCTTTGTATTTTTTCCACTTGTCATTTAAAATGGATTGATATGTTGGTTCTAATGTCGTAATGTCTTGGAATAGGGTCATGGGATGCACCATGGAGTGGTGGAACCTATGGACCTACTTCCTTGTATGGTGGTATGCCTAAATGAGTTACGATAATTAGTGGGTTGTTGAAAAATGAGTTATTATGTCACTTGGGTTAGGGGTGTCTAGACTCTATGTGCCTAGGGCCATAGGGTGACCGAACTCTTTGAGGGAGACATAAGATACTTGAGGGAGACATAAGATACTTGATGGAGGCATAAGAGACTTGAGGGAGACATAAGATACTTGTGTTTGTGAGATTACTACATTGGGAGTTTTATTTTTATGTTTTTGATGCTTTAGGTGGTATATGGAGTTGGTGTTATGATTTATTTGTACTCTTGTGAGTCCACTTGTGTTTTGTGATGTTGAGCATTGATGCTCCTCATTGTTGGTATGTGTTTCACCTTTTCTTTAGATTGTTCCTTTGAATGGTTGATGAAACAGATAGGATAACGGGAATAGGAGGAATAACCGCTTCAAATGTCGATTGATGGGTTTTTACACACGTATGGATTCTAAATCCACAGCTAACCATGAGAGCTTCCTTTTGGCTAGGAGGAATTACCTATAATGAAAGCAAGACCACTAAAAAGCATTAAACAATATGGGCAGTGAACTTCCTAGCATGAGCTAGATCCGAAGTATTGCACGTCCTGAAGGTCACAATCCATGATTTTAAACAAATTAATACTGAAAAAAATTAAAATCCTATTGTTATATTAAAATGATTTAGGTATCTCACTTAAAACACAATAAGAAACAAATCTAATCTTACAGGCTAGGCTAGAATAGAATTCATAGGTTAGAGCATTGGTTATGAGTTCTGCAGGTCTGATGAAGGTGTTGGGTAGGTCTCAGGTGAGTGAGGGTAAGGTATAATGGGGTAGATATGTCTCTGCTTAAGGCTATGTGGGCAAACATAGAGACCGGTATCAATCGAGGGTGATTGACCGCATTAGGTACAACCAGCGGCATTCTTGTGAGATCTAGGAATGTCACGAATGGGGTTTTGGTCCCTTTGTTGATTACACAAATGATTTATTTGGTTGGGAGGAGGTATTAGGTGACAAGGGTAGGTTTTTATGAGGTTTTGATGGGTCTATGGAGGTACAACACATTGGAGATGGTCAATAAGGAGAAAGATGGGCAACAGGTGGTAAAACAATGATGAAATGAATTAACTAGGGAAGTATGATATTATACTTACTTGGATGTCATTTCTGGAAGTCTATGTGTGAAGGATGGAGGTGATGATGATGAGTTTTGGAGGCTACAAGTGATCACCAACTAGAGAAAAGCTTCTGCATGGGCTGCATGCACACTCCTCTTTTTCTTGGGTAGATCCGAATGTGGCTGGGATGGCTGTGTAGGAGAAGATGTTCAATCCCCTTCTTTGGATGTGAGCTCTTGCTAGAATTGGCTCTCTGAAGATGCGCTATCTTTTTGAGATCTTACTCTTGCTCGTCAACTTTCTTGCTCCCAATGTTTTCCAACCTTTTCCTTCCAAGTCCCAACCTTGAGAAATAAGGTTGTTTTGGGATAAAAGGGGTAACCGATGGTGGTCCAACGTAACCGGTGATGATTAGGGGAAAATGACGTCGGTCAAGGTGGGATTTCTGGTTTACAAACATAGGAGATCCTCTTGATTTCATTGGATCTCGTGTCATTATCTCACGGATTATACTTTGGGAGCTTTTGTGAGCATGCAAGAATGTGGTTAGAGGGAGTATAGGCATTGATTTTTACAGTTTGGGTAAGTCTTAGTTAGTTATGGTAACTTGCTAAGAATAATTCTTAAGGTGAGTCACTTGATGAGGTGTGTAAGTGAACTATATGTGTAGATATTATTTAAATATTAAATATAGCGAGGGTAAAGCATTAATTTAATTAAATTAATACTAGTGTGAAGAAGTGGGCCATGGCTAGGTGAAAGTGATGAAGGGTACTTATTGGTCGAGGTACGGAGAGGGAGTGTGGCCTAATTTTAGTGTCTACAGTATGATGTTGTTTCCATCTTGACCCTATATAGTTATAGTTATGGTTTTGAGTTGCATGAAACCCTTGTATGTGTACATGTTGGAAATTCCTTGTTGTTGTAATTTTCTTATGTTATGAGTACCTTTACGTCGAGGAGAACATGCATGAAAAGTATTATGTTGTCCGGTATGTGCATGTTCTTTCCATGGTTTTGTGGAGTTTGTGTTTGTGTTATAGTCATGAAAGTATGTAGTTATATGTCTTGTGAACCATTAGTTTTGTGTTGGTCTTTGTGTGGCATCATGATGTCAGTATCAGATGGGCACCCATGAAAATAGATAAAAAAATCCTAAGGATTGAAATACTAAGAGCTTAAGTTTTAGAAACACTTTAAAGGAATAATATTAATGAAGTAAAAATGTGAAAGAGAACTACCAATCTTCATAGAATATTAAGTAATCATCAAGACTTTCCTTGTGGTCATGTTTTAATGACATAGCTTGTTTCCCTAGACATGATTTTTCAATGTTGATTTCTTAGTGTAAGTACACTTGTAGCCTCACCTTGTGTCACATCGAGGAATATGCTCTTAAAAGAGGAGGTAAATGTAGTGCCACATGTAAATGTTAATAAATTGAAAAAAATGAAGAAAAAACATATGAAAAAAATGATTGTGAGTGGTTTGTGGAAGTCATGGGTTAGGTGGCGGTAGTTCCGACAGAGGCGTGGGAGGATTTGGCATGTGACAAGAGGTTTTGCATGTGGTAGGAGGATGTGTAGGATGGGTTTCTTAAAGGAAACTCTAGGACTGTCACATTTCTTACATAATAATATGTGCTTTTAATTAATGTCTTAAGGTAATAACCATGCATAAACTAAAGTTAATGTTTTAACCTTAGCAGTATTTGGGTAGTTATAAATGATCTAGGTTTGGGGTTTCGATGATTTATTTCTTCGTTGATGATTCCATAAGTTGTATCCTGGTGAAATAAAAAAGTAGGAATTGTTGTCTAGATAAAGCGAAAACCTAGGCTAGTTGTGTTCAATATCATGTCGAATAAAGATGTAGAAACTCTTGATGAGCCAGAAAGTCTAGTTGATGTCGGTTTATTTGATTCACTAGAAATTGTTGCAAAAGAATAGTTTGCAGCAATCGTAAGATTAGAAGATGATGTGATATTTTATCAAACAACGGATGAAAATTAGTTTCTCTTCTCAACATCAACCCAAAAGCAAAGCGCCCTCCATTGGTACTCCTAACGAAGTAAATAGAGGAAGTGTCACGCTTTTGATGCAAACTTTGAAAAGGTGCTATATATGGATTTGTATTTGCAAAAAAGATCCCTTTGGTGATAAAATTCAGTAGAGGAACTACTTATTTGATATTTGAGAGTTCCGTAGTGAAAAAAATCCTACTCTTTATACATGGAAAGGAATATGAAAAATATTATGCCCATTTTTCAAGGGGTTGCAAGATCTTTTAAGGGGAAGATTATCTTCGTGCATGTTGACTATGATAATGAAGATGTTGGAAAACCAATTATGGAATACTTTGGCATAAGTGGAGAAGAACCACAGATCATGGCATATAGTGTATATGATGAATCTAAGAATTATCTATTAGACTAAATGCCTAAAAGAAATGTGGCCTCCTAGACTGCAATGGTTGAAAGATATGCAAAAATGGGTTTTTTGAAAAAGGTTTAGAAACATTCAATCAAATGCAATTGGCAGGTGTAAATCCAAATTCCACAACCTTTGTCAACATCCTCCTAGCCTGTGTTAAAATGGGATATTTGGAATAGGTATGGAGGATATCATGAAAGCATAAAGGATAGAGGAATATAACAAGATGCTATTAGTGAAACCCCATGAAATACCTATATACAAAATTTGGATGAAAAATATTATTACTTTTGTGTTCGAGACAAACGCTTTTGGCATGTTTGAAGCCATCATCATCAACTTCCAGTACTCTTTCATCCTATGTCATATGGTAGAAAAAAAGGAGGGGGATTCATTTGTTTGTGCCAATGGAAATCACTCATAACAAGAAGGAAAGATGTTAAAATACTAAGAAAAATCCCTATGTTTATAACACCCGAGTTAGATACATGGTCTCATGGAGAACGCTAATTGCAATGTCTGCAAAATAGGTTTATCAGATAGAACCATGAGTGGAAACAATTATGTAGATTCAGAGAGAAGATGTTTCCCAAAATGTCTCGCATCTCTCAACCATATCTTGGTATAGTGATCTTTGTAAATACGCCGATAGTGAGAGTCATGCACGTGGTTTTTTATCTCTTGGAGGGAATCTAAGAGTAGTGCTCATAGACTATTGGAAAATTGTTTGGTGCGGATGCGGAATCGAGCTCCACATCTTGGGATGATTTCTTTTCACTCAGGCATGGTTCATCTATCCTTATCTTTCATAATTCTCATATTTTAGTCTTCCATTTGCAATGAAATAAAATTTTAAACCCTAGGATTATCATACATGTTTTTTAAAAATAAACTTGTTTGCAAAACAATAAAATTTCGATATATTATAACTTGCAAAATCCAAATAATCCCTTGGTAGTCAACCATGGACTTAAACCCTCTTTTGAGATGATGTAACAAACTTCATAACCAAACTAGATTACTACAACACCATTTTTTTATTAACTAGTCGAGGTTGAGTTCCTTCTAAAGATGTCAACCATTTCCTTGTAAACAAAAATCCAGTAAATTGTGATTTTTCGAGATTCATGAAACCACCTTCTAACCCCAGAAAAGAGGTGTCAAGCATTGTATGTGCTCCTTGTTATGAGGAGAGTCACATAAAGCTTTAGAATGACCCCAATCGACCATTTGTTTTATCTTCACCGCTCCTCTAGAGCCCTTTTACCCCATTTTTCAATTTAAGGAAGTTGTTAAAATTGATAAGTTGTGGTTTCATATCGGCTCATCGTGTGAGCCTTGACCCAATAAATGTTTTCCACCTCCGCAAACGCCGATTTATTTTACCGATAATTTCCTAGAATCTTCGATAGGAAAGTACTTTCTTGGTTAGTTAAACAAAGGGGTTTCATAGGCCTTCTATTCTATTTGACAAGGCCAAACTTAGTCGATTATGACTGGTGGCTCTAGAAAAATACTTGCCAATCGTGCACCATTTGCTAGTTTTTATTTTTTCATTCCTTGTGGATTCTTTGTATATAAGTGGACATGAATTCAATTGAATTTTCTTATGAAGACTATTTTTGAATGAACTTTCCTATCCTCAGCCAAATTTGGGTGTCTTTTCAACTAGCAATAAAATGTAAAATAAAGTTGTAGGACCCTAGTCAGGTTAGAAAAACACCATATAAACTTATTAACAATTATGAATAAATTTTTGAAACTCTATCTTGTAACTTCTTCTATGAAATTTGACTTTTGGTAAAATATTGTTTCTCTCTCTTCCCTATCTCTTTCTCTCTCCTCCTTTAGTTAAGGAATGAAATGAAATGAATATATTCCCCTAATCCTCTCTTGTTGCATGTGTATTTTTATCATCATGTAAATTGAAAACCAATAACATTAATTATTCTAGATTTAGGTGGATTCCATGCCAACGATTTATCATTGATTTCATGCTCACATGGTTTTGCAGGATGCAAGTAAGATGATGAAATGACGTGGTTGTAATTCACTGTGTATTATTATATTTTATATTTGAAACAATGTAATTTTAGAGGCTGATTTTTTTTGTAATGTATTGAAAAACTTATTATTAAAATTTGAAATATGAATGAGATGCTAATTTTAGGGGTGCTTTGGGAAATGTGCATTTCACTATAGGTGTTCTATTTTGAGTCACATTTATATTTTGAAAAGGGGGTTGTGTGTGTGTATGTTTAAGGGAAATTATAGAGGATAGATGAACATTTTGCGAAGTATTGAAAGGTTTATTAGTGAATTTTTGTAACATTTTAAAATTCTAGTGTTTAAGGGAAATGTTCATCTAAATATGGGTGTTATTTTTATCCCAAGTTTTGTATTGTAAAATTTGATATATGTGTTAAATTAAATTGAATTTAATATCTTATAGTGAAATTACAATGTGCAATTGATGATTAAATAATTAGTGTGTTGTGTTTCTTACCTTAAAAATGTAATAAAGAGATCTAAATGAAACAGTCAACCTTAGTTTAAAACTTGTGCATACGTATCCTTCTTGAATGGTCCTTCTTACACATAAGAAACCAAAATCTTAGGATAAACTTAAATATTTAACATTCGATGACACCTCCTAGCTTAAGTAAATAAGACCCCTAGTTTTAGTTTTGTCATCATAACTTATATGCTTCATGTATTCTTCGTGAACCGATGATTAAGAATTGTGTGGCCAAACATTATCTAGTGTATGTTTTTACCCTCCTAGGATTGAAAATCATGTGTGTAGTAAGGAAAATGTGATTTTCTTAAGGTAGTACCACTGGGTGACCAAACTCCAACATAGTGTAAGACCCTCTTGGTACGACACACGTGTTGAGTGGTAAAAATCGCCAACAAACCTTAGAAGTCACCTTTAAGAGTTGGGTTCATAAAAGAACCCGATACCCAACCTCAATTATCATTTGGGTTTTATGGTGCAATACTAAGAGTTAATGGGAAACTTAACAACATTTTAGTGTATGATTAGTTTGTGAAAATGTAACCATTAGATGATTTCTTCGTGAGAAAGGAGAATGAGAAATTTAGGTTATTCTTAGATCATGGTTAAACCATCTTGTGGTGAGAAGTAAAACCTTTGTACAAAAACTCTAGTGTGAACCTTAACCCCCTTTAAACAATGAATGACTCCATCTTGCTTCCCCACTAGTCCTATTAGGTAATAGATGTATGATGTGAAAATATGTGATCATGTCCTTAGAGATAAATCTTTGAAAACATGGACTAGTAGTATCGTAAGGATACAAATTTTCCATTAGAAAATATGTTATGCTATGTCATTACAAAAAGGCATATGAAACTAATTAGGGAAAAGCCTCTTAAGTTGGACATAAAGTGATATACTCAGGAAACCTAATCTAGAAATAAGAAAATAAGGAAGTATGTTGTCATGTTTATAGCCTTCCAATCTCTTTAATTAATTTTTGGAGCATAACTATAGTGAAATGAAAATTTACGATTGGCTTTGGAAAGTATAACTGTGAAATGATATTCCATAGGAAAAGAGAAACATGATCTTCTTGGTAATGTGATTAAACCCTCTTGTTGTGGATAAATAAGCTATTCATATATAATACTTCTTCTGTAGTACATCAATCTATAAATGAGTGAAGGAAACATGACCCTAAATCCTTAAACAAAAAAAGTAAACTTCACATCCTTCGACTTACCCTTGTTTCATGTATAATGAAGGTATGATATAAGACCTAGTAGTCTTGTGTGAAATACATACCTTTATAAAAAATGAGTGAATTAAATAAGTAATTGAAATAATATAGATTATTCTTATTCAATTAGTTATATCATAAGCTAAATATGAAACAATATAAAAAGAAATATGGCAACATGAGAAGGAATGTAAGATTCACATGTTATGAGTCTTTCTAGAACTTAAGTTAAAGATTGAATCATCATTGTAAGAAATGTGTAATCCTAAAAACCTCATGCCTTGGGAAGACCCTATCTATAAGTTTATATTGCCTTGTCATTTGAAAAAAGGTGGTCTTGTTATGCGTGACATGTTTTTGTGTTCTCTAAGTGGGTGAATGTTGTGTAAACATATCATGTGTTGTGCACAATGCAAAGTAATCTCCTTAACTGTCATATGTACTACAATGTACATAAAAAATACTTATTATGGTATTTTTAGTGTTATTTTGTGTGCATAAATTGTGGGTGTTATAAATGGTTTCTTGATACATTGTAGATAGTGCAACTGTCTCCCTTCATTCTGAATTAAAAAGGGACTATTTTTTGAACTTTAGGAAGATGAAACTTCTTAAACAACCTCATTTGGTTGTATAATGTGTTTTGAGTAAAATTCTTATAACATATTAACCCAAAACATTATCTTAAGCCTATGGGGTGAAGGAAGTAAGTTAAATCGGACTATGTTCTAGATATCAAGTGTAAAATCAAGATTTCTATTTGATTCAAGGCATACTTTTGTTCCCCTATTATCCAATCTATCCTATTCAAACATAGGTAAAATGACATACGTAAAATATTTCCCTCATAAACATTCTCAAGGATCACTTTATAGAAGTTGTTCCTTATGTCCGTGTTGTCCTCATTATCCCTATTGTCCCTTTTGATCTTGTTGTCCCTTGTGCCCCGTTTGTCCCATTTCCCAAGAGTACAATAGGGAGAATAAAGTGTGACCGTGATATTTTATATCTATCAAACCACCCATACATAGTTAAGTTAACCCATGTTTAATCCAAGATGAGTCAAGGAGAGTATGAAGGATGGATAAGTTACAAATCCATACTTAGTGAACGTTTCACTATGCCACTTGTCACCATCTTGCTTCAAGGATAAATTTAATGTCCCTTATGTACCTCATGACCGCAAGGGAAAAAGGTGATAACAAAATGTGCTTTGCATGAAAAAAAAATTCCCTAGACACTCATGTGACCTTTTATAGACACCACGTGTGATTTTTCAGCCCCTCATATCATCCTCACTTGCTCATGTGTTGCAACTTGTCTCAATATTGCTCCAAGGTTAAAAATTTTATCCGTAATTTCCTTAATTACCCTTTTTACCCATTGCACCACTTCCACCAGCTATTAACCTCACAAAGACCTTTCTTGAACCCACGATAAAACCATAGTTAGCAAGGAGACTTGAAAGTGCATAAAAACATTACTTTAGCTAGTTTCTTCCACACGCTTTTCATGTTGGTGAATTTTGTTCTATCAAAACTTATAAAATCAATTAATGGATTCCATACCAAAAACGAGAGGACAACATTCTCCTTCTTCATTTCCCAAAGATTCTACGTGTGAAAGGAAGATCATGCTTTTCAAAGCATATAACCTGTCCCACATTTTTGCACTTTTTATACCTTTAACAAAATATGTTCGACAACCAAAACATGACAAAACACATATAAAATGAAATAACATGTATTTTTAAGATCTTAAATATAGTGAGGTGCAGGGCATCCATAATTTAGTTGAGTATTTTAAGTTTTTATAGTATTTTAAAATATTTTTTGGCCACCAAGTGGAACATAATTATATAATGAAGAAGATTATTTTTTCATATATTGAGGACTTTTTTTTCCCCAAAGATTCTTCCTTCGAGATTTTTTTCACTTTTCTCAACATACAAAGGTGAAAATATCGAAACTAAGAGCGAAGGATCCCTAATTAATGTATTTTAATATGAACCATTTATTACAACATGAGGTTTATGATTTTTGGAGATATGTAGGACTGAGGTTTTCTCAATATTCTTCCTCCCGTTATGAAAAACTCATTTTCCTACTCATATGGAAGAAACAATTATCTAAAATTTGGAGTAAGGAATCCTAGAGTAAAACCCATAATTTCAAGACTATTTTTCATCGCAATCGACACCTATAGTGTAGATACTATAACTAACATTTTTTCATTATAAGGGATGTTTAAGAAAATTAAGTTGTAAGACGAGGTTAATTCTTAGCATCTATGGTCCTCTCGAAAAGGCAAGAAACACTGAAGTGAAAACAATGTAAAATTGCTTAAAAGAACAGTCCTAGATATGACATGCTCAAACAAGTAAGCCCTATAATTGAGCCTAGAAATGTATGAAAAAACACATTTGTCTTTTCTTGTTTATTGTTTCCATCATCGCAAGGTTGGTAATTTGTCTCGTTATATGACCAAGTTCAGGGAAAACTACACAGTGCTCTTAAGTCATCATTCTAGGAAATCTATACACAACATAGTTCGATGAAATGAGATAACTCATTCCAATTGTGATATAATATATTCATCCAAATAATATTTTCATCATGCGTAAGACATTATCATCACTAATCCTTTCCAAAAATTTGAAGATCGTCATCTCGAATCTTGTTGTGATGAGAAATGGATCGAGCGAGTGACAATGGGTGTGAAAGATAGTCACTTTGATAGTGGGAGAAACAATGAACATCATGGGATCTAAAATGATCTAAAACATCAAGAGATTCATTCAAGTTCAAGTCACTAAGAGGATGATCATCATGAGAATGATGTGATAATCTCACTATGAGTGAAGATGGAGGTCATATCAAGAAATGCATACCTTGTGAATTGTTTCTAAACACTTGATCCATGCTCGATAATGAGCTTGCATCTTGTTAAATGGAGAAGATAAAAATTTTAGTGTTTGAGTGGAGTGTGGGGGAAAAGAACATGGAACTCATTCTCATTCATTCCTTCAAGTACCATTCACGGACCGGTCTTGATGTTAGGAAGAGGAAGAATATCTCCATGAGGAGAAATCAAGTAGAAGAATGTCTAAGTACCATCAACATGTTTTCACCCATGTGGCATCCTAGTTTGGAAAGTGAGTTGTGAAGGAGTCATCATGTTCAAAGATGAAATATGAGACTCAAGGATTCATTATATTATCTTCATACCCCGAATCCACCATAATTTTACAATGTTCTTCAAAGAATAAGATAGAGTAGATAGTCTAAGGAATTCAAGACCATTGTGTGTGAATAGTGGAGAAATAAGATATTCCAATGAGAAACATGTGAGTAGGAAATGTATGAGATGATTTCAATCAAGTATTCTTGAGATATAAAGGGCAAGAAGGTGATGATATTTATTTGGAGTAAAATGTATGTAAGATGAGAAACCACCTCAATTCCACTTGATGTCATTCACTTGGTATTATACTTAAGAACTCATTCCACACCTTATAGTGTCATCACACCTCAAGGTAGAAGTTCATTGAAATCACCTCGTCTCGCTTTTGGATGGCCATATAAGATTAATATCATTTGAGAAGCAATCGCTTATCTCGCAAAATGAGGATCTGTTTCAGTGATCACTAGAGATAATTTTGAAAGCCCGTAGAATCAAGAAATTTATCATCAATTTCACTACGAGATCAACAAATAACTGTCGTGAGTGATGCTCGCAGTCATCCCAGGATCGTATTATAATTCCTTAAAATAGTGTTCCTAAACACTCATTCAATAGTATTGAGTGTTTGTACATCTTGCGAAGGAAGACAAGATGAACATGATCGTTGAATAAATAATTTATCCATTATATAAAGCTTAATATTCATCATATTTGTCAACACTTATCTCTTTCTTCTCTTCCCATATTGTAATTTTCGATTAAGAATGTAATTTTAACTATTTCCTCCTATCCACTTAAGTGAAACCCAACATAAACATTGTAAAAGTCATTTCATACATAATAAAAATACTAAACTCCTATGAATATGAAAGATCACAAGTAATGATATTGGTGAAAATGTATTTTAGGGGAAGATGAAAGGACAATTTGTAACACTATAAATTGTAATGGTTTCTCCATTCTAAGAGGTTTGCACTAGTTGATTGAATTTTTGTTCTTCTGCTATTTACCACTACAACATCAAGTAATAAAATCTGTAATTCCTATATCTATTTTCTTATTTTTATCTACTCTCTCTATATTTTCTACTTTTGTAAGCATTTTTATCTTATACAACCAAGAAGGAAATTTGTGTCCTTAAATGGTAAATGTATGAAACTTTTCTTCTCTTGTTTAGTGTTCTTCAAAATGTCTTGCATTATTATGTTCTTTTAATTGAATGTGAACCTATATTAGTTATTGTATGTGAATTATGTAGGCCTAGTCATAACAATAACCCTCTTTCCTTATTTATCCTACTCCCCTCTATCTCTCTTCACTCAGAATTCATCCTCAGTACATGGTACAAGTAATTTACAACATGTTTAGTGGAGAATTCATATGTGATCATTGGCCTATTAGACAACTAATAAATTTAGGTATCTTATATTAAATAATAGGACACTCCCCATAAACAAGATCGAGGGGCTTATCCCTATGACTGTTGGTGGAAAATGATATTTTGCAACACGAATTTTTTTACAAAATTTTTGGTCGACTCTAGTAGGGAATATCTACCCTTTAGAAACCCATAAAATATCTCTCAATATATTAAAAAATCATATATTTGAAAATCTATAAAAATCAAAACATTGAAAATTTCTATCCGAAAGTTCAATATCCTTGTTGGGATCTTACTAAAATCTCTACATTTTAATAGTTTCATTCCTTTCTTGTACTTTAAGACAAAATGGAAGAGTTTAGGTACACATGAGATGATCAGTGCGGGTGGTTTTGTTTATCACACATTTGAGGAGCAACAAACAAATGATTAGAGACTTCCCATTATACACATAAGATAGTAAGTTCCTAAAAATACAATTAAAGGTCAAACTAAAGAACCACTAGTCCTCATTCCTCTTGAAGAAGAAAGGAGAGAAGAAACATATGAAGAAGAAAAAAATGGTTGTACCACTTCCATGGGGATAGAATACTAGTCTCTTTTCCTTGGCACAACCACTTCATGAACTTCCAAAGCGATCATGAAATAAATCTCCCGCATTCCTCATGGATGAAAGAAATGTCCTCGATGACAATATTATAGATTTCATCACATCCCATGGCATTCTTAGATTACAACATGAATACGTTGCAATGTGTTTGTTCATGGAAACATTACTAAACTTTTTTAGACTAGTTCTACTACATGCCATTACACTCAATTATTTCTTGGGATGATATTAAATTATAATTTGAAGTAAGATTCAATACCATGTATGATGCTCATGCACACCTCATCTAACTCGACATAGATGAAGAAAGAATCAAAAGAGTCCATGAGATATTTTGTAGAAAAATTTAATAAGTTGATGAAAAAGATTTCCATTATTGCTAAACCTATCGCAAATAATTAGAAAAGGTTCTTCATGAGATCCCGCCATGAAGTATTTTTATACTACGAGAGCACAACCGAATACCTTGAAAAATGCTCAGGAATTTTCCATTGATGTGGAAGATTATCTCATAATGTCAGGAATGATCAAGAATCATGTAATTGATTTAACAAAAAAGGAAATATGCTTAATGTTAAACCATAGATATTGTAGATTCATGTATGATGAATAACTCGATAAAATAAAAATTGGATACAATAAATAAGTTGGATAAATATGAAACCCTAAGTGCAAGAGAGTGAAAATAATGACTTATTTGATTTCAAGTTATCCGTGGCACTTATATCGACTGGAAAACTAATGAACATAAAGGACAAACTATCACAACCAAGCATAGTAAAATCTAGAACTTTGAGATAAGCCTTGACTAGGATGCTTAGATTGGGGTAAAGGAACTTAGGCATCAAACACCTCTGATGGGGACATGTGACTACGAAAGAGCTCAGAAATTGGGTTTTATAGTGTTTCAAGATGGTCATTGATAGTTTATTTTATTCACCTATGTGCCACTATATTATTTGTCGATTCTCCCATAATCGGAAAAGAGATGAACACATGCAAACTCTTAAACTACATCAAATCCCAAAAATAAAATATGCAATATAGGGAGTCATATTGACAACGGAGGTCACCCGACTAAGTTAACTTATGACCGAGCATTGCACTACATCTTATACGCCATGTAGTTGTTGTCAGTGTATGAAATTATCATGCCCTAGGAAGCCCTTATGCAGGTGAAGTTGATAGCAAGAAATAACTAGCTGTACCAATGTAAATGGATGTGTAAATGGAAAAATGAACTTCCACTTCCTATTAAGTGTACACAGAAAATGTAGTACTTTATCACTTGAATCAATGTTAGTGTTAGCATAGTCTACGTAGTATTTTATTGTTAGACTAGTTGTTATTATCTATTCCATTATTCTCTCTTGTTGTTAGTAACAACTCCATCCATTCCAGGGAGTATTGTTCGTATAGGTCCCTATAAATATGTATTGTGCTTCTGATATTCATTGAATAAAATAAGAGATATTCAATCTCTTTTTTCTCTCCACTATAAGCTCCTCATAATCTGGTATCAGAGTGTGTTTGAAGGAGCAACAAAATATGCCTGTACGTGAAGAAAGAAGATCATTCTCAAACAAGAAAAGACTACTGCGAGGTGAAGGAAGAGCTGGAAGTGGGAGGTTGAATTCACCTGCGTGGAGAATATCTAATTCTTTTTCAGCTGGACGTCGTCATTCAAAGCTTTGCATGGAAGAGATTTGCTGTTGCGTGGAAAATTTTGCATTCAATGAATGGGACTAGGCTGACGTTTATCTGCCAACACCACGTGGGATGTTGAAATAGTTGCGTGGAAGTTTTAAAAGCTCCTATAAATTGCTAATCATTGCATGGAAATTGCTGAAAAACCCTGGTACGTGGTAATTCTAAAAATCTACGTGGACTTTGATTTTCTTTTCAGCCTGCGTGAGGAAGAAAGACTTGACGCCTCAATTCAACCTCTCCTAGTCATTTTTGTGCATACATTGTCTGCAGGAGGAAAAACGTCTCAGCGAAACATGGCATTCAGTTGGCTATACGTGGATCTTAACAGATCAATTTCAACTGCTGCGTGGAACTTGCGTGAAGTGGTATAGTCTTCAGCAAAGAGATCTTCGAAGAAAAAAAGAGGTCACAACCAAAAACATGGTAATATCTTTTGTCTCAATTTCTTCTTGAATGGATGTTTAGGAGTAAAAATGTTAAAATATTTCTGTGTGAAAGTTGCTAATCAAATCATGGAGATTAGGTAAAAAAGCTCTTGCGTGAAGACCATTCTTTCTTGCATGAAATCCATTCATTGTTGTGTGAATACCATTTATACCTGCATGAAGATGTTTTGCTGAGCCTGTGTGAAGAGCTAGAGCAGAATGAGGAGAGGAGAATTGGCTGTGTGAAGCCTGAAAGTCACCTGCATCATTTTAAAAAAGTGCCATTTGTTTCCTAGAGACAAATTCTCTACCAAGGCAACATATACGCTCTCGAGCCAACGCCGAATGACGAGTGTGAATGACATGATCGAGACCGCCGAAATCCACAACGTCAAATCACACGCAGATGAACACCATCCTCGAAGATCCTAAAAGCTCTGAGTTCTACTTTGCATTTCTCAATGAACTACGCAACACCGACAACCTTGTCTTCAATGAAATGGTTCGCAAAGGAATCTTGGAGTATTTCCTATTTGACATCAACTACGAAGCAAAGCGATTTGGGGAAGATCTAGAAGCAAGCTATGATGCCGATCAGAAGATGAAGAAGAACACCACAAAGTGTCGCTGTCTCTCAAAGACACACGTATCGTGAGCATCTACTAGCTGGTACTTCTCATCAGTGAGTAACATTGTAATATCTCTTGGAATCAATAAATAAATAAATACATAATTTTTTATTTTTTTACAATGTCTGCACCAAAGCTTCTACTCTTAGATGCTCAATTACTTAAAGGGCCAAATTTTGTGGCTTGAAAAAAATTAGGACAATCCGTAAGTTTTAAGGATTATGGGGCATTATCATAGAGTCGTGACTGCTCCCACACCCCGATAAATTAATGAAGTATGAGATGGCTGGTGCCAAAGTCTTGATGTTGATAAGGCTAAGTATTAGTGAGGATGTGTAACGCATGTTCGGAATGCGGAGAGACAAAAGCAGGCCTGGGACAAGTTGGGAATAATTTATGAAGCCAAAAATCAGACTAAGATCCTCCATCTTCAATCAAAGCTACACACCCTCTCTATGGGGTCAGATGAAAAAGTTGAGGAGTTCTTACATCATTTGGTTGAGTTGCGATTGAGTTATTAGTGCTTGGTGAAACCGTGGATGAAAAAATTCTCATGCTTTGATCATCTTGAGAGCACTCCCTTCTCAATTCTGAGTGTTTGTTATGACACTGAATGTATCTAAACAAACAATGGCATTCGAAGAACTCGTGAATTTATTGAAGCAAGAAGAGGCCATCAATTCAGCCCAAGAGGAGACTTAGGATAAATCCCAGCTCCGAAAGCGGCACCATGGCCGAAGAATCAGAAGGGTCCCCTAGAGAAGCCAACTCAAGTACAACCAAAACAACAACAGAAATATCGAAATTCAAAGAGGTGGTGTAACATTTGTAGAACAAACACTCACGACACTAATCATTGTTGTTAAAATGGCTTGAAATAAGGGTCTTCGAGTCAAACAAGCACATCTAGGCGCAAGATTTTCAAAAATCCAAATGACATCCTCGCCGAAGAAAGAAGAAGGGACATCTCACAGCCTAACAAGATGATGAATCTGATGAGGAGATATCAAAAGGATCCCATTTTGGTAAGAACCTTGTACTAGTCTCTAAAAATTCTCACCCATGAAGAAAGTATGGTTGATAGACTCTGGTGTAAGTAAGCATATGTCAGGTGACAAGAAACTATTTGATTCACTAAATGAACAAACCACTGAGATCAGGTTCAAATAGAAGATGAAGAAGATTACGTTGCAGTAGCAATAAGAAATGTCAACATTTCTTTGGGACCATGAAAATGTACACTTACAAAGGTACTATATGTTCCTTGCTTGACTAACGAACCTCTTGTCAGTGACTCAACTCTTGAATCATCACCTTAAGGTAGAATTTCTTATCTAAAATGGCATTAAATCATGTTTGATCTCTACACAAGGTATGGTTATAGCTATAGCATTTCTAAAAGATAAGCTATTTTCTTTACATACTATTTCCTCTTCTCGTAGTAGCTTTATCTCGCCAACAAAGAGAATCTATAGCCCTTTGACATTTTAGATAGGGTCACTTATCAGTTAGTTCATTGCATCATATGAGTTCAAAATCAATGGTTCATGGACTACCCAAATTATCTAGTTCCTTGCCTATCTACCCCGGATGTCTTGTAGGAAAACACCATAGGGATCCGTTTTAGAAATCACCTTCCATGCAAAGAAGCATCTTAAGGTAGTTCATACTGATCTGAATGGCCCTCGCTTCATTTTCAAGATACAAGTACTTCCAATTGTTTGTGGATGACCACTCTCACAAGATGTCGGTGTTTTTCCTCGAAGAATAAAAGTGAGGCTCTTCAACATTTCCATAATTTATATCATCGTTATATAAAAGAGACCGGATAACCAACTCTTCTAATTCACTCGCATCAAGGGGGAGAACTCACATCAAATAATTTATTTTCCTTTTTGAACCAACAAGGCATTAAGAAGAACCTAAATACTCCCTACACACCCCAAAGAAAATGGCATTGTTGAGCATCGTAATCGGACATTGATGGAGATGGCTCATAACATGTTAACAACAAAAAATCTAGAGGAATGTTATTAAGTCAAGCAAGACAAACAATCAGTATATCTTCTCCACAGGGCACTGATAAAAATTCTACAAAATAAAACACCAAAAGAGGTATGGAGTTGTAGAAAGCCATAAATTTCTCATTTATGAGTATTTGGTTGCATAGTATACATGCATGTCCCATCTCATAAGAGAAAGAAGGTTGAGCCAAAAATGCTCTCGTGCATCCTACTTGGCTATAACACTACCTCGAAGGCATACCATCTCATGGATCCTGAGACAAATAAAATATATGAGAGTCGAGACGTGGTTTGTGACAAGTCATCCTTTGACTCAATAGTGACAACAGAAGAACCATTACCAACCACCTCTCACCGACTAGTCTCTGAATCAGATGATCAGCCAGAGGAGACTACTCAGAGAAAAGATGTGCTATTAGGAGAGCTATTTGTTGACCTTGGAGAACTAGAGAATGTGACTCCACATCAATCCACACAACAACGAAAACATTCTTCTCAAAAGAAGCCAAGTTCTCGCCTGATGTGGGTACAAAGAACCGACAAGGACTCACATTTGCAACAACTCCCAAATACATCATTTGGAGTCAAAACAAGGAGTCAAATAAGAAATGACATAAATTTTATACTCATGAGTTCACCGATTAATAGATGTGAGCCTCATAATATTCGTGAAGCACTCGCTAACCTTAGTGGAAGGAAGCCATGGATAAATAAATCGACTCACCAAGAAAAATAAAACATGGGAACTTTTCGATCTGACTAGAAGAAAGAAACCCATAGGCTAGAAATGGGTTTTTAAGACAAAATATAAGGCAGATGGATCCATCAACAAACATAAATCATGACTTGTAACAAAAGGGTATGCTCGTAAAAAAAAGGCATCGACTATGAAGAAACCTTTACACCCACTTTGAACATCAAGACCATAAGAGTAGTTTGGACACTTGCACCATAGAAAGGATGGAGACCTCGGTAGATGGATGTCAAGAGTGCTTTCCTAAATTATGATCTAAAAGAAGAAGCGTACATGACCCAACCTAAAGGATTTGTTGATGAAGAGCATCCAAAATAGGCATGTTGTCTCATCAAATCATTGTATTGACTAAAAAAAGCTCCAATGACATGGTATATAAAGATCGATGATCACCTTCTACAAAGCAGGGTTCACTCGTAGCCCTTGAGATTCCAATTTCTATATAAAGAATGTAGGCAAAGAAATTTCCATTCTTATGTGTATGTGGATGATCTTTTGATCACTAGTAGTTCAAGATCAGTTTTATATTGTGAAGAATGATCTCAAAAGAACCTTCAAAATGAAATATTTAGGGCTACTACATTACTATCTTGGCTTGGAGATATGGCAAAAGGACCATCATATTTTTGTCTCCTAGATAAAGTACACCAAGACACTCCCGGAAAAACATATAATGTCGATCAAACCTATATCCACTCCCATGGAGAAAGGCTTGCAACTTTCAAAATTCCAGGACTCACCTCAAGTAGTTTCTACTCTCTACAAGAAATTTGTTGGAGGGCTCATCTATTTGACATATACCAAACTAGATCTATGCTATGTTGTCAGCTATCTTTCCAGGTTCATGCAGGAGCTAAAGAAATGTCACTAGACTACAAAAAAGAATTTTTGAGATATGGTCGAGGAATAACTGATTATGGTCTCTAAATACAAGAAGAATGATCAATTCTTCTTACAGGGATATGTCGACTCAGACCATGTCGATCTTAATGATAGGAAATCAACCACATAATACATATTTCATCTTGGATTTGGCCCTATCTCGTTGATAAGAAAGAAGCAGAATGTTGTTTCTATATCATCCACAAGAAGCATAATATCCCTCCACACGAGGAGTCATGTGAAGCGATATGGTTACATCACATTTTGGATGACCTAGGAATTCTTGAAAAATAGTCACCTATTCTTTATTGCGAAAATTAGAGTGTGTTGAAGCTCGTGTAGAATCCATTTTTTCATGAACAAACAAATCATATTAAGATTGATTATCATTTCATTCGAGAGGACATCTTGAACCATCAAATTCAATTCCAAAGATACCCTACAGAAGGACAAGTTTCGACATTCTCACAAAATCTCTTGGAAAAGTGAAATTTGAATTTTTAGGGGTCACATTTACAAGAATAATGTAATAAGGGGGAAAGTTAGCATAGTCTATGTAATATTGTATTGTTAGACTAGTTGTTATCATATTCCATTATTCACTCTTGTTCTAGTAATAACTCTATCCATTATGGGGAGTATTGTTCATATAGGTCCTTATAAATATGTATCGTGTTGTTGATATTCATTTAATAAAATAAGAGATATTCAATCTCTTTCTTCTCTCCACTATAATGTCTTCATATTTAGATGGATGCCTTTAGTTATCTTATATGTTTTTAGATGCAAGCTTAGTTGATGATAGTAGATGCTTAGAGTTTGGTCCATTATTTTAGTCACATAGCTTTGTATTTATATGATTCCCTTGGTTGAATTTCTCAGAATCGACAACCGGAATCATGACCCATTATAAAATATGATCCCAAAATGATAAAAGAGACCTAAACCAAAAGAGTAAGATAGAAAATGGTCATGGGTGCCTAGAGGAGATGATGGTGCCTTAGCGCTAGCATCCTAGCTGGGATTTGATGTCATAAGTCATAAACTATAAAGCAATAAAGTTAATACTTTTCTATAGGGTGTACAAGATCAAACAAAAAGAAAGAAACAAAGACAAGATGCAAAATATAGTTGTTAATTACTAGTTTTCTTGCTAAGGAATAAAAAATGTAAGTATTTTGTTAGGACCTACAAATGTACCCCAGTGATTGATTTTATGTCTACAAAGAATGAACGATAAGGACTATGGTTCCAAAGATGAAACAAATTAACCATTATTAAAATGTTGGCCAATGATTTGATAATTTTGAAAAAGGAATTTTGCCAATATGCCTCATTCCAAAATCTAACATGAATCAAATTAGAGGATCACATGGAATACTTGCTTGGAATATCCACCAATCAATGCAATATGTGGGACTAATGAAGATGAAAATGAAGTATATGCTGAATCATAAGTTAAATAAGAAGATGAAGAGTAATGTTCTAGGACTGGATATTTCAAATAAACCAAATGAATGTTTTAAAGAATCAATGGATGACGACACATGTAATATTCACTTTATCAAAAACATAGAAAGAAGTGTCTTCTCCCACTCCATAAACTAAGAATTTGGATCCTCTAATGGCCGCTCTATAAAAATAAAAATGAAAAGATGATAATTGATGTCTTCTTCCACAAGATCACTCAAGAAGGATCCCAAGACTACGTCATTCAATAACGTTTTTAATTCTCCAAGTAATTCTCCCGCATCTTCTCTTGAAAAACAAATTTCCACTTATGTTGATCTTAGAAATGAAAATCATATTATTTTCAAGGCTTACATTATCCCTAACGTGCCTACAAATTCTTAACCTTTTGACATTATTGACCATTGAAAGAAATTCAAAATTCAAAATTTGAGCCCAAGTACCTAAAAACCCATCACAAGAAATTTTATAGGGTAGTCTAATTTACCAAAGGATGCAGCTTCATTTCATATTCCAAAAATGCTACTTTTAAGGAACTTCTTCCCACTCCTCGAATTGTCTCTCCTCCACACCCTCCACCTATCGAAAGATAGAACATTTCTATATATCCTTGTTGTTCGATCGTTACAACCTTAATAATTGGATCATTTTCTCTTGTTCTTTTGATGATGTTATTCCCATAAAATTTTTTAGATATCCTTTTCTTTCCCTCACTCCTACTAATTTTGATTTCTATTCCATGGAAATGAAAGAAGTACCTCTCATTGGATAGCTAAGATATGTTGAAGTAGTATTTTTTGAATTTCTTAATAAGAAGATCAAGATGAATATACTCGCAGTAGACATGTCAGCCTAATATGGCATGGTGTTGAGCCGAAGCTTCACAAGATGTTGGTGGAGATATACAAAGACAATGGTCACATTTCATCATCTTGGTCAAAGGTAAAATGAAAAAACTTATCCCCATTAGGAAAATGAAGTACACGAATCAAATTCCCGATGACCTAAAGGAATATATCTTATTTCATTATTTGAGTTCTTACAACTTTTTCATAGCATCAACGATGAATATTTTGAGCTTCCCATGTTGATTTTAAGAGTATCCAAGTTTCACGGAGCCAATTAGAAATAATCATGGTGATTTTATAGAATCATCATTTGAAATTATGTACTTCAAAATGGATGTGACCATGAATGTGATTTCTCTAATAACTGGTGATGATGATCATGAAGTTCCTTACTTAAAATAAAGCATTCCTTAGGTAGTGAACAATGTGGGACATGAATACAAAATAATGACAAGAAACTTCTTGGAAGGCAACTATAAAGGTTCCAATCATGTCCTTATAGTCCATCATGAAAATATATTCAATAAGTGTGATTGTGAAATGAGGGTTTCTCTTTCCCATCGAGATTGGGTGATTCTTCAAAGACTAAATGCATGAGTGAAAAACTCGCTTAGGCCTCTTGACTTTCAATGTTCCAAAGAAGAGTATGAATTCAAGATGGAAATGGACTCCTAGTTCTTGGTGTTTGCAATTAGGAAAATGAATATCTATATATTTCTACCCTAACATTGTGCTCATCCTCCTTTCATGAATATAGAGTTATTCTCAATGAAGAATGAATACATATAATGGTTTTCTATTATCTCAATAGAAATTTCATTTATACTTGAAGACCATCTCAATAAGGAAGGTGTTATTGAAACTTTCAATGGTGAATCAACTCAATAAATGGACACTCTGATCATGAAGCTATATTTTGAATCCCAAAATAGTCAAGAGGAAAAAAATATAGTCATCAATCATCATATCCTACCTCCATTTTAATTTCAAGATAATGAAGCAATATACAAGTCAAAACATAGCAAGTGTTATGCCAAGAAAGTGTCGAGTGCATGAAAGAGGATTTCTTTGAGTAGTTGAGAAATATTGGACATAAAGAGGATTATGATAGTTTCATAGATCATAAAACATCTACCAAGAAAAATTCATTAAAATTGTGTTCATAATGTAAATGGAAAATGAAAAACAAATGGCTATCATATATCATAGGTTTTAGTGTGAAGACAATTTTTCTAATTTGATTAAGACTTATCTTCGTAGTGACAAAGGAGAATCAGAAATTTAAATGAATTTGGGAATCAATGAAAATATGGAAATGAGGTTTAAAATAAAAAATACTATGAACCAACTAAGAGGGTTATGCATGTTAATAACAATCATATGATATTTATATCATATTTTAGTGAACCCATTAATGGGTTTGTGGAAGAAGGGAATTCATTGGTAACTATATATGGGTAAGTATGCAATTTGAATTAGTGATATAGTGAAATGAGGTTATCGCCTTCATGTGACATAGGTGATTTACGATGTTTCATCATTTTTCACTATTTTTTGTGTTTCCCTAAAATTGTCATGTTTCCTTTCCCTAGTGTGCTTTCATCTTGTTTGTCGTGTTTGTAGTTATTCTTGTTGTTTGGTGTAATAAATATATTTACCAATATATCAAGGTACTGATCTTCTCACCTATTAAAAATATGTGGTTCTCTATTTCCCCTTTGATTCCAATGTCCTCTAGTAAGATCTAGCTATTGTCATGTAAATTGACCAAGCTAAATAATGCAATATTCAAGCCATCACAATTAAGCCATAATGAAATTTTTGACTTCTGATCCTCCTAAACCTCTTCCCTAACCAACCTACATCCTGTTTCATTATCATTTTAAACTTGAATGTAGTACAAATTCAATTTTGTAAACATGTCTCTATTTGGAAAAAGGTGTAATAAGTTTCATAATTCCATTCAAAGAAGTGTAATGGAAGACTAGTTTTCTTGAAATTCTAGAAAGGCTCATTATTGGCCATTTTTAGATTAGGATGAAAAAGGTCTTTGAGGAAACACGGACTATCTCCAAGTTGGTAGACTTGCGCTTGAGACACACCTTTGGAAAATGTTGACATCCTCTAGCTATTTCTAAAGATACAACTACTCCTAAGAAGGGAAACACTAATCTACGATTCCAAGGGACAAGGGTAAGATGGATATGCATGAAAGGAAAAACTAAACTAAGAGGAGGTGATAGCACCAAAAAGAGGGGGATGAATACTCTCAAATGAGTCAAAATTAAGGGGAAAATGCACTCAGGAGGGCATACATTTGTGCCATTGTCGAAACAACATACAAACTCACTTTCATAGAGAAAAAAAAAAACGAAAACCACATTAATAATGCACATAATACCAATATATCAGTAGAAAAGAAAGAAGATGAAATACAATACAAGATAGGGAAGAGAATAGACACAAAACAATATTTTTATTGATTCCAAATGATGCACAATCTTTTACAATGGTGGAAAAAGGAAAGTATCTACATGTAAAGAACCATATATAATTCCCGCAACTCAAAAAGCAAAGGGACACTACTTTGAATAATTCTCTTACAATCCAAGAGGGTTCAACCTTTACAAATGATAATTACTCAACATTATATAGGAGGAGAGAAGAGGAGGGAAAAGAGAGGGAAACACATATTTCCCATCAAAACCATCAACAATAAGCAATAAATTATTTCCAATCCACCTTTAGCACTATCACATCCACCTCCCCATGTAATCTTAAATTGTGGAAGAAGGAAAGAGGCCAAATATGATCATATTTGGGTCATTGATTCAACACGATGTATGCATTAATGAATAAAATCACATTTCCTTGTTTTCACCTACTAAATCCCACAAAAATAATAGTTTGAAAACCATGGAATATAGTTCTCATCAACATATTTCAAACAATACCAGGTGCATATGAATCCTATCTTTATATTACAAGTTAAATACGTAAGACACTTAGCATGATATGATTGGAAGGAGGATTCAGTTGATTATCTTTTGTTTTTGTATTTTTATACCAGTTTCATGAATTCATTATCTATAAGGAATCGACATGCATCTAACATGTTATAATGGATTACATATCATGCACTTTATCTAAAAATTCCCTAGAATGGATACATAACACACTTAGTAGTATAAAAGGTTTTAAATTAGGTGCATGCATGAGAGCAGCAAGTGTGACAAGGAAGAATGGAGAGTAATGTGAGTTTGCATGAGGGGATACATTGGAATGGGAAGAAAAGGTTCATATCTGCAAACATATAAAAATATGTAAGGATTAATAGGAGTGCACAAGATAAGGATTCCTGGAAGAAAATGTTTAGTGAAAGTGCGTGAAGGTAATGCATGAGAAGTGATGAACACACACAAGGGACTCAGAAATGAAAGTGAATGCATAGGAACTGTGCATAGAAGGTAAACGAAAGGAGATACATGAAAGTGAAGAATCCAGGGGCACAGAAAGTTGTGCTAAAGGAAGTGAAGGAAATGGGAAGCATAAGGAAGAAAAAAGAGGATTGTATGAGGGTGTGTGCGAAGAATCATAGTCAAGAAAATGCATCAAGGAATTAAAAAAACTCGTGTGTGCAACGTAAAAACTTGACCTTAGAGCCAAAATGGAACTAAAAGTTGTCTAAATAACTAGGGGAGTTATTTTGGAAAATAATTTGTCAACTTTCTGGGACATCTTCCTTTTAGATGAAGAGATCACTTGGCTTCAAGCATACTTAGGGCATGGACTCGCCTAAAAACATGAAATTATGATTTTATCTTAAAGAAACTCCCGTAAAATCAATTAAAGCTCTATTTTAACTCCACTAAGAACTTTTCGTAAAACTATGTGATAATTATAGCACATTGAAGCATAACCTTTATCAATGGAAATCTATAACTCGTAAGCACATGGACCAATATTCAAGAGGAATCAAAAGATCCCGTGCAAGAGAGCACGAGAGGAAAGTAACCTTTATAAAAATAAACACTACTCGTAAATGCACACTTGGAGGAATTAAATCTACTGTAATATGTATATTATGTAGAGAAACATAATGGAATTGCTTGAGATAAATCCCATTTACTACGATTTATATTATATCACCATCAAGATAAGAAAACTAAAAAAATAGGTTCCTTACAAGGAATGATGATGTATAGGACACTCCAAATTTCATCATGCTTTGAATGACACCTATTTTTGGCTCAATCATCATCCCATTTTAACACTAGATCACCCACTTTAAAGATTTGAGCTCTAGCCAAGTTCTCACAAACCACTATCTCGGTTGATGTCCTGATTTTGTTCTAACTTGATCATGGAAGAGTTTCTTATTTCTTCAAGTTCAACAATAATTATGATTTCTCTTTGGTCCATGCATTCAAATTCAAACTTATGGTCTAGCTCTAATGAAGGAAATTCTAAATGATAAAGGAAGTATTCCATTTTTACCATAAACACACCTAAAAGGTGAAGTACCAATTTCCTTTATACTTTATCAGCTTGATTCTATTTATCCAGAGTGCACATGAGACCTTTGTGCACACTCGCTTCTAGCTGATATCCATTTTTGTTCTTAAGATTTTGATCAATTTCTTAATAGTAGACTCTTCTAAGGTGTTACTTTGAGGGTATTAGTTGAAATAAATCCTCAAATATATTCCAAGGCCGAGAGCCCAATCACAAATATTAGTACGGAAGGATTTTTATTATCGGATATTATGGTTTGAGCAACACCAAACCTTGTTACAATACCCTTAAATTCAAATCAAGCGTGACTAACATTGTTACCTCCTTCAAAGGTGAAATATTTTGTTCATCTAGTGAAATAAGTCATAGTTATGAACACCCACTTTTGACAAGTTCTCGGAGGACGACCGACCATGCCAATGAAGTTAAGGCCCTATCGCACGAAGGTTGATTCACTTGGATTGGGTGGAGTGGAAGAGCTGAAAATTTCATATTGCATGCAAAGAAAGTTCATTCTTTACATTTTATGACCCACTTGCGAGAATCTAAAAGTAGAGTAGGCCAAAAGTATACTACCTTAATGATAATAATTTATTTTGGTCTAGAAGAGAAGTGTCTTCCATAGAATCCATTCTAAACTTTTGGTAACACTTTGTTGACCTTTATTCATAATATTGGTAAACCTGATATCATACTCAATTATAAATTCTACAAATTCTTATTTGATTTATTGTAAATAATGAATAGTCTAGCCTATTCACCTCTTCCTTTTGAATTCTTGGGTAAGTGTATCAAGTAATTATTTTAATTTATTCCACTAAAGTTCATATTAAATGTGAATTGTAAATCTCTACTTCTTCATTCTCTTAGGATTTCACATTTTTGGATATTCTCATCTATAAGTCCTTTTGTATCCCATCTCATTTTTTTAGTTAGAAAGTAATTCAATAGATATAAGGACCCGTCACAAGGTCAGAAGATCACAGTAGTGGCTGGAATTTTTTTGAATATTTATTTCTATAGTAGGCTAACATATTGGGTTATTTTGTTCACCATAATGTGGTTAACCACTACTTGAGATTTGTCTTGTTTTAGCACTTGGCTAGGTGTTGCCCAAACTTATACCGACACCCACCTTTCTAAATTTGCGCTTCATAAATAATGTCTTCATAATATTAATATTTGGTCTAAGATACTATTAAATATGGGAATTATAATTTGTACATAACATTCACAAAACTAATATTACTAAAATGCCCACTTCTTTCCTTAATCATACTGAAAGAGACTATGCATGAAACATGCCTACAATTAATATTCTACTTCCCTCATAATGTCATCCATGATTAAGTCTCTAAACCTGATAGGTATATTTTTTTATATACTTATTCGTATAAATAGAAATTTTATACAATTATACTCAAACTCCTATCTTCTCTCAAACATAAAAAAATCCTGAGCTATGAATTTGTAATTAGGAACAAGGGAAATATATCCTATAAAAGTGGTGTTATCATCTTGTAATCACCTCTTTGGAACCTAAATGAATTCCTTATTTTATATTACTTCTCCTTTATAACCAAAATACTATGGTATCTAATATGGATTCTATGTGATAAGTTCTAACTACGTTAAAAATATAATCCTAACTATTTTTAATCCCATACATTAATTTTCCTCTTCATCCTCCTTTTTTCCTTCTATCATGTTACCATTTCTATATTTAGGGTCAACACCTCTATGTACACCCTCTCAAGAACTAATATTATGGTCAGCTTCTTTCTATTCACCCTCTCCTTTCTTGCGATATTCTCCTTCTCTCTTCTCCATTATCTATGCAAGAGCTTCCATTCTTCCTTTCTTAATCACTCTTATTAATCTACTCCTTGTAGATAACTTCACCTTCTCCACTATTATAAATGTATTTAATGGTATATTTCATTGTCTACCTTCTATATTAATTATTTTAATTCTTCTATTTTCTTCTCTCTAATCCAACCTAGGCTCCCTAAGGACCCACTTTGATATTTTCCTCCTCCTCTTCATACCTCATGTTATATGACTACAACCCTTTTGTACCTACATGACTATCCCATGTCTTGTTGATTTTGCACCGTGGCCTTTTCCACATATAGAATATTTCCGTAAAGGGATTGAATTGAAAATTTTACTTGACAATCCAAATATAAAATGCACTTCTAGAGAATCCAATGATACTCATTTTGAATAGAAATTTCAGTTATGTACCCTTCAATGGTAGTTTGCATCCAATTGCATAAATCTCAAATCAATTTAGTATCAAGTAAGCGCCATATTTTTAATATTCTCATCCATCCATTCATACTCTTCTTTATCTTCATACCGAATAACATAATAATCCATTCGAGACAACCATGTGGCTAAATATTCTAGGACACCACTCCAAAATATGTAATGAGCGTCTCCATATATATTTCTATTCTTTTTATTCTTTAAGAATTCCCATCATGACCTATTAATATTATACAAAAAATTCAACTTCTCATGTAGCAATCTTCTCACATCTTGTTGTCTTGGTATCCATATTAAAATATTTTGGTCCAAGAAATAGAACCTCTATTAAAATATATCCATGGAATATATCGTAAGGACTTTTAAAATTTGTATTCTATGAAGGATTTAGAGTGTTCCATTTATTACTCTTAAAATAGTGCATGATCAAGAAACGTAGCATACAATTCATGTGTTGTTGAACCCTTAATTAAATTTTGGGCCAATTTAATTAGTCAGAGCTCAAATTATTGGTATTTTTTGTCATTGATGTCAAAGTATGATGTTTTCATCAATATGTATTCAGTATCATTGTTATAAAATTAGTTAAGAAGCATGAAGGTTGATTGGTAGTGTCATGAAAAGTTGAGTGTTTTGTTGAGATTACATGGTGATTCATGGTGTCTTGAGTAGTGTAGTGTCTTGTAGCTATGTGGTAGATACTTTCATAAGTTTGGGTGATGTTTTTGAGGTGTAATGAAGTGTGGTGATGATTATTATAGGTTTTCAAGGGAGGAAAAGTGATGAGGAGGTGATATTTAATGAAGCAAGCATGTTTAAGGTACTTTTTCTTGAGGCCTCATCAACGTGTATGGTATGGCATGATGAAGTACATGTATGTATAAGTTGGTTGACCCTAATGAGAGCATGCAAAGTATTTATATGAGGTTCGAGGACACTCATAAGTCTCTCCGAAGGCTGGTATGAGGTGAAGTCATGCTTTCTAGGTCTATACTTGACCTATTCTCAAGCCCTAGGTGACCTAATGATTTGTGAAGGTATGATTTCAGATTCGAAACAAAAATTGAGCTATGTTAAATCCATGGAAATTTTTTTCTACCATTTTAGTGACTTTTTAGGTGATTAATTTGATAATATTGCATCGAAAGTGGGTTTTATGTATGTTCCTGACCTAGTCCTCGAGAAAGCATTTCAAAATAAAGTGGAGTCATCACTTCCAAGTTCATTTGATAAAAGGATCATGTAGGATAGGTGTTGACATGTTGATTCAGAGATATGGTCCAAATTTCAAGTTCTAATGATGAAGATTTTGCAAGTTATGTCTTTTTTACCCCTATCGATTTTTTACAAGTAAGAATCCTAGCTTGAATTTTACTTTCTGATGCTCATTCACGTGTGAAACCTTTGAATGGGGGTTTAATAATTTTATGACATGTGCGTAAGGGATATATCTTGAGTTTCATGACATTAGTTTTAACATTGAGGCCTAGACATTTATGAATAATCGTTAAGAAGCTAAACCGGTCAGAACACTTCTAAAACCCTAGGTATGAATTGGAGGAGAAGAACTTGATGGTAGTTAATCGAATGGATTTTTGACCTATTATGATGATTGGAGGATGTAGAAAAATCCTCCATATTTATCTATGGGAAAGTAAGGTGTCATAGCTATGTGTGGACCCCACTCGAAAAGGTTGGTTTTTTAAAATGTTCAGTTTGATCTAAATTTTTGTATTAGAACTATTGGATAAAAATTATATTTGAGTAATTTGGAAAGTTCTCCTAAATATTTGGAGTGGTTTCAGATCAATTTTTATTTCTTATAAGGTTTTGGAAGTCATTCTTGCATGATTGGTTTTGGGGTAGTTTCAGTGACCTATTCGGAGAGGTGTTTTGGGGAGTCAAGTATTATTAATGGAATACTATGAACTTATGGATGAAACTTAAGTCATATTATTTCTATCTATATATTACAAAGGCATGAATGAGGTCATTTTATGAGATTTTGAGATTCATTTCTCAAGGCTAGATTTGGGGCAATTTGATTGTCAATGTTCTCAAGTGGCTTCATGAGGTGAGATGATGGTGCAAAGGTGTAGAATCTTCCTAATGGTTTTTAGTGGTGTTATAAAAAAATTATAATTATTTTCAAAGTTTTAGTGATGACGGTTTTTCTCTATAACATTCTATTTTTGGCAAGTACACTTTTTTGGGTGCAATTTCTTCTTGAGTCCTTATGAAATAATGATAGTTCTAGATGTTGTTCCTGACCTATATGGTCATATGTATGTTTTAATTTTTAACTTTTTATGTTTTTAATATTTAATTTTCTCTATGATGATCAACCTAGGGGAGTTATAATCATGTGATAGGTATATAAGCATCTTATAAGACTCATTTAGCTAGTTGAGTGTGAAAGAGAAAGTACGAGATAGAGGACTATTTGAAGGAGTGAAAGATGTCTTGGTGACAAATAAGGGACGTAAAGGAGTGTGTAGAGAGATTATAAAGTTTTTGGATTTTTTGGAGAGATAGGTCATTAGCCATAATCAGCTTGTTAAATAATCCCACGAGTGAATTTACCTAGAGAGAAGATTTGAAGGAGTAAGTAAAATCGACTTCAATGTGTGATCATCAATTGTTATTTTACAATTTTGAGAAGAAAACCAAAGAAAGTTAATTTTTGTGGTGATGATTAATCTATGGATTGGTTCATCTTTGTAGTTTTGGTACCCTACTAAAACTCGTGTTTGGTGCTCCTTGTGGGGTTGATGTCTCACTAACCCCGGGGTTAGTGATCCTTGTTGATTTGGTGCTCAGCTGAATTTGATTCATTGCTCTAATAAATATTTATTTCATGGTGTTTTATTCTCGATAAATTTTTCCCACTTACGTATTGTGTTATTTTTTTCATGTTCTCTCATTTTCTCTTTTATGGTTATGTTCTTGTGGATGCATGCTTAATGGTTAATTGAATGGTTAATGGATGAAATTTCTTAAGTGAACAAATAATTTTATTGCACGTTGATTCACCCCCATCCAAGTGTTTTTGCATCCAATAATTGGTATGAGAGCAGGTCATATGAAGAAATATTGACAATATTGAGGTGATCCTCTACACAACATAAAAGAGAAGTCATAAAAGTGGTTCCTCTACTAGTAAAGCTCTTATGCTTGATGGGAAAAATTAATTTTTTTAATACCAGGATGAGAAATCATATTATGTATTTGGGATTTGATATATGGTAGTCATTGTAGATTCCTACACCATTCCTCAAAAACATCTAACTCATGAAGCAGTAAAAGGGATAATAATGATAACTCTAAAGTTATGAATGTTATCTTTTGTGGTTTAACAGAGTCACAATTTGTCAAGGTGATACAATGTACTACAAATAAGCCAATGTGAGATAAGCTACATTTCATATATGAATGTGACTGTAAGGTGAATTTGGAAAAATATATACCTATACGAGTCATTTTGAAAGTTTGAAGATGAAAGAAGAAGAAACCATTGGTGCATATCTTCTCGCCTCGATCAAGTAGTTAGTACCATTAAAGGATTAGGAGAAGATGTGATATAAACTTTGGTGGTGCAAAAGGCTCTTTAATCTATAACTCGTAAATTTGATCCTAAAGTCTCAACTATAAAATAAGCAAATAATTGGAGTACTATGTTGATGGATGCGATCCATGGTATCTTCGTTGCTTATGAGATGAGGATAGGTGTACATAAACCTCCCAAGAAGGAAAAGTATTTCAAAGTTGAAAAGAATTCAAAACGTAAGAATAACTTGGATGTTGATGTTTTTGATATTGGTGATGATCAAATGATTTCTATGTTTGCTAGGAAGTTGAAAATAGATTTAGAAAAATATAAGGGTGAATTTCCCTTCAAGTGTTTCAACTGTGGAGATATGAGACATTTTGCAAATATGTGTCATGACTGGCTAAAGGGAAAGGAACATGAATATTGTCATGATGACGACAATAAGTCCAAAATTTTGATAAGATTAAGAAAATTTCAAGGAAAAAAAAATTCAAAGAGAAGATTCTACTCCAAATAGGATTATAGCTCATCAAAGGTAAGTAGTGAAGACGCAGTGTATCTGATGTTAATTTTTATTCTTATCATGATGATGTAGGAAATGACATACTATTCAAGTCCAAAGGATCTCGAGAGTTATTATAATGAAGGTTCCATATATGGAGGATTGTGTAAACATTCAGAATAAGAAGAGGATGATATTAAAATTGAGTTTATGTATATTTGAGAAGAATTGAAGCATGTTGAGAAGAATAATAATAAAATTAAGGCACAAGTCAATAATTATGAAGAAAATATTCATATTCTTGAGGAGAAGCATTAGGATAACACACAACAGTATGATGAGATTCTCAATCAGTTTGAAACCCAAGTAGATATTATATCAACAATCCTAAACTCTAACGAAGAAATGTACATGAGGTATGAGAGAGAGATTGAGTCTCTAAGGGAAGAATTGAGTAAATCAGCTAGCAAGGAAAGATAATTTCAAAATTTTGAGAAGATATCGAATGATATAGATAATAGGTTGGATAGTCAGAAGTATATAGGATATAGGACTATTCTAGGGTTCAAGTACAACCTAAAATGTAAAGAGGTGATTCAAGAGGATGATACTCGAGTACGGAGGTTTCGCCCATGCTCCAAATAAGATCGATGAAGAACAAATTCAAGAGATATGAGAAGGAAAGTTATGTTAGAAAACCAAATGCATCAAAGTATGATACATTATTTCATGGTTATTGTTATAGTTTAAACATGTTTAGACATAGTGAAAATGATTGTATAAGGTCATTCAAGAATGAGGATTTATGGAATCATGGAAGTAGTTTCAGCTAATACCTGTCAAGGGGTAAGAATGAAGTACTATGTTATAACTATAATCACGTTGATCACATTGCAAAATTTATTTTTTTGGTTCTTCAAGGTAAAGAAATAATTTTCAAGGTCCTAGAGTATTAATATAATGAATGGGAACAAGGAGTAAATAAATATAATATAGCCAAATTAGTTGTTAGAGAAATTCAATGATGTACACATGATTCGATATGAAGAAGGATGAAAGTGTTGTGCCATAAGTTCCAAGGAGGTCATTGAATGTAATAATTTTTTTGTTTTAGATACCCATGATTTGAGGTGTCTCTACTAGGCTTCTTAGAGATGTCTCAGAGCTTAGATGAATCATTAAGCTAGGTGTAGACTTAGTGAATATGATGAATATGTGAAGTTATGTAACAAGGTTGAAATCATGGAGTCGTGAGGTATGTTGCAAAGTATTAAGTTTTTCATAAGGTTATTTTTCCTTGAAGGATGCATCAAGAGTATGTACGGTCTTTAAAGAAATGTGACATGTATCTTGGATCTTAAGAGTGTGTTTTAAGACCTTATTTAGGTTTGCGTTACTCTATTACGTATGAGTGTGTATGTAATGTCTCAAGACCTCATTCAAGTCTTTGATGCTCTTGATGGACTATTTGAGTTATGTGGAAACATAATTATTCCTATAACAATAAATAAATTGAGTTACAAAGTATGTTTAATGGTTTATGATTCATGAAGTTGTGTTACAAGGTTGAAGCATCATTTAGAAAAATAAAATGCATCAAGAAGGATTCTTGAAGACTTATATGGAAGTAAGACATGTTTGAATAATATATACAACATTGATGACTTGGTAATCCTAGAAGGTATGTTTATGTTCATTAAGTGGTCCATGAGTTTTAATAATGTAAAAATTTTGGTAGGTAAAGATATTGTATTTGAGATGTTTGTCCTATAATTCAAAGAATAAAAGTGTTCTAAGTTTAAAAGCAATGTCTTAAGACCTTGAAGTGCAAGAAATTGGTTTATAAAATAAATATGTCCTTTTGAGGAGATGAAGATGACCCTAAATGAATCTTTGATGGCATGAATCTAGATAAAAGGTCAAATTTATCAGAAATTTGAGTGTTCAAATTTTACTTAGGACTAAAGAAGAGGTATTCAACATGAAAATATGAGTATTGGTTTATGATATACTATTGATGATTATTTGTTGTTAGTAAAGATGATTTCAAGGATTGAAGAGAGTTGTGTATAGTTATATGATGATTTGATCAGACCTAGGAATTGAAATGATAAGGACAAAGGTAAATTACAAATAAATTGAATAAGTTAATCAAGTATAACCATGATGTTATATTTCCATGAGAAGGTTTGCATGAATAACAAGGATATTTATTCCCCCAAGGTGTCGAATCAGATATTGGGAAGACCTTGTTTTGTTTAGTTGATTTTTCAAGACAAAATGTGATCATAATGTGATCGAAGAAGGAAACCATGATGTTGCAGGTATGTTTCTTTCTCATTTATGTCAAAAGGAGAAAATAAGATGATGGCGTATGTTTACCTTAGGGAGAGATTTATATTTTTGTGTTTTTCCATTAATGATAAAGGAGAAGATTGTTGCTATCATTTTGTTTGGTATCATTGACATTAAATGAGGTAAGAAGCATGAAGTTTTATTTGTAGTGTCATGACATTTTGAGTGTCTTGTTGAGATTTTATTGTGACTCATGGTGTCATTAGAAGTGTAATGGCTTGAGGTGTGTGGTAGTGACTTTAATAATTTTGGGTGATTGTTTTGAGGTGTCATTAATTATAGGGAATGATCTTCCCAGATGTCAATGGTAGCAATTTGATGAGGAGGTCAGTTTTGGTGAAGTACTTGTATAAAGTTTAAGGTGCTTGTGCTTGAGGCCTAGTCAACTAGATATGTATGCAATGATGGAGTACATGTATGTATGAGTTGGTTGACCCCAATGAGAGAATTAGAAGCATGTATATGAGGTATAGGGACACACAAAAGTGTCTCAAAAGGCTTGTATGAGATGAAGTCATATTTTTAAGGTCTACACTAGACCTATTATCATGCCCTGTGTGACCTAATGAGGTGTGCAGGTATGATTTCATATTGTAAATGAGAATTTTAGCTATTTGATAGATATGGAAAGTTGTATCTAGGATGTTGGTGAAGTTTTGAGGTCAATACATTGAGCTAATTACATGAAAAGGGGATTTCAGAATTTTCCTTGACCTAGTCCTTGACAAAGCATGGAAAAATTGAAATGGAGTCATAATTTTTAGTGAATTTTAGAAAAGGTGATCATTGTATATGTTTTGACATGTTGATTCATAGGTGTTCTCTTAATGATGAATTTTTTGCAGGTTATCTATTTTTTACTCTTACCGAAGCCATGCGAGCAAGAATCATAGCTCAAATTTTACTTTCTCATTCCCATTGGAACATGAAACCTTTGCATGGTAATATAATATATTTAGTACATGTGATAACTAGTTCTATTTTGATTTTTTAAGCATTAGTCAAGACATTAAGGCCAAGACTATTATAAGCAATCGCTAAGAAGATAAACTGGTGTGAAGTCATTCTAAAATAGTAGTTATGAAACAATTAATAATAAATTAATGGTAGTTTCCCATATTTGAGTGATTGAACTATTATAAGGATTAAAGGTCTTTGAGGACTCTTGCAGCTTTCTCCAAGTGAAAGTTAGGTGTAATGGTAATGTGTGGACCCCACTCAAAAAGGTAAGTTGTGGAAAATTTTTGTTTTCTCTCAATTTTTAAATTGAATCTATTAGCTACACTAGTGTTTGAGGAAGATGGGAAGTTTTTGTACATGTTTGGAGTTATTTAAGATCAATTTTGAGCCGTTATAAGGTTTTTTGAAGTCATTTTTACATGACTTATTTTGGGGTAATTTATTGCAGTTTCTAGAGACGTGGTTGCACAATTGTTTTAGAGGAGATTCATTATGATTTATGGAATCCAATGCACCTAGAGATGACCCTAATGTCCTGATATTTCCATTGATATCTTACAATTTCATGGATAACTTCATTTGATGAGGTTTTGAGCTTCATTTTTGAAGACTAGTTTTGGGGCATGTTGATTTTCCTTGTTCTCAAGTGGATTTATGAGGTGAGATGATCATGCATAGGTGTAGGAGCTTGCTAAAGTTTGTCGACAGTCCTATAAAAATTTATAAGTACATTTTCTATGATTTGGTGAAGAGTGTTTATCTCTAGAACATTATATTTTTGGCGAGCCAAATTTTTTTTTTGGTATAATTAGGCTTCTTGAGTCCCGATGAAGGAATGATGGTTCTAGATAGTGTTTTTGACCTATATTGCCATATGTATGCTAATAATTTTATAATTTTTTTATTTTAATATGTTTTAAATCTATGTTGTCGTAATTAGGTGTCTTATAATCATGAGACAGGTATATAAGCATGTTATAAGGCTCATTTGAGCTAGTTGAGTTTGAAAGAGGAAGTGCTAGCTAGAGGAAATTAGGAAGTTTTTTTTTGTAAGCGTAAAATGTGAATGATTTAGTTCATTGCCTTAGGATTTATAGATTAGCAAAGGACAAATTGTTTACTTACTTCTATAGGGTTATGTACATGAATTTTATAAGAAATTATAACTTAGTAGCTTACATGAAGTATAAGGCCGAACTAATGATTTCAATTTGAAGGTTTAGTTAGAAGAAAGGTCAGTCCATGACCATACAAAAAGTTTAGGAGTAGATGGCACGTTCCTGCCCAAATGCTATAGTCCTAACTAAGAGCTAGGAATGTGTCAAACATGGTTTGGATTTGGTAAACTAAAGTATCTCTATTGGTTTTTTTTATTATTTTCTTAGGAGGTGTGGACTGTTAGTATGCAAGGATAAGCAAGCTAAACAATGTACCTCAAAAAGTGATAAGTGGAAATGGACAAGTTGTATTTATCATAAAAATTGCGTATATCAAAGTTGAGGGTTTATAAATTTTAGGGTCCTTACATGGAGTTAGGAATGGGCACAATGGATTTTGGATTTTGTAAAATAATGTATTTCTTTTGGTTTCGAGTATTATTAGCTTGGGATGTATGGAATTGATCGTTTGCATATATAAATAAGATAAACAATGGACCTCAAATAGTTCTAAGTGGCAACCGATAAATTTTACTTATCATAGAAAACATGTATATCCAAATCAAGGTTGATTAAGTGTATATTATTAAATTTGAGAGTCTACTATTTCCCCACTTAAATCAGTATAATTGACAATTTCATTCTTAAACAAATTGTACTTGAGTGCATAAACACAATTTTACTTTTACTAAAAAAATTTTGTTTCATTAATGTGCTTGATGTTATTATGCTCGAAATGAAACCTGCAACACGAAGTTTACTTAATATTTCTAATGATTAATTAAACACAACTCAAATAAAACAAGTAATAGAAATGATTTTGATTTTCCCGTATTTAAAGTTAAAAGATGTAAATTAGAAAAGAATACACCTATTTATTCATGCTTTGCTTTACCTTAGAGACTTGTATTTATTTAACATCACCAAAGGATTAGGTTTGATCTGTCCCCAATTAGTGTTGATGAAAACAAAATTGTTAGGTGTAGGCAACCAAAAATGAAATTTGAAAGAGAGAGAAGACTAAAGAGGTCGAAATACACCCCTACAAAGAAGGAACACTGTGTGTACCATATTTATTCATCAAATATGATATCTTCCACTTTAAGTGCATTAAGAGATCAAATATTTCCCATGAAGACCCTTGTATCTTTACTACCTTTTATAACTCCACGGATCACACCAATGTAGATGAATATACACTCGGTTTTATACATAGGGACATATAGTTCAAAATATAATAGGTACATAAAAACTCTCCCATATGTCGAGAATTGAGTATAAACTTAAACATTGAAATATTTCAAAAATGTACTAATGATGCTAAAATAATAAGGATACCCATGCCTAAATAAACGTTAAAATAATCAAATAAGGAATTAAATCATTTGTTCCCCAATACCGATCTAAGATGAGTAATTTGAATAGTAAAATTTGAATAAAAATTATTTATATAGATGAAAAATATGAAAATGCAAAAAAAAAAACCTTCTCAAATTTCCTATGGTCAAAAATGTTTCAGGGTAAGGACCATATCACATAGTCTTGAAGTGAAAGGTTTTGATCTTGTCTTATTTTTTACAAGATTTTTGTACAATTGTATATCTGGGTGCCTATACCTTTTCTATATGTGTATCTACAAATAGAACTCTATCTTTGTGTATAGAAAATGTGGAATAAATATAGATAGATTCCCTCTCATTTGATGACAGTGTGAAAACCATGTTTGAGCATGTGGCACAAAATAAAATAAGTGTGTACCACTGAGAGATATTATTGAGAAGTTTTGTAAAGGGTTGTAGTGGTGGCCACCTTGGACAACCCATGCCTCTAAATGGAAAGGTGTTTTCTAAATGGTGGTAAACATGGTGTGAAACAATAATAATACTAGTAATAAACAACTACAAGAGTGAATAAATATACCAATAGGAGAAACACATGTAGAATAAATACAAATGTATCCAATCGAGATAAAGACATACAAGAGTATTTTACACATGGAAACATATGAAACCATCGGTTTAGGAAGTAATTCAAGGCCCTTGGTCCTATAAAAAGATAACAATTATGCTACAAACTTGAGATGCCCATGCTATCAAAAGACAATCAATCCATATATAATAGAAAAAGAAAAAAAAAGTTGTAACACATGCATAATCATGTCTATATGAATCCAATGTGGCATACCTTAGGAATATACTATAAGAACCAACATAGGTTAAATATGTGAATAATAGTTTTCGACACTACATTAGACACATGCGCAGTTCCTATTTGTTTAAAAAGTAACAAGTTAATAGTGTATATCATTGATAAAAAATAAGGAAGTGTGAATAAATTATAATAGATTAATTGTACTTATAGGATGTGGAGGTATTTCCCAAAATGAGAAAAATACAATGACACAAGAGTTTTGTTATAAGTTTTTACCAATCTATATGTCCCTACATCTAGCTCAATATACAATGTGAATGCATGTGTGTAAATAAACAATTAATTAAATCTATCAAGATGAAGTTACAAACCACACATGTCATGTAAAGTGTTAACAACTCAAGTAAAATACTTAGGTTCTAATTTTGTATTTGCTTTAAATATTTAAATATTTTTGGGTTATGAGAATTCATTACTATTTATGAGATATTTAAGTAAATTATAGAAACTAATGAGAATCTCGTGAGGAAGTGAAGGAGATTCTAGAGAGGATGGAGATTTAGGCCTCGATTATGATGTGAATACTAGCAAGATTGTTTTCGTATTCCAAAGAAATAATAATAGATGTATCGATACAATACACTAGAAGACCTACTATGCTGATGAATAGGATGATATTGACTAGTTATGGTTGTAGTATCTATACTATACGAGTAATGTAAAACTCTAAGGGAGTGAGAATGATGAGAAAAAAATATTATGCTCACAATACTTTGAGTAGTCCTAGATTCATAACATGTAGATTTTTAAATGAAATCCATATTGAAATACATAAGATGATTAACTACACAATATGTCTATGAAGTTTTTGTCTTGGTAAAATACATAGATATGGAACTATAGTGTAGGAATATTGGCCTTGGGAGTAACATAAAAGTGATAGGGATGTGAGAGACATTGTGCATAGCCAAAGATCTATCTATAGGAGGATTAGGAGGAGGAATGAAAGAAGGAGAACAAGGAACACTAGGAGGGGTAGTATCAAATGCAATACCTTTTATGGTAATAACCTATTGACTATGAATGAACATAATGTTTTCAAGTATGATCAAGGAATATCCCTAATAATACATATCCAAGAGAGACTAAACCTTAAGGAAAAATAACTAAGATCATATAAAACAATAAAATAAATTGATGTAGTAATTGGACTAGTATTAATGGATAGAATAATGCAATGGTAGTGAGGATTAGTATTAAGTATGAGAGTGTGCTAAGAAATACATAAAGATTTAATTAACATAAGAGAGCCAACATTTAATTTATTGTGAGGATTATTCATAACACCGTGTATGTGCTCATAATTAATAGAAACAGGAATAGATAATGTATTTTAAATAGACATAGTGTTTATATCGTAGTCCTCAAAAGTGATTATCACATTAGAATATAATGTATGATTAATTATGCCAATCATTACATCCAATTTTTTATCATAAGTGTCCAATGGAAGAACCACATGATAAGAATTATGTACATCCAAAGAAGATTTTGTAGTGTCATGCCTACAAAATGGATATTTGAATATTTTATAGCTTAGAGGTAATCACAATGGGTGTTAGCACTGAATTTATTTCCTTGAGGTATACTAATACAAACCTAAAATTGTGGAGGGAGCGATATGAGATTACAATGAAGAAATTGTTTCAATAAAATGTGAGGAGGACTTGGAAAAGGGGTAAATTGATGATGCACATGTTGGGGTTATAGCTTAATAGGTCGCAAGATAGAATTAGCAATGTCTTCAAAAGTAGATTTGATCTTTGTAGGATTACTTTTGAATGTGGGATTTATTGAAAGCTTTGTAGTAGCTATGGGAGTAGAGATAAAAACATAATTGTGTTTTTTTATGATTAAAAATTTAGCTTCACTCTCTTTGGCTATGACATAGATGATCAAAATATTGAAACTTATCAAACAAGACTAGATCTTGTAAATGGGGTCGTAAGCTTTGAGTGAATAGGTTTTGTAATTAATGATAAGATAAGATATTGTTCATTTTGATGAGAATGGACTTATAATGTAACACATAGGAATTAACATGTTTAGTAAAACCCTTGAGAAATTAGATCCAATTTCTCATAAGAAATATTGTCCTCAATGTTAAAAGAAAATTTATACAATTTTATTTTGTTATTATAGTAAATGGATTGATAGAGTGAGTGATCATATAATAAAACCATTATTATGTGAATTCTTTAGGACATAAAAGGAATATATATTGGTAAGTAATAAGTCATTAGAAAAAAATTGAAAAAGAAACATGGAATTAGTTAAGATAGTCGTCATGATCCCCTTTTCCATCATCAATAGGAATTTTAGGAGCAACAAAACCAAAACGTAATAGATAAGATACCACTTTGTGTGTAAGGGGGTTTCAAAGTAGTCATGTGGAATTTTTAGTATTATAATAAGTTAATGACCCTTTTTGTAATTATAAAATTTTGTCTTGCAAAGTTATCAAGGGATTCAAGAGCTTGTGTGCTAAAATAAGATACATAAAAACGACGAGGAGTAGATATGGTATGTTTAGTATCATAAATGTGGTATGAGGAATAGACATAGAGATATTTAACATGGATAGATGGCGTGTACATAAGGATTTAGTCACCAAATGTTTGGAAAAAAAGGATGTCAATTTGTGTGATTACAAAACATTCTTAAGATAATCTTGGGTAGTGTAAAGAAGAAGATCAATATTAGAGGGCTCTTCTTACAAGAATTGATCAAATTTTTGGGCATTCTCATCAAAGATACCTTGATCATGTTGGTTAGGCTTGAAATTTGAGCCTTCGGACTGAAAATTATCAACATTGATGGTGAAAGAAGCAATATCGAATACAACATATGCTCCATTAACGAGAATGATGAAGGTTAGCGAAAAGTGGAGTTGTTGCATGTTCTTTAGGAGAAAAATCAATGGTGACTATTCCATTTGTTGATATAGGGTCAGCATGAAGTGGTGCCACAAGGGGAGAAAGGGAAACTTTCGATGGATTTTTAGTAAGGTTGGTGTTAATATCATCATCAAAATAAGAAACACTAGGTGTATGGAAAGAATTAGGTATAATTTATATATCATTAGTACCTATTGACTTGAGGGGAAGAACCAAATTTAATTTGGTAGCTCAACTCACAAAGACAATATTTAAAAAAACTTAGGTTTACAAGTATTTTGGATCATTTTGGTTAAAAAAATAATTATTGGCAAGTAGTTTTTTGAAAGGGACTATACACATGTACAATAGGGCTCAAAATCCAGATTAAACAATTTCAGCATTATAAAAAGTGATCAAGATAGAGATTTAGCAAATTAGCCCAATAACGAGAAAATAGTATGCCAAGAACATAACGAAATACCAAGAATCTTACAACATCTTTAAAGAAAACAACTTCCCAACAAAAAGCAGTAGGCTAACATCCTAGATGAAAAATGAAAGCAAATAAAAGGACAAAATTCATGCCTTTTTTGAGATGGTGGGGATTTAGTTTTAGTGTATCCATTATTTTTCCTATCCACCACAATCCAATCCTTGTTTCCTTCTTCCACCGAAAGCGGAAGAACAAATTCAAGTGACTTGATAGGGATGTAAAGTGGAATCGTATCACAATCACTCGCTAAAATGACACCCTAAAGAGAAGAATCTTGAGGTATCTTCTTTATAGTAATCGAGAGATCTTCTATGATAGGTGAGTATACTTGTGTGGGGCATTGGATTCCACAACTGGGTCTATATAGGGTCTATTGTTATATGTTCAATTAGATAATCCTTCCACCATGCAAGTTTTATCTTGCATTTGGAATGTTCATAATCCTCTATAATATGACAAGTCCTGAAGCAACACCTAACCCGCATTTGAAAGCAAGACCCTTGTAGTATAATCTCTACACTAAGAGTCTTTCCTCCATTTGCAGATTGATTTCTTCTCATAAGGCTTGGAAGGTATCAATATATACAAGGATTCGAGCATAAGTATTATGGGTCTAAATATAGGTCTTATCATCAACTTTCACACATGAGCCTAGAGTATCACCTATAGCAAGCAGGAAAGATCTGTTCCAAAGATAAAGTGGTTCAAGTCCTAATAAGCAAAACAAAAAAAAGGTAGGTATCAAAGGAGTATTTTATAGGATCAAAAGACATATACCATTACTTGGACATGATCCCATGCTCATCCCAAATCCAATGTTGATTAAAAATTAGATCCCTATCTTCAGGAATTTCAAAGACAACAATGAAATATTCTTTAGTAGAAGGATAAAGCTCAATCTTGTCTTATATCTTTTCTCTCCATTGTTAAGAAATCCAATCATGGAGATGAGATAATTTAGGACAAAATTTGTGAAACCCGCAGATGAGACCCCTGTAATGCCCTACATTGACATTGGAGCTTTTTTGTTCTACTCCGCCACCTTGACCGACCGTATCTTGGCTGCCGCATTTTCCTGTCTGTCCTTGCGTGAGGAATGGATGGAGACCCGTTTTCTTTGCCATAATCTATTTTTTTTATTCTCCTTCAATGCGTGTAGGTGGGTGGTGGGCGCGTTTCCTTCTTGGACGTTTTTTCTCTTCATTGTCACCTCAGTTTGACCTTCTCCTCCTTGGCGTGTTCTGAACAGTGGATGCATTAATGGTGAAATGAAGGTCTGTCACCCTGGTGTTGCGTGAGAGGGTTTGGATCCTCAAAATCGTGCTGTGCAGGCAGTATCCAAGGAGCGTTGAACTGAAATCCTCCTAGGAAAGTGCCGTATGCAGCAGCTACAGGGTCGGAGGTAAACTTATCTCAGAAAACCAGCGGCCTCCAGAGAGCTGAGTGCGACAGCTGCTACAGGGTGAGCTCAAGGAACCGTTGGTGTTGATCCTGGTGTTCTGGTTGCACGCGACCAGTCATGATCAGTTGTTGCAAGATCTTGCAGCTGTAGCAGAAAAACGAGATAAAGTTTTAGTCGACCTGTCTTGCCTTTTCATTTTGGAAAGTCGCTTCTGTCCAGGTGGCGGATCTAACATGGAAGAAGCTCGATCAAATCTTGAGGCAAGTTTTGCTAGTGAGGCTGAGATTTGCGTTCACTACTGTTTCTTTTGCTGACCGGAAGTTTTCCAGCGCCTAGCCATGGGTTAGATATGGTGGTTTTAGATGAAGCCGCAAGCTAGTGTAACAGGCACGTTTCCTCCACGTCCATTGGGTGCTTTGTATGGTGTGTTCTTGTTGGGGGATCCACAAAGAATCTACCCGCAATGCAAAGAATTTGCTAGACAAATGGACATGTTGCAGTAGTAGAAGCTTGTTTGAGTGCTCCAACATGCAGGTGGTCCAACTATGTTGTTATCTGTTCAGTTCGACTGCACCCTCAAATTCGGGATTCTCCTTCAAGATGTTTTCATCAAAATCGATTAAGTGACAGTGAGAGTGTTACCAGGAGACCCGATGAATTTTATTACAGAAAATCTCATAGGCGTGGATCTGTTCATTTCAGTATATTCCTGAAGCGCGATTTGCTTTGCTATTATGTGAGTTTCCTCAACAAGTCACTAAGCTGGCAGGCATAAGGGTTTCTGTTGGATTTTTCACACCTTACAAGCTACAACTGTAATGTTTGCACCGAGAGTTTGATGTTGTCCCCAAATCGATGAAGGATAGAAGAATTAAAAAGAAACTGGATGTAGTTGGTTTAAAGGCAATAAAATGGTGCATGCTTTTGTGTAAGGGACAGATCACACCCACGGGCAGGAGATCTATGCAATGTTGGAGAAAACGTCTTGGGAGATGAAGGTAGCAGGATATTTGTCAGATTCAGAACATGTGCTGAGTGAACAGGGCTTTCTCGGAAATGAAGGTCTGCAATGGTTGAAGATATGTAAAGTGTTTACAAGGGAGTTGTGTGTAGTAAGGAGAATGTGTAACACCTTCAACCCACCCTCTCTACATGATGCTGTGAGATTAAGATTAAGATTGGCACCGGATGGCATTGGCATTGTATGATTGTAATTGAAGTGTTGGAAATGTGTTTTTTTTTAATTCAATCTACTTTTATCCCAATGACAATGTTCTTATGGAGATTATTGGTGCTGCTAAGTGAAGCAGGCTGTAAGCAATGGGCTGCACATTTGCACTATAACAAGGTGCATCATATGGAACTTGCAGCGATAAGAAGGAATCAGACTTTATTTTTCACTTTCAAAAAAGTATTCTTTTCTGAGTGTTAAGAAGACTGGACTGTGCTATTTACTTCATCAAATCTGATGTATGGTATGCATCTCTGGGATGAAAAGCAAGAAGAAGAGTAGGTGGAGATTGGGAAAAGCAGGAGAGTACTGCTTGAAGGAAATGGAAAGCTACTTGGGCAGAGCAAGAAATGTGAGAAAAACCCTGCAGTAAATCCAATGCTAGGAGACTACGAGGAGAGCGTCTCTTGATATTTCTTTTCTCCAACTTTGTCATTCTAACTGCTGAAGCGAGGGAAGATGGAAGACAATCTCCTCAAGTTATTTCCAGTGTAGAAGCGTACTACGAGGCGGTGTGAGGTGGTTTTGTGAAAGGACTCAACTGTTAAATTTTCTGCCCCATCTGTCTATCCAGTTATCACTTTTGGCCCTTTGACATCGCCAGCAGCAGTACTCACATCCTTGTCTCATGCTATTGTTTTATGCTGGCTCGTGTGGAGTCTGTACGACCTGTTGAAGCTGGAGAAACAGGCAAGATATTTCTACACTTTTCTACTGTTATTTTATTTAAAAATATTGTGAAATCGAACCACTTTTCCTTGCATTGTTTTGTCAGTTGGATGTCATGATGGGAGATTTCCCTTTCTGCTTGTGTCTTCTTGTTTTAGCTTTTATCGTTGACAGAATGTGGGTCGAAAGGATGCGTGTGCCCTCTCCTTTGAATGTTATGTTTTCTCTTACTCGAATGATAGAACTTTGTCTGTTTGTTTATGTGTTAATTCTTCTCTGTGAATGAGTTGCAAGTTATTATGTTGATCAAGTTAGCATTTTCGTTATCATGGAAGTAAGTTTACATTAACTATGAAACCCCCGTTCTAGCACCCAAGTTTGTCCTTGACATTTTTTTGTTAGCCCCTTCGCAAGTCCCTTCGATAACCTATTGGCATCGAGAAAGAAAGGTTGTAGGATTGTGCGAGCAATGCGTGGGCTAGCCAGCTTAGAGTTTCGGTATTAAAACTGGTAGAATAAAAGGGTTCGTGTGCAACGTGTTTTTCCGTCTCGCGTGTTTAGACTCTTATACTATCCTTCATCTTGTTTCTAGGCTTTTAAGGCCATCCTCAAGAAGTACCTTGACCATGCCTATCAACTTGAATCATAACTAGCTTTTCGGATCAACTAAGCTGGAGGTTTCATTGTGCGAATCCAATACCTCGTTGGCACTAGATTAGTTTGGTCTAATCCCCCTCTCAGAATTATTTCTGATGGCGCTCTTCTATCTTTCCTAACTTACATTATTCTCCCCCTTGTAATGTTAACGCTATTAATTAATATTGGTCAATTTTTATGCACGTAATTACTGTAATAGTTTGTGATGGAGATTTCCTTAGATGTGATTGACCTTCGGGAAAAACTCAGCTTTCGTGTGATAATCTTATGAATTCATAGCGGAAGGTTTTGTTTTGATAAAGTCACTTAGAAATTATGTTTGTATCTTTTTGTGCAACGGTTGACTGCGTTACCAAGGGTTGCCGTAAAATTTGGTTGTTTTGGGATATGGGTAATTTTATTTTAAATTAACCAATCATTAGTACTGTAGTGGAGGTTGCAAACCTTTAGTGTTATTAAAAAAAAAATAAATTGTTGACGACATTATTGTATACTCTTGTTGGACGAAACCCCCTTCTTCTCTCGTGTGGTTTGCTACTAGCCTGTGAGACTTTGACCCTTCCTGGATGATTGGTAGATCTCTTTGTAGTTATGGTCAAAACTAGTATACTATGCCTTCGCTTCGAAACTTGTGTTGTGTGTATACTCTAATTGATTTCCGGTTTGAAACTCTATTATCCATGGCTTTTTGTGTTAATTTCTGAAACCCGCGTTTCCCCCTTCTTGGGCCGATCCACTCTTGTTCTCTTGGAAAAATATTATTTCAGCCTATGCGTTGGTTCCTTTGATAAAATTCTAGATGACTGGTATATAGATCAATTCTCAATCTTGTAATTATTGTTTAATTACTTACTTGATGGGGATACTGTCTTTGCTAGATTGGTTGTTTTCTCCTTATAGGGCCAAGGGCCATTCTCATATGATTGTTACTTTCGTTGCATTTGCTCCTAACTGAAGTACAAGGTCTTCTCCTTCTTTGATCGACATGTTATAGACTTTATTATAACTTGATGTGCTCATAGTGTTTAGAGGTTTGACCCAATTTCTTGTAATAAGGTGCTTCTTTTCATGATATTGTTAGATAATAGTTATGGTGGTTTTGTGTAGCCTTATCTTGCTCAGTTCTCGTGAACTGACTCTTGTAGAAAATTTGTTGCAGATGGCTTACGTGGTTAGATGATGGAAAGACTTGTAGATTATTGCATCAATCTTGGTTATGATGTTCCTTTGTACGAATGTGTACTATGTTATAAAATTTGGAAAGGGCCTTTGGACATTTTAGAAGAAGGGTCAGTGCCTAGTAAATGTATTGTAGAGTATTGTTGTTGTAACTGTTGAAACTTTGGCTTGTTTGGTTATCATGTGAAAGATGAAATTTTGATTACCGCTTGGTTATGGGATATTCTAGTGAATTTTAATCCTTAGAATAGTAGCGGGGCATGTCCCATGTTATTACTCTCTTGCTCCCTAGTCTTGGTTCAATAGAGATAGTATGTCCCTTTGATTGGTGCATCATGTTGGAATGAATTGATATAACCTTGTTTTGTTTCCGCAAACGAGTACTGTTAAACTTTGCTCTTGAGTTAAAATGTTGAGTTGTAAATCCTCCTGAGGCTTAGTAGCAATGAGTTTGTAAGTATTATAAAGTGAGCTGGATAGTCCTGATAAAAGTTAAACTAAAATTTATATATATGAATATATTAATGTAGATGTGATCTACTAGATAACCTTTGAGACCTGGAACAATCAAGAGGAAACTATCTTTTGTAATGAAATATGATTACTCATTTGTTTTCCCGCACCAAACTAATAAACATTATCCTTTTACGGTGAAACCTTAACTGATCTCATGGTGAAATCAATGGTTAGATTTTAGAAGATGATAGGATTTAATAAGTAGGAAGGAAATTGATTAATAAAACCTTAAATATCTCTCTATCGTTTGAAATGTCCTCCTTTGTCAAACTTAATCAAGTAAAGTCTAGATGGAGCATTTAACCAATCTTGATAAACTCTTAACCTCAATAAAAGACTGATAGTAAACAATGTGACCCTGAAGCTAAATTCTGTTGTCCTGTTCTGTTAACCCTTGCCTTGATTCATGGTGATATTTCTTAAGCAAGGTCAAAATTTAATCCTTAAACAGGAAGGCTATTGTTATGAACCCTAAGTGGTACTTTCCACTCAATCGGAGCTTATGCCTTTGCCTGTGCAATAGAGGTGTGGAACATGTGTTAGTGGCTTGAGTAAGTTTTATTAACCTTGTAAGAAATGGAAAATGTTCTAAAATCAAATGAATAAAAAGATTTGGACATCAAATTGATGATCCCAGTTTAGAAAGCTTGGCCTTAAGCTATTTAGTCAACCGTTGAAAAGAAAGAAGTTCTCCCTTGTGAAAAGAATTGTGTGAATCGTTACATGAAATTTTATAAGAACGTAAGTTAAGAATTAAGAGACACTTTAGTAAACAAGAAAATTTAACAAGAAATTCCTCATGGGATGCCCTAGCTGTGAGTGTGTCATGTAGATTGGACTTCCATGCTGTCTTGTCAAAAGAAGAGTACATTGTCCTTGATAGGTGTGAACGTTTCCGTGCTGACCTTGTGGTCTCCCCCGTAACAAGTGGTTCCTAGTGTTGGTTGTAACCTTGTGACGACATGTTGTGTCGTGTTGTGTCAAAGCAAGTAAAAAAAAAAGTTATCCTGTATTTCACTGTGTTGTCCTTGTGTTGGTATTTTTGTGTGTTACTGAGACCCACTGGGAAATATTTTCTTCCTCCTTGATAAAATTTTAAAGTAGATCCTACACTATTTTAAGAGTTGGGATCTCTCGAGAATGTTTTCAAAAGCTTACTAGTAGTCCCTTGATTAATTTTTGTCTTCTTGGATACAATATAAACAAAGGAAGGATCACCAGTCCTCAATCCATATACATCGATCCATGCAATTTAGTAACCTCTCTATTTTCCTATTTAATTCCCTTGTCGCTTCCTCGACTCATCTATGCTTGGGAGGAAGGAGAGAAAATTTTCTATTCACACCCCCTCTAATATCCCCTCCTTAAGTGTTCGCTACCACCGATCCATTATTCGATCTATGGAAATGACCTTGAGGATCTGTGCCATATCCATTTCCATCATCTTTACCGAGATAGTATGGTTTACGGAAATTTTTAGCATTCGAAAAAATAGTTTCTTTAGCGCCATGTGTGGAGCCTCTAAATTTGCTGCTAGGGTTTGGGAATGAACCAACTAGGCCGATCTCAAGATTTTCGTGATGTTGAGATCATGTGCAACCGCTTCCATGGCCATCGTGAACATGGGAGATAGGGTTCATGAGAGGCATAGAGTACAAAATCAAAAAGATTATTTTCATCATTTTGGTTAAATTGAATGTATAAAATTAAACATAGTATTTGTGATCCAAGGAAAAATAAGCATAGGGTTAGCATTAAAATTAAGAATGATGATAAACATGAGAAAACACAAGCTTATAAGAATAATCATGTACCCAAATAGAAACTTAAGTCAATTAGGATTTTAGAGATTAGTAGACCTTATGCAAATGGAATAGATCCTATATTAGAATAAGGTTTGAAAAAAATGGATTCCTCAAACTTTTAATCATTAATTAAATCTTGGGTAAAACTAGTTACATCTATATGAGAGTAGAGTTGATTAAAATCTTACAAATATGTTACAATATGAACAATAATTAATATTTACAACTCGGATAAGATACATAGAAATATGAAGACACCCATTAACCTAACATGTAATAGAAAGATAAAAATAGAAGTATGAAGGTACGTAGCTAAATTCAAATGACTTCTAAACAAATATGGGACTATGAAATAATTAAACTTGGAGATTTGAATCTAGATTACATTCTAAACTTGAAATATGATTGTGAATCTTCCTATCTCGATATTATACAACTCATTTATGACCATACCATATGGTTTATCTACTTCTAATGGCCATAGATAGTTTAAATAATCTTCTACAACTTTATGGTTAGCTCATTTTCTTATTTTTTATGTCAATGTCAAATCCTAGTTATCACAAATGTATCTAAGATATCTAAATGGATTAAACATCATCTCAAACTCAGTAACCATGGATGGAAATCAATGTAAAGAAAATTATAATGTTTTTGGGCACCCCTTGGAATTTTGTCATTGGAAATACTCCAAAGAGTCCTCTAGCAATGCATCATTCTCCACAAAACATGTGATATCTAGATATATCATTCAAATTTGGAATTTTATTTTATCATTTTTTTCTTTTTACTTGAATCTTGTTACAAACTTGGAGAGAGGATCTTTATATGCTTTTATGTGAGTGGTATAACTTCCTTAACCTGGTTTGTATCTTCTAACCTAATTTGGGTGCTTCCTAATGATTATATATGTGTAACTATAGGATATAGGTAGTTATGGATTCCTTTTGAAATTGTAAGAATTCAGTATTCTAGTGCATTACCCGAGGATTTATAGGTTAGATGATGAGGTTGTGTTTAATTAATTTTATAGGGTCCAATAGATGTGTTTTTAAAGATAGGATGGCCCGATGAAGTATAATAACCAATACATGATTTCATTTTGAAGTTAAAATGGGAATACATAGCGGTCCAAGAGTGTATGAATAAGTTTAGACCAGATGGTATGGTCGTTAACAATCTATACATCATAAACTTAAGAAATAAATGTTTAAAATGAAGTTCGAAATGGTAAATGAATGTTTCTCTATTCAAATTTTTGCATTGTATGCTCAAGATGTCTTGACATGTTAGTGCTTGAGGATAAACAAGATAAATAATTGACTTTAGAAAGTGCTAAGAAGGAATTAAGAAGTATTTATTATAGCAAGATTGTATAACCATATCAAGTGTTTCAAAACCGCAAATTACAAAATTTGAGTGTCTAGAAATGTAATTTCTAGATAACATAAACAACTTATGGAGATATATTGACCATATATAGGAAAATTCAGTAATATACTAGAATTATGTTATTGGATCAAGAACTTATACATGACTCCAAAATGTGAATCCATGGGAAGATCAATTATCAAAGTTCTACATAGTGTTCTTAGGTTATTTTTTTGTAACATGATTCAACTATTGATATACCAATGCCTTCTTCTTCCATTCCATGACAAAAGAGTCTCTTTGTATTCTCTACTTGTACTTAGAGAGTAGTATATCTTCCATAAATTTTTTTCTATACTATGAACATATATTGAGAATGGCATAATATACAATATTATCAAAAACATTAAGTAATATTTTTGACCTGTATAATCCCAACGCATGTACCAATGTATAAATGAGGTTATGTCAACATCATATCTAACTATTGTAGAAATACTATTGTGGTCACATAGGAAAACAATGCTTCAAACAATTGATAATGTTTGATATAATAATGAATATAACATGACATAAGTTATGCTTTTAATGTTTATAAAATATTTCATGTCTTCAACATGCAACAATATTATTATACACCAATGAATTATGTAAAAGAAAGTTGATTTTTTTGAGGTGTGAATATCATGGAAAGATTTGTGTAATAAATGTATCTTGCGTGGGAAATACGATTTTTCATGGACTGTAGTGTCATTGAAAAGATATTATTTTTAAACATAGACAACATTATGTGGATTAAGTAATAGGTTTTATTAGGAATTGGTTTCTATGTGGTACGATAAGGAGTAGTGTAGATTTGTACATATATCTTTCTACTAAATCAAGTTGTTTGTAGGTGATGTAATATTTCTTTTAAATCCTATTATCCTATATAAAACACTCTCAAGAAGAATAACTATTTACATGGTAAATGATGTTTTTAAAGGTTCGTAATGGAAAACTAATTATAAAACACTCTTCCTCAATTAATAATAAAAAATCCTCATATTTTCGATCTCTCCATTCTCGCCAAATATTCTTTATGATTTTTCATGCATGATTTCTTAAACAAATAGTCATCTAAATTTTAATAAATTTATTTGCACATATGTTATTAGTTTGTCTCCACTACATTTTTTTGGTATACTCATGTACTTGTATACCCATCAAAATTTTGGAAATATCTCCTATCTTAAATATATGTGAAATGCATATCCATTAACACAATTTCATCTCATACATGTTTTTCAAAAATCTCGTAGAGACTTTGAATGATACAATATTCATCCACCTGATATTATTATATGTTTCTTACTAGATCTTGTCTTTGTCCAAGTGTGCAAGTAATAAATATCCAACACATAACTCCAAGTTTATTCTCCTTAAAATGTTTTTCCTCATTTTACAATAAATGTATTTTCTTCAATTATTTGCATAATTTTCGTGCACTCCCTTCTTGTACTGCACAAATTATTTACAAATTTCTCCAAACTTCCTTCTTATTGTGGAATATCTTGATACTTAAAAATATTCAAAGACGTTTCACATACATGATCCAAAATGGTAACTTATTATTGATTCCTTCTTATTATGATTCTTGATTTTCAATTAATAAGTTCCACGATACTTCCGTCTCTGATATTATACATCTGAGTGAATTTACAAGGATACTATTATAAACATCAACTTTTGCATTAGTCCGTAGTTTTCCTTGAATACTAAATTATAATTTTTTTGAGTGATGATTCTTCGAAAGGATGCAAGGATCATTACAAAAATAAGGATATTCAAAGAGATCACACAAGGTTTAAACAAACAAATAAAAACCATCGAAATGAGCTTTGGGGAACCTTGACTGAAGCAGAAATTGATTCAAAGTTGGAAAAAAGGATAAAATTTTTGAAAGCACATGAACAACACAAAGTCAACATACCAGAAATAGAACCAATAATATGTTACCACTATCATCCCTCTATTTTAGTTAGAAGCCACATTTTGGCTTGTTTAGGTTTCCTCTTAGTTTCTCTAAATTTTTCTTACGCATCACCATCCAGTTGGAATCCTTCTCAGTAGAAGACACTAGGATCTCTATTTCCATTTCAAAGTTGGATCGAACATATCCATGATCAATGGTGATCACAGGAATTTTGTCTTTAATCTCAATCCTATTTCACTCCACTTCATTTTTTTGAGTGATTTCATATACATTAGCAATCCTTTTGAGAACAAAACCCTCCTCCAAATGGTATTCCTTAGCATTAATTTCTTCCTTTAAAATCACCCATAGATAAGACCTCTACTCCACTCACCCCCGGATGTTTAGGAAGAGCATCCCGCTACCATGGAACTATTCCTTCCTTCTTATGTTTCAGACTATTAAAATCTCAAGAAAGGTGACCAAGAGTAAAACATATTTGACATATGAAGGGTAGAACTTCAAGGTTAATTAGTTTGTTCTATGATATTTCATGAATCATAATGACAATGTTGGCTAGAAGGGCTTGATATTTTTCTAATTATACAATAAATTGACAAAGTGTAGCATGAGACATGACATTTATAGCATATTAAATAACAAGGATCTACCCCAAAATTGACCCAATGGAAATAATAATCGATTTAGAACCAAATTACAATGGAACATATGGAATTTGAGTCATACTCGCCTTACAAAAAAATCTTCAGCTATGAGAATGAAGGATGCAAACCAAGGTTTAATAACAATATAGTGTTAATTGCACACCCTAAGATTTTTAGAATTAGTTCCCTATCGTGTTGTTATAAAAAAACAACAAAAAAATCTTAGCAAAAGTGTACCTAATTACGCTGCTCCAAATAAACAGACTCCAAAATTATAGGTACATTCATGGAGAGAAGGGAGATGTGTGTTCAAACCAATTTTTTTGCATTCTCTTTCAGTCTCCAAGATTTATTTCAAAAATTATTCTATAACATGACTTAGGATGAGGAAAAGGGATATGGTGAGGGCTTAGAAGAAAACAATGATGGTGTTTTTGATGCAACTATTTATACAAATAAAGGGCATCCCGAGACTAGGCCTTTTAACTGATATAGGGACCCTAGATGGCTAGCGAAGATACTTTTTTATACAATCCACATCCTATACCACTCTGAACCTCCCTAGAGGTGCTTCGTAGAAAAAAATTAGAAAGAGAGTACTTTTTCCCTAGAAAAGAAAAAAGCAGTTTGTTTTTTACATGCTTTTAATATTAGATGATTTAGTTTTAGATTCCTAGTTTTTGGAAAAGCTATTAAAGCAAATAAATCAAAAGCTTTGTATTGCACAAAAGCATGTGCTTTTTAGTTCTATTTTTAGGAGTGTTGAGTGTTTTATTGTTAGATGAAGCCATCTATTTATTAGAGGCAATTGTAAGTGTTTTAATATCAAACACATTCAGAGAGATTGTATTGAGTGAAGCTTTGAGAAGGAAGGATAAATATATGCACAGATGTTGATATGAGTTTTCAATTATATGTTTTATTTACAATTATTTATTTTACTTCTACATGTTGTTATTTTATGTGCCTAATTTCTACAAACTTGTATCAGAGCGTGGATTTTTTCAAAGCAAGTTTCTAATTGACAATATGTTATGGATTCCATATCCAGTTTGAAGACACCACAATTTACAGGAAAGAATTATGAGTATTGGTCATTAACCATGAAGGCACTATTCAGATCCCGTGGATGTGTGATAAATCATACACAATGAGTAACAGAGCCCATAGATGCAGCAACATATAACGCACTCTCATAGGTAGATAAAAACAATTTGAAGGAATTAAGAAAAAAAGATGGAAAATCTCTTTTCTTCATTCATCAAGCCATGCATGAAAGCATCATACCCAGAGTGGCAAAAGCAAGTAAATCACAAATTGCATGGGAAAATCTCCAAGTTTCATATCAAGGTAAAGAGTGTAGTGCCCACTTCCCTTTGACACCTTTTGATACTAATCATGATACCGCTGATTATATTATGGACTTGATTATGGACCTTATTATAGTATGATGATAGATGTTAGATCATAGATTATTATTGACTTGATTCAGTTATGATGTATGATGATTATTAGAAGCATTTTGGATATTTATGATGATATACTATTTGACATGGTTATGTTATGGATATTGTGAGTAGACCTAGAAATAGAAATTATTGGATGATGATATAGTTGCTGATAAAACTGTACATGATATTGTTAGATTGTTTTGATGTTGTTGTGATTCATATATCTAGATGATTTCGGGAATTATATTAATATTACTTTGGATGTTCGATATGGCCACGAGGCCAAAGGAGGTATTTTTGTTTTCCAAGTTAAATTATCACAACAAACATCGGGGAGTGGAGACCAACCACATTGAAATTCTAGATGAATTCAATAAGGTCACCACAAAGATCTTGTTTTGTTTGTGTGTGGTTGTTTTTTTAGGGGTACCCATGGGGGAAGCACCTTTAAATTTGACCAAGGGGTTATGTGTATTTATTTATTTGACCCTTTTGTTTTATGTTGCATGTGTTTATTTTGTGATACTTTTACCCCTTTCTTTAATTTTAAATGGTCTCAGTAAATTTTATGAGTAATCATATTGTTAAAATAAATAAATCAAATATGTCATAAGAAGGTAATTAATGAGAGTTTTTGCCATGATTTAAAGTGATATAAGTATGTGTAAGAGATATGTAAGTGATGTGTAAATTAATTGTTGAGTGAGAAACACTCCACCTTTTTGGAAATTCAAAATTGTCCATGGAGGCTGATTTTGGAGGCTTGTGGGACAAGTTAAACTTGTCTCATACCTCTTAAATTTTTTTAAAAACCATACCTATGGCTGGAGAGTTGAAATTTGACTTTTACAATGCTTTTTAAGAAGGCAATTTGTAGGTTTTAATTACACTTTTCTTACATGTTGTAATTTCAGTCCTTTGGGGTGTGGGTTTGTTTTGGAGTATGTAAGTAAATTGTCATATTATTCACCCACCTATTTATTGTGCACCGGAGAATTGAGTTGACCTTGTGTTGGGGTTGAGGATGTGTGATGTAGCATATTATATAGATCCACCTCATCCTCTTCCCTTCCCTCTTATATAAAATTCGATTTTCTTGCCTTATTTGGGGTTGCTTCACTTTGGATACTTGCTTCTTGGGTGAATTATTTTGTTGTGCTTGGGAGCTCTTGCTTTTGGAGCAGTTGGAAGATTGTCAAATACTTGTGCTTGGTTGATTTTTTGATTGTTTGCTTGGAAACAACTCGCTGTTTGGAACTTGGGAAACTCCATCATGGAGACGTAGGAACTTGGCTCTTGAAATGATCTTCTTGTATGAATGTAAATGTTAATGTATGAATGTTTTGGTAAGTTGTGGGATTTTGGGTAGATGGCCTAGGTATGGTGTCGGAGAAGACTATGGGGTTTAATTTGTGGGAGGCACGAGTGTGCTTTAGGGAGGTATAAGTGTGGAGGGAGTTGGGATTTGGGTGCCATAAGAGGTTGGGGAGGCATAAGGAAATGTGAGGAATAAGGGGTACTTTGGGGAGGCATAAAGAATGTCAGGGCTATGATATAATATATTTTGGTGGTTTCTAATTTAGGTGGTGATACCCATTTCCCCTTTTGGGAGGCATAAGAAGCATCCCCTATAGTTTCTTGCTCCTTTGGCTTGCTTGATGAAGCTTTAGTATTGTTTGTCATTTTTAATGTAGTTGTAAATCGCATTCAATTTTGGAACCATGTTTTATTGTTAAAGTATTGCTTGTGTGTTTTGGAAGCTTTGTTGTTGCCATGAGCTAAATCACATATTTTATTGCATTGTGGATGGGGCTCGGGGGTTGACGAAGAAGGATGGATTCTCCTCTTCATTGGATGTCTTGGTTGGGTGGATAGCATTACCTTTCCCCTACTCTTGTTGTGATTACAACGTGGGAGAATGAGATATATGCACTTGTTATTCCTCGAGCTAAGAATAAGACAATTTGTGATCCCTTGCTGAGATAAAGTTTATTGTAACCTTTCCCACTTGCAGTGGAGGAACTTGTAAATGTTTTGTAATAGAAAGATGTGGTATTGTTTATGAAAGTTGTGAAGTGAAATGTAAAAGAAATAAATTGTGTGTTCGAATGTGAAAGAATTGTATTCTGTATGATGAACTCAAAGAATGAAAGAAATGTTGTAAAGTTGTATTTTGGAATTAATAAAGGATTACATTACCTTCTCAATTTACGTTGTCGGTTTAAGATTGAGCATATAAATGTGAATTGAAATCTCTATTTGAAAGAAGTAAATGCGTAAGAAGGAAAATGAAGAACTCTATCTTTTGAAATGTGTAAAGTTGAAAATTAGAATTGTATTTTGTTATTATTTTTGAATGGTTGGAATTGAATCAACTAAATTTATTAGATTTGAATTAGAGCACATTATAATACTTGGAATAAGAAAATGGAAATTAAACCCTTTTAAATTTGATCTCTACTACGTGTTTTCAAATGGTAATTACTTTACCCAAAATGCACATTTAAAACCTACGAAAATGGAATAATATATTAAATGATTAAAATGAAGTAGTTTTCCCTAAAAAAACCAACTAGACAAATATACTTAAACTTTCGAATCGGAACTCTATCAAATAGACCTACCTCAAAAAATTAACTTAAATCCACCTAAGAACAATTCTTCATGTCTATTTGACATGTCGAGAGAGGAACAAGAACAAATTGAACAAAATTTTATAAATTAAAATTTACCAATTCGGATCAAAATCCTATAGATCATTTTTGCAAAATTGACCTCTTAAACTCTATGAAATGTTAAAAATAATGAACCTTATATAAAGAGGATGTCGAGAGCTTTCCGAGATAGTCCTCATTTGCCCAAAACCAAGATCTCTATCAAAACTTATGGCCTTATGTAGTGTTTCTTCACTTGGCATAAAAAAAAAATTGGGAAAAAAATTTCATGGCGGGCCTGAATTTTTCCCTTGAGCTTTGGAAAAATTTTGGAAAAAAATTCAAATTTTTACCCACCACCCCGCAGCCCAATTAGAGGCTGCCACGTGGCACCATGAGGTGTCGGTTGTGGGGTGGATCTCTTTTAAACTTAGCGCTTCCAAAAATTTTTGGGAAAAGTTTCCAAATTTTTCAATCGGCCTGCAGCCAATTAGAGGCTACCACGTGGCACAACAAGGCATCGATGGAGGAGCGGGCCATTTTTATTTCCTTTGAGATTCAGAAATTTTTTGAAAAAATTTCCAAGTTTTCTCTAGCACTGCTAACTAGCAGCCAATCAAAGGCTGCCACATAGCATCACGAGGCGTCGGTGGAGGAGCATGTGAATTTATCCCTTTTACCTTCGAGGAGTGAAACCTTATTTCTCCTCGCCACTCGGTTTTACCCCCATTGGATTAGAAGGCGCCACGTGTCACTGGAAGACTTGCAAGGGCGCGGGTGTAAAGTTAGTTTTTCACCATGCGCTAGAAATGTTCCAAAACTCTCCCCATAGCCTACCGACCCACCCTTAGGGAAAATTTGCACCCCAGGCCCACAGCCCGCTCTTGGGGAAAATTTTCACCCCAAGGCCCGCTGGCCCATAACTTGAAAAATATGAAGAGTTATGAGGACTTCTTTATATCATTGGAAAGGTGAGGAAATTTCCTATCAAATGAAAATAATTTAGAAATTTTTGAATGTGTTAAGTTTTAGAAAAGTCAAGTTGAACCTTTAAGCATGTTAGAGAGTGGGTATGGTGATCAATTACCCTCTCGAACCTTATTGAACCTTCTAACCCTAAAATTTGGATCTTACGCCGTCTAATAATTGTTAATAAAGGAAATGTATATTCTAGTGAATTAGAATTGTTCTAGAACTTGTTAGTGTCAGATGTTGCCTTGTAACCTGGTTGTAGACTCTTTTAAACAAAAAAGTATTCCATAATTTTCCTAACTAATCCTAGGTTATTCTTGGGTCTCAAGTGGGTTGTTTTTAGTGGGCATTACACTTGGTATCAGAGAATTGGTTCAAAATCTTGGGCCATTAGGCACACTAGAAAACTTGAGGCATGAAATTTAAACCTAGCACACTTGTAAATCTAGAAAAAAACTTAGTTTAGAAATTACATATTTTAGTGAACATGGAAAGTGAATGAAACTTAGAAGGATGAACCAACTCTCATCTTGCTCTATGCAGGAGGTGCAGACAAGATGAGGAGCCTTTTCACATAGACCTAGGAATACCACCACCTGATCATACTATAGTAACCATCCTACCCTAGATTTCGTAGACTCTTCAGATGTCAATGCCACTCTACGTGGAGGATCAATAGGAGGACATGCAGCCAGACATGATAGATTCAATTCCATTGAGGGTCATGTATCACCTCGACCCAGTGAGAAACATGGAGGAGAGACTTCTCATGTAGATTCATTCGAGTAGAGTCACCACAGACGGGACAGGGTGACCAAGTTTTGGGGCATAGAGAGAGGTCTCGGAGCCCTAAGCTTAGGGATGAGCATACAGAGAGACCTAGAGGCCGTCGAACACACCAGTAGATCACATCAAGGAGATCTCGAAGACTCAACCATCACATTATTTTGGTGACATAGGCAGATTTCGGTAGAGGCTTGGTTGGTGAGCTTGAGCGGATGCTTAAAGCTTTGTCATTGTTCTAAAGAACATGAAATCTCATGTTGTGATCTATCTCGAGGGATGGAGCAGTGTGTCCGGTGATGGACAGAGGAGTAGAAGCTCCATGTTGATTCTAGATAGTTACCTAGGAGCTCTTTAAGGATTGTTTCAGGAGAAAATATTTTTCATGGAGGTTTATATAGCAGCAGATAGATGAGTTCCATGACCTCTGATAGGTATCTCTTATACACGGGGTTCACTTAGTAAAATTATGGTATAGCAGAGCGTTCGAAGGGTATTAAATAATACCCTTAATTCTAGTTTCTACCTCTAATTACTCAATTTTTAATACCCCCTCATGTTATATTATTAGAATGAAAATACCCCTATTTTTTCCATGTACCTTACTTACCCATTTTTCAATTACAATTTTATTTACCCCTTTTTATTTCTACCCTAATATATTAGACAAAAAATATATTATATTTCTCACTCAATTTTTTTTAATATGCATTTCCTCTCGAAAGATAGTTTGAAGCCATTGAAGACCTATTACAAATCACCTTATATATGTTAAGCTTTAATCATTTATCAATAGTTCTTCAAATAATTAAGATGGTGAAATAATATCACTTGTGTTGAAAAGCATACTCAATCCTAGTTTTCTACCATCTTATTATTTCTTGGTTAAGAATCTAGATTTCTTTATTAAAAAAGAGAGTATAATTTAATTTATGACCACACTACTTTTTCAATTTTAAGGTATTTACTTTTAAAAACTAGGGTTCAAATGTTTTAATTTTATATTAAAATCAAACCCCCTTTCCTTTGGCTCACCTCTCCAACCTACCCCCAATACCTGATTCAAAACATTAATAAATTAAACCCTTTCACCCCTCATGTCTACCGGTATATTGACTTTAATTTTATTAATTTTAATTACCTCAATATGAACCCACGTGCTAGGATATTGCCTTGCTAATGAACCCCCGTGCTCTTATAGTGACCAGTATGAGAGTAGATTTCTGGATCTAATCCAATATGTTGATTACATACAGGATGAGCAGCTGCAGATCCACAGGTTCATCTGGGGCCTAAACTTAGACATTGACGGTGTAGTGTGGATCCATAAAGAAGGCTTATATAATAGAGGAGACTCAGGGAAAGACCCGAGAGGCTAGAGACCCAAAGGAGCCGCATACAAATGTAGGACATCATATCGAGGGATCAATACCTCTCCATTAAAGTGGATAGGGTTTAACACAATCATCTTTTAGACCATATCAGTAGTAACAATAGCAATCCCACCCACCTTATAGACCTCCATGGAGATTTAATGCACAGAGAGGTTTTATCATGGGGCCTCCTCCTAGGGGTCCCATTAGGACACAAGATGCCCAGAGATCTCACTCGGTGAACTCCCTAGCAGAGTCCTCAGCAAACTATAGCCAGATCATCATGATCCACACCATAGACCTCAAGATTACCGGCCGAACTCGCTACATAGGAGAGAGGATCGGGTGGTTGTTTAGGTTGTGGTGTTACTTGGACATTTCATGAGAGACTACCCATAGAACCCTAATAACAAGGGTAAGAAAAAAATCTCAGAGCCCACTATTAGTGATATGGGGCACAGTCATAGGATGTATGTAGTGGTCGAGAACCGATAGGAAGGGCACCAGAGTACGATTATTTAGACCACATGTAGCATTGGTGGTATTCCTATGTCCATTTTGTTTGTTTCTCGGTTCTTCCGATTATTTTATTGCACCATCTTTAGTACAATGATGCAAGCTAGTGGTAGTTAGGAAGGGTCATAGTTAGGATGATGAGATGGATTCTGGAGCCAAGATCTTTGTAGACTCCTTAGTTAAGGAGTGTGTGGTTGATTTAGGACCTTTCAACACTACCTCGGATATTTGTATCCTTCCTTTGGGCTCTTATGGAGTCATCTTGGGTATGGATTGGTTATCTACACATAGGGCTAGGATGGATTATTACCACAAGATCATATCTTGTGTAGATGATTTTGGAGTTGAGTCGATGATTTTAGGTGTCGGAGACTGTTTCTATTCGCACCATCTCTACTATGCAGCTTAAGTTTTATGTGATATAGGGTTGTCGATGTATTCTATGAGAGTCATTGATAGATCGAGAGGATGGGTCTAGTGGACCATCGCTATATGATCATCCCATTTTGAGAGAGTTTGCAGATGTCTTTCCAGGGGAGCTACCGAGGTTACCACCCCCACATGAGATTGATTTTCATATAGATCTGGTTCCGGGAGTAGAGCCTATCTCATGAGCACCTTATAAGATGACTACCTCGAGCTTTGTGAGCTCAAGTTACAACTTGAGGGCCTTCTGGAGAAGGGCCTAATTCATCCTAGTGTATCCCCTTGGGGTGCACCGGTGATCTTTGTAAAGAAGAAGGATGGATCTTTATGGTTGTCTATTAATAATCACCAGTTGAACAAAGTAACGATAAAAATTGTTATCCTCTTCCACGGATGGATGATTTGTTTGATCATATGAAGGGATCCACAACTTTTTCTAAGATAGACCTAAAGTCAAGTTATCATCAGTTTAGGATTTTAGAGGCGCAAATTCATAAGACCGCCTTACATACAAGATATGGCCACTATGAGTTCACAGTGGTACCCTTTGGCTTGACTAATACCCCTGCACTGTTTATGAGTTTGATGAATAGGGTATTTAGGACCTTCTTAGATCACTTCGTGCTCATCTTCCTTGATGAAATTTTTATTTACTCACGTACGCATCAGGAGCATGAGGGGCACCTTCGCTAGGTTCTTCAGTGTCTTCGAGAGCAACGGATTTATGGGAACTTGGCGAAGTGCACATTCTTTTAGACGAGGTGCAATATTTAGGTCATACAATTTCTGTGGAAGTTATTGTTGTCAATCCTTCCAAGATTAGAGCTATTAGGGATCGGCCAGCACCCACTACTATGACTAAGGTGTGCATCTCCATGGGACTAGTAGGCTACTACCAGATATTTGTTCAAGACTTCTCTTGAATTACAAACCCCATCACTTCCCTTCGAAGAAAGAGAAGAAGTTTATTTGGTTGGACAGTGCAAGCAGTGAATTCAGGACACTGAAGAAGTGTCTCACTACATCACCTATTCTTACAGTTTTGGATCTACAAGGTGAGTTTTTCATTTGCATGGATGCTTCATTAGCAGGGCTTTGTGGTGTGGTTATGCAGGAGGGAAGAGTAATGGATTTTGTGTCTCGCAAAATCAAATATTACTTAACTTAATTATCTGACTCATGACCTTGATCTTGCTACGATTGTGCATGCTTTGGTTTTATGGAGGTACTTTTTTCTTGGTTAAAGATTCACACTTAGGACATATCACTTGAGTTTTCATCACCTCTTCACACAAAATTCCCAATCTCAATGCTCATCGGTGGTGTTGGATGGAGTTGCTTTGTGAGTATGATATGGAGATAGAGCATGCGAAGGGGAAGGAGAATGTGGTGGCAGATGCTCTAAGCATACAAAGACATGTGGTTATGGCTACTTCGGTGGGCATAAATTTACTGGCAGATCCTTCAACAAATTCCTCTTGGCAGCTTCTACATTGAAGTTCGAGCAGAGATCGAGTCTCGGATACCACCACTCGAGGGGAAGTGTTATGGTTTATCACTAGAGGTAGATGGAATTATTAGGCACGAAGTCAAATTTATGTTCCCAAAGAGAGAGGCTTGAGGCAGGACATCTTCACAGAGGCACATCATGCACCCTATTCATCCCATCCTGGGGTGAAGAAGATACATGCTACTTTAACATAGTTTTATCACTGGAGAAGAATTCATAGAGATGTGGTTCAGTTTGTGTCATGATGTTTAGAGTGCTAGAAAGTGAAGGCCAAGCATGAACATCTAGTTGGCCTTGTCTTTCCTCATGCTATACCTGAATGTAAGTGGGACACCATTTCCATGGACTTCATTGTTGGGCTACCAATGTCGAGATATCATCATAACGCCATTATGGTCATGGTTGATAAATTGACAAAAGTTGCTCACTTTTCTCTGGTGAAGACCACTTCTAAGAGGTTGGGGATGCATAAGGAAATGTGAGGAATAAGGGGTACTTTGGGGAGGCATAAAGAATTTCAGGGCTGTGATATACTATATTTTGGCGGTATATAATTTAGGTGGTGATACACATTTCCCCTTTTGGGAGGCATTAGAAGCATCCCCATAGTTTCTTGCTCCTTTTTCTTGCTTGATGAAGTCTTATTATTGTTTCTCATGTTTAAATGTAGTTTTAAACTACATTCCATGTTTGGAACTGTGTTTTGTTGTGAAACTGTTGCTTGTGTGTTTTGTGGAAGCCTATTGTTGTCAGGAGTTGGATCACATCTTTTATTGCATTGTGGTTGGGGCTTGGGGGCCGATGAAGAAGGATGGATTCTCCTCTTCATTGGATGTATTTGTTGGGTGGAGAGCATTGGATTTCACCTACTCTTATTGTGATTACAATGTGGGAGAATGAGATATATGCACTTGTTATTCGGAGCCGAGAATAAGACAATTTGTGATCCTTGCTGAGATAAAGTTTATTGTAACCTTTCCCACTTGCAGTGGATGAACTTGTAAATGTTTTATAATAGAAAATTTTGGTATTGTTTGTGAAATTTGTGAAGTGAAATGTAAAAGAAATAAACTATGTGTTCAAAATGTGAAAGAATTGTATTCTGTATGATGAACTTGAAGAATGAAAGAAAGGTTGTAAAGTTGTATTTTGGAATCAATAAAGGATTGCATTACCTTCTCAATTTGTGTTGTTGTTTTAATATTGAACATATAAATGTGAATTGAAATCTCTATTTGAAAGAAGTAAATGCGTAAGAAGGAAAATGCGAATCGTGTCTTTTGAAATTTGTAAAGTTGATAATCAAAATTGTATTTTGTTTTTATTTTTGAATGGTTGGAAATGAATCAACTAAATGTATTAGATTTGAATTTGAGCACATTATAATACTTGGAAGAATAAAATGGTAATTAAACCCTTTTAAATTTGATCTTTGCTACGTATTTTCAAATGGAAATTACTTTACCCAAAATGCACAGTTCAAACCTACAACAACAGAGTAATAGATTAAATGATTAAAATGAAGTAGTTTTCCTAAACGAATCCAACTAAACAAAAATACTTAAAATAAATATTTCAAAACTTGGAAAAACTGAATTTAAAGATTTCACTATCGCTTTTTCTCATCACAATTGTAAAATTTTGAATTGGAACTCTATCAAATAGACATACCTCAAAAAATTAACCTAAATTCATCTAAGAAAAATTCTCCATGTCTATTTGACATGTTGAGAGAGGAACAAGAACAAATTGAACAAAATTTTATAAATTAAAATTTACCAATTCGGACTATAAAAGCATGCAAATCATTTTCACGAAATTGACCCCTTAAACTCTATCAAAATTTAAGACTAATGATTGCTATGCAAAGAGGATGTTGAAATATTTCTAGAAATTCCGCATTTTTCTAAAACCGAGATCTCTATCAAAATTTATGGCCTTCGTAAGTTGTTTTTCACTTGGCGTAAAAAGAAAATTTGGGAAAAATTTCCCTGCAAGCCCAAATTTTTCCCTTGGAGTTTTGGAGGGGCGGATCTCTTTTAAACATAGCACTCCCAGAAAATTTTGGGAAAATTTTCCAAATTTTCTCCACCACCCACACAATTGGAATTAGAGGTGCTTGCACGTGGCACAACAAGGTGTCGACAGAGGAGTGGGCCCTTTTTTTCCCCTTTAAGCTCAATATTTTTGGAATTTTTCCAAGTTTTCCCCACCGCCCGCCGCCCGCCGAGTCGTAGCGAATCGAGGCTACCACATGGCATCACGAGGTGGCGATGGAGGCACGGGTGAATTTATCCCTTTTTGCCTTCGGGGCATAAAACCTTATCTCTCCCCACCATTTTATTTTATCCGTGTTGGCTTAGAAGACACCACGTGTCCCCGACAGAGACTCATGGGGGTGCGGGCGCAAATTTAATTTTTCGCCCCACACCGGAAACATTCCAAAAGTCTCCTACAAACTGCCGACCCACCCTTGGGGCAAATTTTCACCCCTGGGCCCGTAGGCTTGCTCTTGGGGAAACTTTTCACCCTAAGGCCCGTCGGCCCATAACTTGAAAAATATGAGGAGTTAGGGGGAATTATTCATATCATTAGAAAGGTGATGAAATTTCATATCCAATGAAATAATTTAGGAAAATTTTGAATGGGTTAAGTTTGAGAAAAATAAAGTGGAAACTTTAAGTCTCATTATAGAGTGGGTATAGTGAGCAATTACCCTTTGAACCTTCTAACCCTAAAATTTGGACCTTATGACATCTAATAATTGTTAATAAAGGAAAATTATGTTTTAGTGAATTAGAATTGTTCTGGAACTTGTTAGTGTCAGTTGTTTCCTTGTAACCTGGTTGTAGACTCTTTTAAACAAAAACAAATTATTCCATAATTTTCCTAACTAATCCCAGGTTGTTCTTGGGTCTCAAGTGGGTTGTTTTTAGTGGGCGTTACAAAGAGAAAGTAAAAACTACCAAGCTACAGTTACTTCATAGATATTTTGAAAATATGTCAATGAAAGATTTAGATTCCATAGAATCGTTCTTTACTTTTGTAGTTGGTTTAGTCAATCAAATTAAATCTCATGGTGAAAATATTGAGGACAGAAGAATTATTGAAAAATTTCTTAGAAGTTTTCTTGTAAATTTTTATCCTTTGGTAGTTTTTATTGAAGAAAATAAGGATCTAAGTCATTTTTCAATTGATGAGTTACATGCATCACTAATAAATCATGAAAAGAGGTTGAATAGATCACATGCAATTGTAGATCAAGATTTTTCATCACAAGTATTAAGAAATCGTAGAAGAGGAAGAGGAAATTTCAGCCCTAGAGGCAGAGGAACAAGTTCATCTAGAGGACGCAACAACGTTCCGCCAAACTCAAGTGGAAGAGGACTTATTCACGAGCACAATTGTAAATATTTTTCAGTCGAGACATGATAAATTGCATGTAAAGTGTCACTATTGAAAGAGACATGAGCACTATGCTTTTGAATGCAAGAAAAATCAATATGATCGAAACAAGCGAATCAAAAGCGAGTTCAGTAAGATCTACTCTAAGCTCCAAGTTTATTGCATGCATAAAGATTTCGAAGAATTTCCTATTGAGTGTAATTTATCCCAAGAGAGTCCTAGTGATGTATGGTATTTAGAGTCAGTTACGAAATCACATGTCAGGTAACTTAGATTTATTTTCTAATTTGGATGAGTCAGTAAAGTCATAAGTTACCCTTGGGAATAATAATACATTGATTGTAAAAGGAAAAGGAACAATCAACATTCTAACAAAAAAGGGGGAGCAAAAGATTATGCATGATGTTTATTATGTTGTAGGTTTGAAGCACAATCTTATGAGCATTGGTCAATTGGTACAAAAGGGATACATATTTTACATTGAAGACAATGAATGTGTGATCATGGATAAATCTCCAAGTACACAGGTGATTTCTAAAGTGAAGATGAAAAGCAACAAAATGTTTCCTTTGAATATTATACCAGCCACATCCAGAGCTCATACTATAGATCAGTTTGGAGCTAAGGATATTGAATCAACTTTTCAGTTAGTTGAAAAAGATGAATCATGGCTATGGCATCTCAAGTTTGGTCATTTAAACTTTGGTGGTTTGAATTTATTACACATAAAAAATATGGTGAAAGGTTTTCCTTTGATTTAGAAACTAGATAGAGTTTGTGAAGGTTGTATTTTAGGGAAGAAACACAAAGAATCTTTCCCAGTTGGAAAAACAAGAAGAACAAGTGCACCACTTGAAATTATTCACTTAGATTTATGTGGAACGATGTAAAAAAATTTCATGGCAGGTTTCTCATACTTTATGACATTCATTGATGACTATATAAGGAAGACATGGGTGGACGTTTGAGACACAAATAATATGCTTTTGATTTATTTCAATAGTTTAAGGCTGTAGTGGAAAAACAAAGTTGGTACTATATCAAAGTTTTGAGGATAGACAGAGGAGGTGAGTATGTTTCCAATTATTTTATGAATTTTTGCAAATATCATGGTATACACAAGCAATTTACTTCCAAGTATACACCACAATAGAATGTTGTGGAAAAGAGAAAGAATAGAACCATCATGGAGATGGCGAGAAGTATGATGAAGGAAAAGAATCTTTCAAATGAGTATTGGGCAGAAGCAGTAACAACTGTTGTTTACATCATAAATAGGTGTCCAATGAAAATTGTTTGAAACATGGTTCCTCAACAAGCTTGGACTAAGAGGAAACATAATGTTTCTCATTTTAGAATCTTTGGTTATGTGGCATACACACATGTGCCTAATGAGCTAAGGAAGAAGTTAGACAACAAAGGAGAAAAGTGCATATTTGTTAGATATTCAAAGAATACAAAAGCTTACAAGTTGTTCAATCCAGTTACCAAAAAATTCATAATCAGTAGAGATGTACAATTTGTTGAAAATGAGGCATGGGATGGAAGTATTGAGAAAAACTTCAAAGATAGCGAAAACTATTCTTCATGATGATATGGAAGATGAAAGCATTGAACAACAAGGTATTGTATATTCTTTGAATCTTGGACATGAACCACTAGTTATAGACCCGAGATAAACCTCTATCTACATCTAGGAGGTCTCCAAGATTTTATTCATCTTCAACCACGTATCAGACACCACAAAGAACACCGAAGCTACTCCTTTAGTACAAAATAGTCCATCATCAGATAGCCCTTTACATCAGAAAAAAAGGATTCTTAGTGAGATTTATTATGTTGATACAACTAATGTTTTTTGATATTTTGCATTGTTTTCTCAAGATGGAGATCCAAAGATACTTTGAAGAGGCTATACACAATGAAGTTTGGTTTCAAAGCCATAGATGCTGAGATAGATGCCATAGATAAGAATAAGATATGGGAATTTGTAGATCTTCGAGAAGGAAAGGATGTGATAGGACTGAAGTGGGTCTATAAGACCAAATATACTGTTGATGGTAAACTCCAGGAACATAAAGAAAGGTTGGTTGCAGCTGTAAGTTTTTCACAATAATATGGAGTCGATTACACTGAGACATTTTCACATGTAGCACATTTGGACATGGTAAGAATGGTTTTAGAAATTGCAACTCAAAACAAATGGCCTATTTATCAGATGGATGTAAAATCAGCATTCTTGAATGGTTTTATTAAGAAGAAGTTTATGTGAATCAACCAGAAAGTTATAAGATTGAACCTAATGAAGGAAAGGTATACAAGTTGAAAAAATTTCTCTATGGTCTCAAGAAAGCACCTAGAGCTTGGTACATCGAGATTGATTCTTATTTGATATAGAATGGTTTCAGTAGGAGAAGCATTGAGCCTACCTTATACATCAAGATCAATGAACAAGGTAAAAATTTATTGTTTGTTTATATGTGGATGATTTAATCATTTTTAGAAATATATCTACAAATTCATTCAAATCAGCTATGAAGAAATAATTTGAGATGATAAATCTAGGCCTCATGTATTATTTTGTGTGCATAGAAGTTCAAAAATCAGAAGCTAGATTTTTTATTTCACGAGCAAGGTATGCTAATGATGTTTTGAAGAGATTTAACATGTTGAATTGTAAGCCAATGCCAACACTAGTTGAAGTAGGTTTAAAGTTAAGAAAAGATGGCAGTGGATCATTTGTAGATCCAACATTGTTAAAAAGGCTAGTTCGAAGTCTCATGTATCCGATGCCAAAGGTCGAGATATTATGTATGGTGTGAGCCTCATCTCAAGGTTTGTGGAATGTCCAAAAGATTCACATTGGCAAGATAGAAAAAGGATTTTAAGGTATGTATGTGGAACTAAGAATCATGGAATTTTGTATTCAACATTAGATGATTTCAAACTCATAAGTTACTCACAAAGTGACAATGGCGAAAGTAACGATGACATAAAGAGCACATCCGGTTATGCTTTTCACTTTGAAACAGGCATAGTTTCATGGGCATCAAAGAAGCAACCCATAGTCACACTATCTTCAGCAGAAGTAGAGTATGTAGTAGCAATATGAGCAACATGTCAGGCTATTTGGATGAGAAGAGTGTTGAAATATTTCAAGAAAAATCAAGAGGATTCTACACATTTTTTGTGACAAGAATTCAGCAATAGCATTGTCGAAAAATCATGTTTTTCACAAGAGGAGAAAACACATGACACGAGGTATCACTTCATCAGGGATTTGGTTAACAAAAGGAATTTTTCTTGAATTTTGTAGATCCGAAGATCAATTTGTAGATATATTTATGAAAGCTTTGGGAAATAAAGTTTTTGAGTATTTGAGAAATTGTTTGGGAGTTTGTGATCTGAAATATGTCAGATTTGGAAGTGCACAATCAGCTCCGATAAATAAAAGCTTGAAGGTAAAAATTAAGTGGTAGTGCTAGAAAAAGAGTAATTTTTCCCTTAGAAAAGAAAAAATCAATTTACTTTTTACATGCTTTTAATATTAGATGATTTAGTTTTAGATTCCTAGCTTTTAGAAAAGCTATTCAAGTAAATAAATAAAATTATTTGTATTGCACAAAAGCATGTGCTTTTTAGTTCTATTTTAACTACACACCCAAAGATTGTTTAGAATTAGTTCCCTATCGTGTTGTTATAAAAAGAACAAAAAAACCCTACCAAAAGGGTAAGTAAAAACTCTACCCCAAATAAATGGACTCCAAAATTGGAGATACATTCATGGAGAGTATGGAGACCCATGTTGAAACCCATTTTTTTGCATTCTCTTTTAGTTTGGAAGATTTATTTCAAAGAAATATTCTATAACTTTACTTAGGGTCTGGAAAAGGGTTATGTAAGGGCTTAGAAGAAAATGACGATGTTGTTTTTGATGTAGATATTTATAAAAATAAAGGGCATCCCGCACTAGGGCTTTCTAACCCATGTAGGGACCACTGGATGGCTAGTAAAAGATAATTTTTTGTAGAATCCACATCCTATACCACTCCAAACTCCCCTAGAGGTGCATCTTCGGACATCACATACTTGAGGTGAGAATATTGTCGCATGGTCAAGAGACCTCTATGCCCTACTAAAGAGAGTTGCGACAATCTAATATTGTCGACTGCAGAATCTACCACCACCGCCACAAAAGCTTTCCACCTATGGGCCATCGAGTTAGGTTTTAGAATAGAATTTTTATGGTTTTTTTAGAGACTCTATTATTTAATTTCTTCTACAATTTGAACAAGAATTGTCCTATAAACATCACTTCATTATTAGACATATGGATATTTAGTGATCCATGTTATCTTAAAGCTTCCTACAAAATTATGAATATCCATATCATTACTAGCTATCTTACATAAGCAATCAAATGCGATAGTTTCGAGAATCTATCAATGAAAAAATGCAACTCAATTCCTTATGTATTCTATTAAATTCAATAAAATCTATATTTAAATTCTCTGAATGTCTTTTCATACTCAAAGCGATTGATATAACCATATGTTCTAAATGTTTTCATTCACCAACATACTATTCATCTTTATGCATAATTTTGCAGATCAATATCCATATGTAACCAATAAAATTTCTCACATCTTAAAGGTCCTATCTATCATAATGGGATTTGGAAATCTGTCGACTTCCTATAGTTTTTTAAATTCCCCATCATTTATCTTCCTGATATCACCTACTATGAGGATTTGAATAAAATACTCTTGTTGAACGAATTTACCAAACCATGAGACATGGTTTAACTTCATTGTTCTTTGATTGTTTTACATGATTTCATAAAATATTTATCGTCTATGTAGAAATTGTTTTCACATTTAACACTACTACTCTTACTTGCATCTCATTTGATACAACGATTTTCCTACTTGAGGCATTTGTAAAACATTTGGTTTCCTACTTGTGTGATTAAGTACACATAAATGACTATAAATGATTACATATTTAATTTAATTTGATTTATATTTTGCAATATACTTATTAATTTTAGTGTTTTGTGGTATGTATAAAATAAAAACATATTAGGAAGCATGTAATGACTACATTTCTTGAGAAATTCCATAGTAGTATAATAACAATTATGATAAAAGGAAATATTTTCTTTTCAATTTTTGGTTTAACAAAAATATATGATGTATCATACATCTTGGCTCATAAAATATCCTATAGATACGACAAGTATTTTATAATTATCCTAAACTACTATATTTAAATGACATAATGGAAACATTGGTTTGTTCATCACTTTCTACTACATAGCCTATAAGTAATATTCTAAAACTATAGTGCATATAAACTATTTCATTCCTTTTAGACAACATCTACGATTATTGATAAAATTAAGTGTAACCTTATGCTGAACTTATTTTAGATTATTATTATTCCATGAAATCTTCACACCTTTGTTATATTATATGGTAAAAATAACTACTATAGATCACACCTTCTTATGGTCCATATTCAATCCCCATTGATATATCACAAATACAAGTTATATCATCTCTTTATTCTTAAAACTACACTTCTTTTAAATTTGGTAATTTAACATTTGATAAATATAATATTTTGGTTTCACCTATATCATAGAGTTTTACGCACACTCTTAGCCAATGTTATCTATCTTTATTACTCTATAATGATTGTATTCTCTATTCAAATCACTCACTCTCTCACGGAACTACCTTCATTAGTCCCTAGTAAATATTTCTCCAATGCATCATTCATTAAATATTACTAAATCCCAAAGAGTGCTTGTATGGGACCATCTATTTAAAACTAGTACAACTTAGCAATTCCATCTATTTAAATGATGATTTTACTCACACCCATGGAATGATGAATTTTCTTATTTTATAACTTTTCATGGGTCGATTCATATCCTATATCTCATCTTTAATTCTTAAATGTATATAGAAAAATGCCTATAAAAAACGGTCTAACTTTCGTGTTTACCACACCTCAAAAAATTCATTCCTAAATAAAACCACATAATCCTAACTTCCTTCAAATAACAAAAACATATTTGAGCTACATCTACATAGGTTGAAAATACTCACGAAAAGGTTCAATAGTAAAATCTTCCTAATCTAAACACCTTGAAATCCATGTAATGCTTAAGTAGACATAATTATTTCCCAGCATTTACAATTGATTAAGTAGTAAAATTAGTTTCTTCTATACATATATCACATGTATGGTGGAGAATACATTTGGTTTCAGGCATATTTTGAATATTGATGATGTAGGTGATTTACATATTACACTTTAACAAAAATAGTTAACTATTTACGAGGTTTCTTAGCCATGATTACAATTTGCATTTGTTTTTCATATAGCAAAGGATTATAAAAATGTGTGACACCAAATGTTTCATAGAAAATTACACCATAGAGGGTCAAAATCATGTAGAAAGGTTTTTTTGAGTGCCTTTGCATCACCATAAAAACTGTCCAAAATGAGATGGAGTATCACATACATCCTTACATGTTTTATGGTTTTATACCTACTCATATTTACACTTTAATTTAATTAAAATATAACTTGTAGGTATTTTCTATTCTTTAAGTCACTCTTTACACTTATTTTAGCTTCCTCCCATTATAATAAGTTAAATGCATCTACTTTTCATTTTACGAAACAATCTCATGTTTAATCTTGCAAATCGTTTATCGGTATATATTCCGATATACTCAGTAATGAATATTAATTAATATAAAAATAAAATATTTTCCTTGCCCCTTAAACCCTCGATAAAAAAAAAAAAGAAAAAACTTCCACACATTCTTATTTATTTATTTGGAGGGTGAAATATTTTTATTTATTTCTCAAATATCCCTTACTTTAAAATTACTTTTGACCCTACGTATCTTTTAAGATTTTGGAATTATAATTATATTTCTACAAGTCTCGTGATCAAATATTCATTATCTATGTTCTATTGAATGTTTTCTTTCCATTTATTACCTGTTCTATGATTTCGTTTTCTAATACTAGGATTTCATTCATTTGCAAATTCAGATTTTTTATTCAAATTTCCACAATCTCCTTCTGTGAGATACTTCAAAATCACCATATAATCATAAAGGATATTTGTCTGGAGTTGTCAAAAGTAAGGACTTTCCCACCATTGGCCTCTAATACATGTAGAACCTCTTCCAATGCTAACTAGATTATTCCCCCTCCTTATGGATCCCCTTAAGGGTCATCTACCAATTATAACTACTTTTTGATACACATGATACACATTATAATGATAAAGCTGTAAATTTAATGATGATTCTAGTAACATTTTTATTTAATTTTTAAACACTGATATTCATTTTGCAACTATATATGATCATGTGACAAATGTTGGTAATGATTCCTTACCTTCTCTTGAAAAATGAAATGTAATAGTCAGGGAAATAAAAATATATCTAATTAAATATATTTTTCATCGTGTATTGGAAAATGTTACTAATTTTCTTATCTTTTTTAACTACAAGTGACCTGCTTTCTTATTTTACTCTTGATATAAATTATTTGAGGGAAACTCCTGATACTGTATCTCTCAAATGCACATGTGATGTTAGATCCATATTTCTTGATGTTATATAATCTCCCTTCGATATTATTCTCATCAAGGATTTCTCCTATTCTATAGCTACAAGAGTTAATATTGTTATGTGTAAAATCCCTGTACTTGTGGGGTAAAATTGGTAGAAAACCCTTTAAAATCTTACTATTTCTACAACTTTTACATATATTTGTTTAAAAAATCTTAATTGTCTATTTAAGATATTTTTGACACTATTATTATTCATGTAAATATTCCAATTAAACATCTTAAATTTGGTGTTTATGTTTTTTTATTATGTTACTCTATTACCAATGGATTGCATAATATTATTTGTAAATTACCTATTCATAGACCTCATATTCCTAATATTTATCATTTCATATCCCAAACCTTCTTTCCATATGAACCTTCAAGGATGATAGATATTTATTTTCTCTTACTCTTTATACAAATATTCTAAAAATATATATTCAAATAATTCACAAAATCACAAAAGTCATCAAAAATTAAATACAAAATCAATAATGGATATGACTTGGCTTGATAGATTTTAACTTTTTTTTTTTTTTCATACGGATGGATGATAGATAACCTATTTTTCCGATATAATTTTTAGAAAAAAATAATTCATTAGATATATTGAGATTGATGTGAGAAAGACATAGAGTTCTACACATTGAGTTGTTATATCCTATGATTGTTTAATTTTCCTTTCTAATATGGAGGCATGTCCTACAATATTCACTCCCTTCTATTTGAATACAATTTCTTTGTTTTCCTCATTGCAATCAAAATTTTTAATTGATATATGATATTTTTTGACTAATTTGGCCGACACATGTGTCTTGTATGGTACTACCTTATCTCAATCTTTATGACATCAATATACTTTTATAATTTTATCTTTCTTTTTTAATTTCGTTTATGTATTCAAAGCAGACATTTGTTAATATTGCCTTTGTAATAGTTTTTTTAGTTTTTATAGCTTCTACATCCTTTCATCAATTCTTTAAACATTATGCTTGATAATTTCATATTACTTGTTTGATGCTCATTTTCTTTTATGTGAGTAAGATGTGTAACATTACTTGTGTTTTTAGTCTCTGAATAATTATATACATGATTTCTTATGCATTTACTTATTGTTTACTTTTTCCCATCTATTTTATCCATGGATTATGCCATGCACACTCTTATAGGAACACAATCTCATTTTTGCTTACCTATAATATTTGTCTATGTGTTAAAATGTTGGAAATCATATATATCTAGCTTGAATCCACATAGTTTATTATGAGCATTAAAAATTTTAAAAGTAACGATAACCCGAGATAGTGCCAAGCCAAGAACATAGATGCTAATCAAACATCATGATCAATAAGATGAAAGTAATTCACCGTAATAACTTTACATAAACCTTTGCAAACAAATGAGCAGCAATATTATATATTATTATGGAACTCAATGAAATACATGAGAATGGACCTTGCTTATATGGGCAGAATAACAATCTAAGAACCAGTCAAGGTCGTAGATCAAGCCATAAATAATGGAAGGAACTAGTCATCAAAGAACTAGTCAAGTCCATCTATTTATAAGAGAACTAGACATCAAGGATCTAGTCAATACCATAGATCTAGGAAAGAACTAGTCAATACCATAGATCAAGGAAAGAACTATACCTAACAACTAGATAATATTTCTTAATATCTAAATAAATAAAAAGAAATACCCACACACATAAGGGGGTGAGGATAAGTACAATAAAGATAAATAATGTACCTAGGTGAACATGAGCTAAAGTAAATACCTACTCTAACACCCCCCTCAAGTGAAGCTAGGGGCCAAAATAAAAGTTGCATATCCACAGTATGAGTCCCGACAACTAGGCCTGATGAGGTACTCATGTACAATATATCCATGAAGAAATATCGAACCAAAAGAAGGAAAGAATCTTGCTAGAAGGAAAGAGAAAGAAGAAGAAGAAGGAAGATGTTCTCACAAACACCCCCAAGAACAACTTCCAAAACCCTAAGCATTCTACGCAACTCAAAGTAGCGAGATGATGCAAAAGGCTTCGTAAAGATGTCTGCAACTTGTTCTTGAGTTGGAAATACTCGAAAAAAAGAACTCCATCCCGAATGTGTTGCGAATGAAGTGGATGTGTTTCACAAAGAAATGGTTCTATTCCTAGATTAGAGTTGCTTATCCTTTCATTCCTTTGAGAAATGCAGATAAGGGTTAGGGCTAGGAGTAATACCTATTGAATGTTGAGAGGGTGTGCGCGTATGAGAGTAAGAGAGATCGGATCGATTGCAAAGAACTCCTTTTTGTCAGGAAGGACTACTGCAGTAAGAATACAAGACCACTAGATTCTAATTAGACAATAAATGAGGAAAATCCGCCTTAGGCCAGAAATATTAGACTTCCTTTCAAAGGTGGGCAAGTTCCCTGCTAATATGAATTAACACAAATTCTAACAAATAAGCTATTGTCCAATTACAATTTAATTACTTTTTAGAGCAATAGAGAAAAGGCTGGTCTTGGTTTTGAACCACGTGATCGATGCGATCAACATTTGTCACTACCGATTCTTGATAACCGATATCGGTAGGGCGGTGATTTAGGGGCTTTGGTGAAGGTTGGCTATCAGATGGCTATATGATAGCTATGGTGTTTATAAGGTGGTAAATGATTGGGGATAGGTAATAAGGTGATGGAGAAGACTCGAGAGAGTATGGGGGCTGTTCTTAGGGCAATGTAGGGGAAGAGGAATGTAAGTTAGATGGAGAGTGTTACCTGTAATGGATCTAGGAGTAGACTTGTAATTAATTTGATTCAAAATCCAAGAAATATTATTAAAATAACATACAAGATAGTACTTACTAGTTCCTAATGAAGATGCAAAATCAATAAGGACCTGTGATGACGAAAGCAAGGTTCAGGTAGGATGATCTGACAATCTAAGATGAGCTATCTTCTCTCCCAATGCTTGGATGAGTGTCACTGGGCTCTGGTTACTTAGTTGCAGTCTTGGGCTTGATGTCCTTCTCTCTAAACTCCCCTCTTTTCTTCACTTGTCTCTCGCTTTCCCAAGTGAAATCTCGATTCTTCCAATGACTTCCTTCGGATCCCAAATGAAAATCCAACCCTTTGTTTTTGGTTGGGGAGGTCATTTACAGGGAACCGATGGCGGTTACGTAACCGATGGTGGTCGAGTAGGAACCAATGTCGGTTAAGTCAAAGTGGGCTATTTTTAGTAAAATAGCCAACCTTCCTCCTTTTCTCCCGAGGGATTAGTTGTGGGCTTGGTCATGTCATTATGAGGTTGGTTTTGGGTGCGGGTGAGAAGTCATTAGTCATGGGTGTGGATGTAGACCAAGTTATATGTCTTAATTAGGTTAGTTTAGGGTTAGGACTAGGTCATGATGAGGTGGCGAACTGAGGTGGCAAGTTTGGAGATATTAATTATAAGGTAATTAATAAATAATTGTATAAGGTTTAGGTAATGAGGCTAGGTTGCGAAATAAGATTCGGGGCACGGGGGGTCGTAAGACACAAATTTGGTGTCTATATTAGGCCCTTCTTGTCATGTAGCTTGTCTTGTAAAGCTGCACCGACAATAATAAGAAGTGGTTACTCCTGTTAAGGGTATTGGTAATCCCCCTCAAATCTATCACCAATTGAGGTAGCGTGAAATCGGGGATAGGGTTGATAAATGGTAAATGGTGTTGAGATGATGGTAAGATGGTGGGGTAGGTCCAGGAAGTAGACGCACATTGATGAAAAAGTTAATATCATGATTGCAATAAAGAAAATTCAAATCTTACTCATTATTCTTGCTCAATACATAGGAAGTATTACATCCATTTAAATAGGAGATGTTGTTCCTATATTTAAGGAGATATAATCTCCATAAATATCTCCACACATAACTCCTAAAACAACTCCATGCTATTATACGTGAGATTTTGTTTTCTCAACAAAACTAATATTGTTAATGATTTGTTTACTCAACAACTCATAACAATATTTACTCACCCACTCATAATTACATTTACAATAATGTAATTAATTATTACAACACATATTATATTATCCTAGATAATATAATCACTTACATAATATTCTATGTTCACCTACAACATAGATATTCCTAACATTCACCCCTTTAGTGTGAACATGGGGTAAGAGCTCCCGAAACATCAACCTTGTCGGAGTATCTTCTTCAATGGATCTTGCTATCTGGATCTTCCGCTAATGATCATCCTTTTCGTATGAACATCTTCATCGACCGATCACCTTCCACCGAAGTACCTTCCACCGAAGTATGGCAATATTTGTACGTAGATGATTTTCCCCCTAAGTGAAGATGCATTTTTTTCTTCCACACCAAATAGACACTCAAAACCCTGAATTCTGTTGTTAGTCTATGTGAACACATTAAAATCAAAACATGAAACTAGTTTCACCCCCTTGTGTATAAACACACCACATAACTGAAATAAAATATCACCACATGTGTCTGCGAATTTATCGTTGGTGAATGACGAGAGGACACCGATTTTCCTCCTTCCTCCATTGCCTCCTTCCTCCAACAAGAAAAGAGTCTACCATAGGAAATCCTCATCACTAGGACATGAAAGTTCTTCATCGGTTGAGTAGACTTCCCAACAGTTCTACTTCACTTATTAGAAGGGCTTTCCCGATCTATCTTGTCATCAAGAAGATCCCGAGCCCTCTTTTTACAAACAAAGATTACATGCCCAATCTCATTACAATAAAAGCATTTTATTTTTCCATGTGAAGGAACCTTCTTTGGTTTATGTTTTTCCTTCTTAGATGAGGAGCTCGGTTTGTTTCCTACATATAGTATTCTTCATGTTCTTCATGATTGCTTTGTTCTAAAAATGTAGAAATCACTCCTTCTAGACTAATAGTAATTTTACTCAAAGTAAATCATACAATATTTGAGTAACTCTTAGGCATGCTTTATTAAGAAGAATAGCTTTAGCATCATCATCTTTTACATGTTCTTTAATTCCAGCTAGTTGATTTAGCAAAGAACGAAACTTACTTATATGATCTGCCATTTTTGAGTTCTCTTCCATTTTCAACCCGTACAAGCGTTGCTTCAATGTAGTCTTTTCCATTTCAGCTTCAGAACCAAACAATTTGTTAAGAGACTCCCAAATTTCTTTTGCAGATTTTGTGAAATCCACATGATGTAGATAGGCTTTTGATAAGCCCAGACCAATGGTACCCAATGCTCTCTGATCTTTTGCATTCCATTTTGCCAATTCATTTCCTCCAGTGGGTGGAGTTGAATTAGACTTCACCACATCCCATAGATCCTTTTCTATTAAATGTAATTGCATCTGTAGTTGCCATGTATGGAAATCTTGTCCTTCAAACTTTTCAATCAGATTTAGTTTCTCCATTATTTTGTACAATACTGATAAAAAAATACAAAATTGAATCAAGTACTTTAAAATTTTATATTGAATACCTTTTAACCTCCAAGCAAGTCAAGAACTTGTATTAACAATTCAACATTATTGAAAATTGGAGAAAACTTTCGAAGAAAGAATTGATGTGCTTAATTTGATAAATACATAGTAAAATCCGTATTTCTTCAAACTACGTTCTGGGTTCTTCTGAAATTTCTTCTGTAGTTTCTTGACCAGGACGTGATTCTGCACACAAATTTATAGAAAAACCCACATCTGGAAACGAAAAATATAATATATTCTTTGAGACGGATCTGATCATGAAAGCACTGAAATTTCTTGGTCAAACCCGCTCTCGATACCAAATGAAAAGTTAATATCATGATTGCATGAAGAAAATTCAAATCTTACTCATTATTCTTGCTCAATACATAGGAAGTATTACATCCATTTAAATAGGAGATGTTGTTCCTATATTTAAGGAGATATAATCTCCATAAATATCTCTCCACACATAACTCCTAAAACAACTCCATGCTATTATACGTGAGATTTTGTTTTCTCACAAAACTAATATTGTTAATGATTTGTTTACTCAACAACTCATAACAATATTTACTCACCCACTCATAATTACATTTACAATAATGTAATTAATTATTACAACACATATTATATTATCCTAGATAATATAATCACTTACATAATATTCTATGTTCACACTACAACATAGATATTCCTAACACATTGAAATGCAAGTGCGACCAGGGTACATGATTTGAAGAGCAAACAAGCAATTCATAGGCAAAGGTCGATAGTTTATCCAAACAAGGGTGATATAATCCTGGTATCCAAGGCATAGGAAGTAGCTCCAGGGGATATAACGGGTAAGGTACAGGAACGTTTAGGCATGTTCGGAAGTACCAAATGGTTGGTTTGGTTGAGATAAACGTCACGGTCTTGGTCTAGGCAAAGTTGGTCGACTGATCAAGTCAAGTACCCTAATCATGCTAAAACACGAACAAGTGAGCTCGATTAAACAAAAGGCTACATGATGGGTGGATAAAATTGTAATTTGTTGGTTTTGAGCGAGGTATTTAATTGGTGCGCACCTTGGGTCGGGCCGATTGGCTAAGTGAGGGCCATGGGTCGGGCTGATTGGTTGGTTGCGGCCTTGGGTCGGGCCAAATGATTGGTTGCAGCACGAGACAGAGCAAATGGTTGGGTGTGGCCTTGGGTCGGGGCAAATGGTTGGTTACGGCCTTGGGTCGGGCCAAATGGTTGGTTGCAGCCTTGGGTCAGGCCAAATGGTTGGTTGCGGCCTTGGGTCGGGCCAAATGGTTGGTTGCGGCCTTGGGTCGGGTCAATGGTGTCAAAAAAGACTATTTTAGCAAAGGAGGGTATAGGCGATGTGGTGAGAAAGGGAGACTAATGAATAAGGGCAGAAATTGAGGTAAAATAGGGATTAAACTAATATCAATTCTCATGACCGATATCGGTTAGATGACCGATAATCTTTGGTTGTTTAGGGCATAATATAACTGATATCGGTTATAGGTCAAAACCTATAAAAATAAAAATACGGCTTGTCATTGTCCATTGTCAATTTGAAAACCACATTTAGTTATGCGAGGTGTTTTAGTGGTATTGTTAAGATTGTCGGTGAGGTGTCATTATTTGAGTGGAGAAGTGAGTGGTTGGTAGACCCCAGTGAGTAGGAGGCAGAATTTGATTGGTGGAGGACCCAGTAGAGGAGATTTATAACCATGGCACAGCCAAGAGGAGCAGGAGGTGCTGGACCAGCTAGACCACCACCACCTATCCCACCACGACGACGTGTAGTCGTACCGGTAGGTTCGAAACCTCTCATTATGTGAATTTAATGTTGTTAAGCTAGATTTGGGTTTTGGGTAGGAATCCAAGTTTTTAATAAAATAATGAATAAATTGAAGTTGTTTGAAAAAATGCAGAGGGTAGGTGGGTTAGTTAGGCTAAAACGGTAGGGTGGGTAGGTTTTTAGGGTTTTTCAATGGGTATAAGGGGAGTAATAGGCAAAAAATGGGTTTGGGGGGCCGCGTCGGGTTCAGGTTCCGGCCATGGACAGTGACCGATGTCGGTAACTAGGCGGCCACCTTGTCACGAATTTTTAGGGAATCACAGGGTTATGGGCGGATCGGCGTCGGTCGTATGTCGACCCGGCCCGGTGTATATCATGTCTTTGGAGGGGACTAGTGGCGGTCATCGGTGATCGGTACCGGTCAATAGTTAGGATTATTTATTTTTTTGGTTTGGTTTTGTTGTTGTTTTAGGTTTTTGGTTGTTGTTTGGGTTGTTGTTTTGGTGTTTTGTTATTTGTGGTTTGGGTTTTGTGTTTTGTGTTGTGTTTATTGTTGGGTGTTGTGTTTATCGTTGGGTTTTGTGTTTTGGGGGTGAAGAGGGAGGGGGTAGAGGTTGATAGGAAAGGTGATTGGTGGGGGAAATGGGGTGGTTGTGTGGTTGGTGCGGTTAGGATAGATTAGGTGTTGGGTATGAATGAGGAGGTGTTAAATTGGTAGGGGCATAGGTAAATGGCGAGAGTAGATCCGGGTGATTGGTAGAGTCGGGGTGTGTTCGGGTAGGTAAAAGGGGTATAGAGGGTTAAAGTAGTTGTTGTTGTAAAGGGTAGGTCTAATGAAGTGGGTTATTTGTGCAGGCACGTCAGCAGCTGACTATGCGGGATCGGATGCCCCTGTTATTGAGATGGATGCGGCCACATGTGTCCGCAGTGCATTGGGCCATTATGCACGAGGTGGGACTCGGCGGAGTCCAGCGGTATAGGGCTGTGGAGAGGGACCACAACCTTATGGTTACCCTCATCGAGAGATGGGATCCGAAACCAATGTTTTCCATCTCCCGACTGGAGAGATGACTATTACCCTGGAGGATGTGTATCGCATCCTGAGACTACCGATCATATGGGAGGCGATTCGAGTAGATTCAAAGATGGTTATGGACAAAGCATTCTCGCAGTATTTGGGGATGCAGCCGCGTTATTGACTTATCACGGCGCGAGCATTGCCTATGGGGACATGTATCACGCCCACAGACATGAGACACGGCTTGCCGTGCTGATGATGATAGGTATCACCTGCTTCACCCTCCCGAACTCAGAGGGAGGCCGCTTCCCACGGGCTTTGATGGGGGTGCTACACGAGATGGTGGAGGAGCATACGTGCTATGCCTGGGCACCAGTATACCTGGTGCAGCTATACAGAGAGCTGTGGGGTTATCGCCAGATGAGGTGATTTGGGATTTGTTCCACATTTTTGTTACACTGCTGGGCATATGAGCACATCATATGTATTCGACCAGTAGGGCTGCCCCAGCAGCCAGGGCCACAGGTTATATACAGGTATGGCTTTCAGAGGTGGTTGGGGGTCGTGGGCCAGCCACGAGTGGTGCTCGTAGGACGGGATGTAGCTTACTACCATCATATGCTGAGGGCTTGACCGCATTTGATATTGTATGGAGGATTTATAGAGGCCATCAGCCCCGAGGAGGAGCTTGAGCACGATGTCGCTGGATCCAAAGATACTTTCCTGGATAGCAGGACAGAGGCCGGAAGAGCATGAGTAGATACCCTTAGAGAGGGTACGATGGCAGTTGGGGATGCAACAGGATGAGCCACCTCCCTTCCCATAGTACCGGAGGGATGATGTAGAGGCCCCACTACCGACTCCACGGCCTGCCGACCCGGATTGGGTAGCAGAGAGGCGGCCGATGATATAGTGCATGATGTCGGGTGTACAGTGCATTTTTGTGTGGTGGGCGGGGCGAGAGAGCAACCAGAGATAGCACAGCCCGCACGGCCCGATTTAGTGGCTGTTATAGCGAGAGAGGGACCGGCTCTTGGGGCAGTGCGGTTGTTACAGGCGGCTTGCTGCTGCACGAGCACGAATCGGGGTATTACAAGAGGCGATTAGCCCAGGGCGCAGTGTAGGCACGGAGTGCAGTGCAGGCATAGCCATAGAGTACACCACAGCACCACCACGTAGCAGCACGACCATAGGCACCACCACGAGTAAGCGGCGCGAGCCACGAGCACAACCACAGTACAGCACCACCACGGCACAGTGCAGATACCTCTACGAGCACAAGGTGCACCGGCAGGCGAGGAGCCACTTTATTAGGAGTCGGGACCAGGCCCAGCGGCGATGGTGGTACGGGCCCACTATATGGAGGCAAAAGCGGAGGCCCGATATTATCAGGATATCCTTGATGGTACCGGGGTTGATTACCACCATATATGCGCGGCACACGGCCGAGACCTCACAGGCGTTAGAGATCCTAGGGGGTACAGACCACATGCCCAGTGGGTCCGTTACGAGAGCCGAGGTATCCCTACGAGAGGAGATAGGTTTTTTGGATATTGGATAGAGACACCGTCTGCGAGACCGGTTATGTATATAGAGGCTCGCGCGCCACATATGATTCTTTTATTCATTTTTGTTGTATATACTTGGCTGCGAGCCGAGTACAAGTTGTATAGTTGATACCGGCCTGTGAGCCGAGTATATTTTTGACATGAGAGACCGGCCTGCGAGCCGAGTCGAGATTTTGACAGTGATTGCGGCTGCGTGCCGGCTTTGTATTATTTTGAGATCACAGAGGCCCCAGTGCGAGGCAAGTTGTTGTATTTGAAATATTGATATATATATATAGAGATGATGGTTTTGATCCACATGATGTGTATAAAATGTTTTATGTGTTTTGTCGATTGTTTTTGAAATGGAATGTATGTAGATGATGAGTTAGATCCAAATGGTGTATATATTAAAATGTCGTGTGTATTTTGTTTGATGGTTTTTGTATTGTAGGTAGATGATGTTGATGAAATTGTTATGAGATATTGATGTGATTTTGATGACAAATATTGATAATGGTGTTGTTATGCAGGAAAAAGAGGCGGGCGCCACAAAAATTTATAAAAAATAAAGAAAAGGCCTAGGTTGAAGAAAAAGGAGGCATGTGACCAATATCGGTAAGCTAACCGACGTCGGTAGAGTATGGACCGATATCGGTTAGGTAACCGATACCGTTATGCCAAAAGCGAGATTTTCTAAAAATACAAAAGCTTGGGTGGCAACTTAAGTTCTTATTTTTAGAATTCTTATTTTTAGAGTCATGCAACAAGTTAAATACGTGAATGCGACACTTTGTTTGACGTCGATACAGTAATTGCATGAAATAATTGAGTGTTAAGGAGGAAAGAGACAATGAAGTAAGTGTGGGCTGAGATTAAGAAGTTAGAAAGGCAAATTATATTTGAAGAGAGTGGTGAACATGGCTGAACAAGAAGAAGCATCTAGCGGTAGGGACGAGAGGAAGACAAGTTCCACCCCAAGCTGCTACATCCCGAGAGGTAAACGGTTTGGTTGTATTTTAATTTTGGCATGTTTTGATGAATAAGATGAGAGAAGGTAAGAGGGTAGAGATGAGAAAGAAAAGGTGATAAGCAAGGATTTTGGATAGAGTGAGTGTTATGGGGTAGGAAGAGCGGGGTGTTCACATATGTTTATAGGTATAGAGAGGAGTAAATGAGCAAAATAATTATCATAGGTGTATGTTTTTAAGCGGTGTATATTTTTGACAAAGGATCGGTATCATTTAGAGATAACCGGTATCGGTTAGTAAACCGCATCGCTATAACCGATACCGAGACCGTAGGAATGTCCGAATGTGAGAAAAAACTCTTGGGGATTTGATGTATTGAATGGTTGTGTGTCGTTTTGATGTATGTAGGCGGAGGCAAGGTTAAGGATAAATGAAATCTGTGCCACTTTGTTGTCATGAATCCGAGTGGATGTAACACCAGTGAATGGGCATTGATAAACCGTGTGGGGCTAAGTGGAATCCGCTATTATTCATGAATCACACGCAATCATGCTATGTTGCGAGGCATTGATTGAGAGATGGAACCCGAGAAAAGAATACCTTCTATCTACTAACCGGGAGATAGACGGTGACGTTGGAAGATGTGTTTAGAATTTTGAGGCTCCCAATTACGGAAGACCAGTGTATCGAGGCATTCTTGAGCGCGAGCGAGCGATAACAACAGATATTTAGTGCAGCACCACGAGAGTTGACACAATGAGGTTTGACATTCACTTATGGTATAATGTATGCAACACACCCTGAGGAAACAAGGTTGGTAGTGGTATTAATGATAGCGGTGGGGTATTATGCATTCATTGCGAGGGTGGAGGGGGGAAGATTTCCAAAAGCATTGATGAGTGTTATTTGGGAAATGATAGAAAGGAGCGTGACTTTCGCATGGGCACCCGCATATCTGGCGGAGTTATACAGGGGTTTATGGGCCTGCAGGTGAAAACACAGGATGACACTGGATTGTTCATACTTATTACATTGTTGGGCCTATGAGCACATTGTTTGTGTGTGACCAATAGGCCGACCCATCCAGTCGGGAGAGACAGGAGTGCAGAGGTTGGGATTCAGACGATGGGTCCAGATAGAACAAGAGGTGAGATCCTAGGCCATGATAGATGATATCGAGTATTATAGGTAGGTATGGGAGATGGTGACGATTGCAGATATTTGTTGGAGGCCTTACGGGAACTATATGGTGACAGAGAACATAGCTGAGGAGTTGAGGGGTGTAGAGCGATTGAGGTGGATCACAGGGCACAGGCCAGGTGAATACGAGAGGATTCCTCTAGATCACATGTGGTGAAAATTTGGATTTGTGTAGGATATACCTATGGCTTATAGACCATACATGAGGATCAACGCCGAGGCAACATTCTCACCTCCCCGGCCAACACCTCCAGAAGGGCCAGAGGAGATAGCAATCGATCGCAGGGTAATGGATGCAGGAGTGACAGAGGCCTATAGATTATGGTGGGTAGCAGAGCTGCGAGGTGTACGTGATCGTCTTGACATAGCTGTGATTATAGCGGAGAGAGATCGTCTGCAGGATTTAGTTCATCAGCTCCAAACGTGGGTGAATGAGACAACATGATTGTTAGCGGTTGCAGAGTCACGAGTGGAGAGACTAGAGGCAAGATTCCTCCACGCAAGAGGACATATTCATATGTTACGAGGAGATGTTGGCGGATCGAGTGGGAGGAACCAATAACATGGCACCTTTGAGGATGGAGGGGCCAAGTGAGTGGCATCGACAATCATGATCACCACCGATTCGGGAGGAGGCGCGAGGGTCTAAGTGAATTTCATAGGAATATAAGAATAAATAAGGATGTCGACCTACGCGTCGATGATAGAGAAGATATATGTGTTTAACATCTAAATAAAACTGAATATGTATGTTGATTTGAGTTATGATAATAATAAGAATGGTTGTGTTTTGAATGTCTTGTTTTAAAAAAGAATAAAGATGAATGTGAGTGAATAAAAATAAACAAATAGATTTATATATACCACACATGATAGGTTATGGTAGGGGATGGTCGAGCTAACCTTGGGAGACCCCATGTCTCCTAAGTGCTTTGCCTACATAGCCCATTCCATAAAGCAAGAAGGGGCCTCAGATCGATGTAGTTCTCCCTTAGAACCCGGGGAGAGGTGAATTCGTGCAATTTGGTTATGGTTAGGCAATTTTTTGGTTGGGTAATGTTGTTGGTGTTGGTAAGGTATAGGTGAAGCGAAAGTTAGCTTACCCAAGTAGTAGGGAATTGTGTCCTAATTAAGGTCAACACACAATCCTAGAGTCGAGCAAAAGAGGCAAAAGTGTCCTGTAGTTGAGAAGAGCTAAACAAACCACATATTAACATAGGATGAGCTTGAATCCCTAGGTACCTTGCATAGGCGAGAAGTCAATAGGTGAAAAGAGTTGTATAATCACAATATATCGGATATACGTCACGTCCCTTGAGTTTTGTTGTTTTGAGAATGGTGAGGTGAGGTGGTTGATAAAGTCATGAGAGAATTTGTTAGAAGGTAATTATGATGACAAAGAGAACCAAACCTAGATAGACAAGTCCATGCCTCAAAAGTGTCTTTGTTGAATCTTTTTTATTTTGCTCTGGATATAGACCGATCGATGCGGGAAGTCTACATGGGATATGTATTTTATTGTTCTTGAGGTCTTCATGAAGGCTGATCAATGCGAGAAGATTCTAATAAAGGCTGACTTTGTATAGTTGTCCTTGAGGAGCAGTCTATTTATAGTAGCAATGCGACTTTTGTGTATAAGCATGTCCTTCTGGGGCTTGCATCTATTTATAATAGGAGATGTGGCTTTTGTGTATAGCTGTCCTTCGAGGGAGCATTCTATGTATAACTTAGAGGTCTAGATGTCTGTTTGGCATGAAGCATCTAGTTTTGTAGGAAGTTTGACTCAAGAATATCCCATAAGTGTACAATTGAGAACATGTTATTTTTATACTTTTAAGTTATGGACCCGACTAAAAATGGGAAGGCATCTTTTTAAGAGGAGTTTATGACCAAACTATGTGAGCTTGATTTTATTTTGAGATGCATGAAACAAAGTGTATGAGGTAGTAAATGAGCTCAAGGGATGAGCGTAAGGTAGATAAAAAGTGATGTAACACTAAATTCAATAGTAGAATGCTCATAGATGCAAGGCATTAAGGGGTTCGAGCTCGGTTTACCACTAAGCGAAGCTAAACGGTAAGTGCCCGATCCATAAGTATGAGTGATAATGTAAGGCCCAATCCAATTAGGAGAAAATTTTGCACGTTTGCTCTTTTCTAGTTTGGTTACATGCTGATTCTCTTTGAGGAAAAGATCACCAACCTTAAAGGTACGCTCATGAAGTCACTTATGATAAGCACGCTTGATACGTTTTTGATAGATTTGAAGATGGTCAAGAGTCGTAAGACGACGCTCGTCGAAGCTCCAATGGGCTAACCGCTCTTGGCGGAAATCATCGTTGGTGAGAATATCCTGAAGAGATATTCTTAGGAGGGTATTTGTATTTCGAGAGGCAAGACAGCCTCGGTACCATATACCACGAGAAAATGGTGTGGCATTAGTGGAGGTACGAATGCTAATCGATAAGCCCAAAGGGCAAAGGGGATATGATCATGCCAATTTCTTCCAAATCGTTAACAACTTTCATGAGGATTTTGGTTAGGGTTTTATTAGAATATTCGGATTGACCATTGGCTTGTGGATAGTAAGGTGATGAGAAGATGAGTTTGATACCAAAGTTGTCACAAAGGTCTTGTAGAATAACTTATTTTTGAAATATTTTCCATTATCTGTTATCAGTGATGAGGAACGCTAAAACGACAAATAATGTGATGGTTAATGAATTCGACGATTTTTTCTTTTTTGGTTGAAATGTATGGAATGGCTTCCGCCCATTTAGTGTAATATTCGGTTGCTGTGATTATCCAATGGTGACGTTGTGAAGAGGGTGGGTGAATCTCACCAATAAGGTCTAAACCCCATTGTGAGAAAGGCCAAAGATCTCGTGCGACCTGTAGTGGATGGCTAGGAGTATGTTGAAGGTTGGCATGTTGTTGACACATAACACAACGCTTAACATATTCATAGTAATCGTTATTAAGAGTAGGCCAATAATAACCTAGGCGAAGGATTCGTTTGGCCACGGCAAGGCCACTAAAATGTCCACCAAAAATACCGTCGTGGACTTGTTGGATGGTATAGGTGACCTCCGTGCGCTTAGACATCGAAGGAGGATGCCATCAAAGCCATGTTTATAGAGGAGTCCCCCATGACAACATAACGAGAAACACTTTTAAGAAAAGCATGTTTGCCGCTTACTAGTAAGGTCGTGGGAGAACAAAGATGGTAAGGTAGTCGTAAAATTAGTGATACCGGGTATCCTGCGAATTAGTAGACACATTAGTTATCATACAAACAATCAAATTTGAGTAAGATGGGGCAAAGAGTTGTTGGACCAAGACGAATATGTCAAAGTCATTGGTGAGGCAGAATTTGCGAGGCTAAGCAAGCCATAGTATCTCGCAAATTTGTTAGTGAAGCGGGAATAGTTTGGATAGAATAAAGAGTAAATAAGGTCAAAAGTGAATCCACGTAATGTTTGTCCTTTTGAAGTTCCTCATTTTACATTGGTAGATGCCTATAACTTGATTGACTACCAATTGAGAGTCGCCAAAAATATTGATAGATTTGACACCTAAGTGTAACGCAACCTAGAGACCCAAAACAAGGGCCTCGTATTCCGCTGTATTATTAGTGTAGGGGAAATCGAGCCGGAATGAAAGAGGCATAGGCTCAGCATCAAGAGGAATGAGAACAATGTCGGCTCCTCTGCCGCGATGGCATTTGGATCCATCGAAGAAGAGGATCATTGGATACGACTCCTCACTAAGTGAAAGAGTGGTGATGAGTTCATCGGGGAAATTAAAATTGGTGAATTGTTCCCCAGGTAAAGGGGCTTCCGCGAGTTGGTCTGCAATAGTTTTTCCTTTTATTGATTTCTGGTGTATAAATTCAAGATCGAGGTCAGCGAGGAGCATAAGCCATCGGGCGATGCGTTGGTTTAGATGTGGTTTGGCGTACATATAATGAATGGGGTCCGCATTGGTGATGACAAAAATTTTGTGATTCAGGAGGTAGTGTCGGAGTTTGGTGGCCACGAAAGAAAGGGCTAGGCACAACTTTTCTACATGTGTATACCTAGTCTCGTAATCCACGAGAGTATGAATTATGTAATAAAGGCTTGTTCTCGATGCTCGAGTCATGATGTGCGAGTATGGCTCCTACATGGTCGGTGGTAGAAAGGTAAAGGTAGAAAGGGCGATCGTCCTGAGGTGGGATAAGCACAGGTGGTCAGTAAGAGATAGGCTTTGAGAGCCTCAAAGGCTTGGTGGCACTCTTCGCTCCATTGAAAGGCAATGTCCTTTTTAAGGAGGTGATGGAAAGGTTGACATCGATCCGAGAGTTGGGAGATGAAATGCCGGATAGATTGGAGTTTACCTTGCAAACTACGCAATTGTTTGAGGTTAGTAGGTGGGGGCATTTCTAGGATAGCTTTGACTTTAGATGGATCGACCTCGATGCCACGCAAAGAGATGATAAAACCAAGAATTTTTCCCGAAAGGACACCAAAGACACATTTCTTTGGTTGAAGGCGAACACAATATTGTAACAGGTGATCAAAAATAATGATTAAAACATCAAGATGTTCACTGCGATGTTTAGATTTGCCAAGAAGATCATCGACATAATCCTTAAGGATAGTCTCGCATAATGTCATGAAAAATGTAATTCATAGCCCGTTGATAGGTCGTACCAACATTCTTAAGGCCAAATGGCATGACACGATAACGAAAGGTTCCCAAGGAGTTATGAAGGTAGTTTTATGTTGATCGGTGAGCTACCAAAATTTGATTGTATCTCGAAAAGCCATCCATGAGAGAAAGCATCTCATGGCTCGCATTGAGATCAACAAGTTGATCAATACTTGGGAGGGAAGTCATCCTTAGGGCAAGCGAGGTTAAGGTCATGGAAATCCGTGCATATCCGAAGTCCCCCATCGCTTTAGTGACAGTGTACAATGTTAGAAATCCATTGAGGGTAGTCAATAGGCAAGATGAAGGAAACATAAAGGAGTCATTGAAGCTCTTCTTTGACCAAGAGGGCAATGCATGGATGCATTTTTCTTAGTTTCGTTTAATCGGTTTGGAATCGGGGTTCGTGGTAATGTTATGGATAGCAATGTCGGGATCAATTCTGGCATGTCATGTAGGACCAAGCAAAGCTTGGTTGCGAGGCACCGAAAAGGTAGTAAAGGCGGCTTGTTCGATGCGTTAAGAGTTTGTCCGATCTTCACAATGTGAGGATCATCCTCTCAGTGGACGTTGATTTCTATAGTCGACTCATTTAGCATGGTTTGAGTTTCAGATGGTAAGGCGCGTTGAATATAAGAGTCGTGCACCAAGGTGAGTGAGGATGGAGTCATCATCCTAGCACTCAACAACATTAATCAAAGGTGAATCCTCTTCGATCATGTCCGGATATAGAAGGGGAAGAGAAGATGGGTCCTCATTATCACGTTGATAAGTGAGAGGGCCCGAGAAGATAGCGTTTATGAAATAAAAAGTTAGGAGGGATAGATTCAGGTCTATCGACTGCGTGGGTGATGATGGCAAAATGGGTGATGATGGTTCGGAAAGGGTAACGTCGTCATCTTCCGTGATACAACCGACATGAGGTTTCTCCTGGTGTAAGTGTTTCAGAAATCCGAGACCACTACGATCATTGTGTTTGCGTGTAGTCACGGGAATGATTGTATGTCGGCCTTGTTCATAAAGACCAAAACCAAATCCTTTCCAAGCATAACGAGTCAGGAAGGTAAGAGTGAAACGATGATTTGTCAGGTATTGAAAATCAGATTGGAAGGGAACCACACCAAGGGGAGGTTCAGGGGTAACGGAGGATGCGTCGACACCCCCATATGTTAGGTTGGTGCGGCAATTAGGTGGTCCGTAGGAGATTACCTCCCCCACACGACAGGTAGGTAGGATGCGCATGTAACTATCCGTACTCCTGTGGAGTATGGAAAGAGCTAACATTATATAGGTGATACTCCCCCAGCGTAAGGCGTTGAAAAACATCTACTAAGGGGTCTGAGGTTGGGATGTTGTCCGCGGGAAAGGAAGTGGTATTTGCAACGGTGGTTTCATTGGTTGAAGGTGTAGGTGCGGTTGAGGTGGATGGTTGAGGTGTGGTCGAAATAGATGGTTGGGTTGGATGAATGGGTGTCTTGACTAGTACAAGCACATCATTAGGGCGATATAACATATTGCAGGTTTTGAAGGGGGGAGGATCAGCTTTTACGGTGTAGGACTTCCCCTCGTACTCAAATTTTATGCATCTATGTAAGGTGGAGGGAACGCATCCCATAGCCCGGATCCAAGGGTGGCCTAAAAACATATTGATTGGAATTCACCCTCAAGGACATAGAAGAGTTCGGGTAAAGCACGTGGCCCTACACGAATATTAAGGATCACAAAGTGCCTAAGGTAGAAGTAATAGCATCGTTGAATGAACGCAAAGCATGATGGGGTTGGCACACATGCAACTAGAGGGGATATTCATTTGTTAGAAGGCTTTGGAAGAGATGATGTTTAAGCTAGTGCCCCCATCAATCATAACACGACGCACCCAAATGTCCCGCGTGTAAGCGGAGATGAAAAGAGCGGGTCGTGATCTTACGCACCAAATTTGACAATTTCGTCTTCAAGAAATCGACAATAGCGTCTTTATCTGACGAGAGACGAAGTGGTTGGGAGATAGGTTGTTTGGTAAGTGAAGAAACGTGATTGAGTGTTAAAATGGAGGTAACAAGCAAGGTTTCATTAGGTAAGACCTCTATCCCTTGAAGGATTTCAACGAGAGCTTATCGATGAGATTCAGAGGTCTGAATGAGATCATACAAAGTCATTTTTACGGTGATTGGTGAAGCTGTTTGATCATGGTTCGGTGGGCAACTCCATTAGAGACGAGGTAGGTGGGTCCACGAATAACCACTTTAGGTGGTGGTGTAATCAGGATGGTGGACGGAGAAAGAGATGCCGCAGGTGTGCTTTCTTTAGCTTTCCCATTGTTTTTTTGCCCTCGAGTAGCAACACTAATCATGTTAATCTCGTGAAAACGAGAGGAGGAAGATGGTATGGATAAGACATGGTCTTGAGCGGTGGGGTTGTAATAATGATAGATCTTGGTGAGGCGGGGATAGGTGGTATAGGAGAGGGGATTGAAGCTAAAGGTCTCTCTCTTCATAAGTTTTCTTTCTTAACCTTTCTATCTGAGAGAGGTGACTAGCGAAGAATGGCTTTCAAAGCTTTGCATCCCTCTACATCATGTCTTGGTGTGCGGTGGTAAGCGCAGATTTTAGACTCATCATAACCTATAGGTCGAGGTTTAGATGGATCATAGGGTCTAAGTGGGGGTAGGGAAATGATCACATTCTCCACCAACATATCAAGGATTTTGGTGTAAGACCCTTTGAGTGGGTCAAAGTCAAAGGAAGATGAGGCTATTGACTGGGTAGTTTTTGGTAATGACGGGGTATGGTTGATTTGTATGGGTGGCGGTTTAGCCAAGGGGTTTTGATAATGGGATTTAACTAAATGTGGCTTCTTCGGCGTAGAAGTTATGTTTAGCTGGTTAGATGATGTGGTATCAGAGAACAACCACGGAGAAAGAGGAGTGACAGCAAACAAATCCTTTTATGATAGAATTTGTTTAGAATTGATAAGTGGATAGGATACATGGGGTGACGGTGTTTATATACCCTTGGATCTTTGTACGGGTGCAGAAGGTGTAGGTTGTTTTAAAGAAAACGCAAGAGGTATGATGTATTGATGCAAGGTGGAGGGATGAGGTCCCAATATAGAAGGTAGGTGTGATGGTGAGGGTTTTAGTTGTGACAGAGACATAGATTGGACTTGGGCTTTAGGGGATCGAGTTTGTCTCTTAGGTGGATGGACGGCTTTACTTTTGGATAAATCTAACCATTTAGGTGGGTGTGTTAGACTAGGTATTGGTGAGGTCCCAAGCGTAGGGGAAGGTTTGGTTAGGTTAATAGAGGTGGATGAGGTATTTGGTAGAGATGAGGGGGGTGAAGATGAGGACATAGGCATTTTAAGCTTCTATAAACACTTCGGGTATATGGTAGAGGCGTCTGGATCAATCATCTGCATTTGAGTAGACTATGGTGTACTCAAATGTTCCCATAGGACTCGTCTATCTTCTGAGGGGTGACAATCCTCACGTGTGAATAGGAAATTTTGTATGGAAGAAAGGTGGGTTGTGATTCTGGTCCACTATGGGTGTGATATAGGGGGTAAATGAGGCATTGTATCAATGGGCGTTAAGAAGTCAACCGGTCATTTGAAAAGATTTACGCGATGAAGAACTAATAGGTAGGAGGGCATATTTGAGAGGATCCGTCATGATTAAAGAATTTGGTGATGTCGGTTCAAGAGGTTTCTCATCTAAGGATGACAAAAAGAAGTGGCGAGCCTTCCTCTTGTATAACAAGAGTGGTAGAAGGAGATGTTTGGGAAATAGATAAGTTAGATAACATCCGCTCACAGTCTTGTAAGGATGTGGTGTAAGAAGGCTCATCTGTGAGAAGAGAACTCTGGGTGGTTAATTCCTTTATGGGTAAAGGAATGACAAGGATTTCGTCTTGTCTTGATGGTGGTGAAGGGGGTTCAGGTCCCTGCGTTAGTGAAGGGGCTTGATTCAGAATTTTCTAGATAGAGGCTTTTGGTTAGGAGTCGAAGATGGCATGGATTTCATGAACACTCTCCTCGGCTAAGATATCCCGATTTATATTATCTTGTTAGAAGAGTGGTTTGGGAATGGTTTGTTGAAGATTTTCAAATTTCGAGTTAGCAGGGCGTTAGGATTATCGAGGGCTATATCCCCTGCATCAACCATTTCCTACACTATGTTTTTCAACATCTTGTAATTTTCATGACTGTGTCCCTTCACGCGGTGGAAGTTACAGAAGTCATTTTCTTTGTACCAAGAAGGTATAGCGCGGGTGGAATCAAACCCGGAGTGAGGTTTAACAGGAGGTAAGGTAATAGCTCCGGATTTAAGAAATTTTTCTAATATCACACCATAAGTTTCTCCCAAGGGAGTGTAATTGATGGGCTCCGCTTTATACTTATAGGTGGTTTTTGGCGGGGTATTAGACGGTGGTTGCGATTTGACCATCACCGCGTGTACAGCTCCTTTTGATTTTGAAGTAGTCGATGTGTGATAATTGGTGGTGTTAGGTTTGTTGGTGGAGTCTTGGGTTTGGAAATTGGAGTTTTTGTTGCGCAACCGCAATTTCTCTTCCTCTAAGGCTCTAATCTCTAGTTTTCGAGCCATAGTAAAGGCCTCATCGAATGTGCGGAAAGTTTGAATTTGGAGGGTAGGAGAAATGTGCTTAGCGCAGGCCCGCGTAAAGAGTTCGATAAGTTCGGCCTGAGGTAAGGCATACGTAAGTTGGTTGATAAGGCCCGCCATCGTCCAACGAAATCATGATAGATTCGTCTTCAAATTTTCGGATAGCATAGAGGTCGGTAATAGATACTTTCTTGGCAATGTTAATGGAGAAATGATCCAAGAAAGATTGGGCTAATTGGTTAAAAGAGAAGATTGAGTGCTGGGTTAAAGCACTGTACCACTCCAAGGTGGGTCCTGATAAGGACATGGGAAAGGTGCGGAGTAGTAAGGCATCATCTTGAGCAATTAGATAGCAAGCATGTCTAAATGATCACAATTGTTGTTGAGGATCCTCCTTACTATTAAAACGAGTAAATTTTGGTAATTCCCATTGAGGAGGATATGATTGAAGGGGGACGAGAAGGGTGGATAGGCTCCCGAAAAACTTGCTCGTATGTCGGGCGCTACGACTTCCAAACAAGCCTCAAATTTTGCATTTTGTCCATCATTTGTTTGATTAAATCAGTGGTTGGATGAGATGATGGTGCGGTTGCCATAAACGGAGGGGGATTGGGCCAAGGGCCACCACTAGACAATGGTGGGATTAAATGTTGATAATGTATGGAGGACGAATATGTTGAGGCAACCGAATAGGGATGTCCTATATAAGATGTTGAAGTCACCGGATACGTGTGTGGAAATGAAAAGGTGGGCCGTGCTTGAGAAGGAAAGCTCGTGTGGATAGGTGGCGAAGAGAGCAAGTCATGAAAGGAGCAATCTGCAAGAGAGAGACAAGGTAGGAGCAATCGGCGGTAATGATATGTGGGCCCAAGATTAACCAAAGGAAAGCCAATCATGTATGTATGAACCCCTGAAACCACTGAGTTTGGAGACGGGGCTAAGGATGCAGAAAGTAAAGCGGAGTTATTAGGTGGAGAAGGAGCTAAATGAGCAGCTATACTAATAGGCATGCCAACAAGGAGTTGACCATCAGGTGTACGGTCAGGGGCATGAGACAAATAGTATTGTACAACGCTAGGATTAGCGTCCAAAAATTTCACAAATTCCTTATCTCCTACAGGGATTTTGGGAACCTTGCTGGTGTCCGTAGGATTCCCCACAAGATGTGAAGGGGGTGATTCAGGCAAAGGCACAGAGTAGGCATGTGAAACAATGGCTGCAACTTGTTTCCAAGTAATAACAACCATGGACAAAAGTACATAGCAGGGATGCAATCTATCAGGGACAAAAGCAGCAACAAAGTGTTGGAATTGGTGGGTTGCTGGTTTTGGGAACTGTGAAAGTCGAAACCAATATCGGACAGTAATCGATGCGTCGATGTCGGTTATACTATAGCCGACGTCGGTAGGTTAACCGATGTCGGTAGAATAGGACTGGTCTAAGAATCTATAGGATGTTGTTGATTTGGGGATAACAGTGCTTATTATACCTCTCAAGATGTTCAAGTTATCACGAGAAAATAGTGTATGACGAAAAATAGAGACCACAAACAAGCAAGATGCACAAGAAAATTAACAGACTAACCCTAGGATTAGTTTTAATCACTTTGGGCTTATGCCTTAGACGTAAAATGATGTCAATCCTAAACAAAAGACTTAGGGGAAATGTCAAGTTTGTTTTGGCTTATAAGGTTACCTCAATCGGGCGAGAGGAATACCGTGGAAAAGGGGGATGTTTTGAGCTATTGTGTTAATTATGAAGTGATTCGGTATGTGTTGTGCAGTGAAAGTAAGATTAATTTCTTGTCAATACCATGGAAATCACCCCCACGTGTATGACCTGTTACTTAATCTACGTTCACTAGAATTGAAAACAACAAGTAAGAATGGGATACACGTGTTTTAAACCCAAATCGAAAATGATATTCGATGAAGCAAAGAAGATGACTTTCACTAATACAAAGTCGGGAAAGAAAGACAAATTCTTTTACTAAATATAACAAAATATCTTGTGAATATTTTAGAAGAAGAAATTAAAGTGTGCTCCCTATATGAAAGCAAGCAAGAAAGAAAGAAACCCGAAATGGGTCCCACAAAGCGTGCAAAATGTTTCACACGAAATGGTTCTGCATTCTCTGGATTAGATTTGCTTCTATCCTTTCATTCCTTTGAGAAACAGAGATAAGGGTTAGGGCTAGGAGGAATACCTATTGAATTTTGAGAGGGTGTGTGCGCACCGTAGAGAGAGATCAGATCGATTGCAAAGAACTCCTTTTGTCCGGGAAGGACTACTGCAAGTAAGAATACAAGACCACCGAGATTCTAATTAGACAATAAATGAGGAACTGCCTTGGGCCCAGAAATATTAGAATTCCTTTCGAAGGTGGGCAGTTCCCTGCTAATATGAATTAACACAAATTCTAACAAATAAGCTATTGTCCATTTACAATTTAATTACTTTGTTAGAGCAATAGAAAAAGGCTGGTCTTGGTTTTGAACCACGCGTGGTGATCGATGCCGGTCACTGTCACCGGTACCGGTTGCTGATAACCAATATCGGTAGGGGTAGTGATTTAGGGGCTTTGGTGAAGGTTGGCTATCAGATGGCTATATGATAGCTATGGTGTTTATAAGGCTAGTAAATGATTGGGGATAGGTAATAAGGTGATGGAGAAGACTCAGAGAGTATGGGGGCTGTTCTTGGGGTAATGTAGGGGTAGAGGAATGTAAGTTAGATGGAGAGTGTTACCTGGTAGTGGATCTGGGAGTAGACTTGTAATTACTGTGATTCAGAAATCCAAGAAATATTATTAAAATAACGTACAAGACAGTACTTACTAGTTCTTGATGAAGATGTGGGTTCAAGGACTGTGATGATGAATGCAAGGTTCAGGCAGGATGATCTGACAATCCAAGATGAGCTATCTTCTCTCCCAATGCTTGGATGAGTGTCACTGGGCTCTGGTTACTCAGTTGCAGTCTTGGGCTTGATGTCCTTCTCTGCAAAATCCCCTCTTTTCTTCACTTGTCTCTGCTCGGCCAAGTGAAATCCTGATTCTTCCAATGACTTCTGATTCGGATCCCAAATGAAAATCCAACCCTTTGTTTTTGGTTGGGGAGGTCATTCTACGAGGAACCGATGGCGATTCACGTAACCGATGGCGATCGAGTAGGAACCAATGTCGGTTAAGTCAAAGTGGGCTATTTTTAGTAAAATAGCCAACCTTCCCTCCTTTTCTCCCGAGGGATTAGTTGTGGGCTTGTTCATGTCATGATGAGGTTGGTTTTGGGTGTGGGTGAAGAGTCATTAGTCATGGGTGTGGATGTAGACCAAGTTATAGGTCTTAATTAGGTTTGTTTAGGGTTAGGACAAGGTCATGATGAGGTGGTGAAATGAGGTGGCAGGTTTGGAGATGTGGATTTATTAATTATAAGGTAATTAATAAATAATTGTATAAGGTTTAGGTAATGAGGCTAGGTTGCGAAATAAGATGCGGGGCACGGGGGGTCGTAAGACACAAATTTGGTGTCTACAAGATGTGTATCTCGATATTCTTGGTCCGCTAGTGCTCAACTGGTTACAAAAATGTGAATTGCACTTTGGTTGTCACACCAAAGTACAGTCGGTGAATCCTGTGGGAATCCAACTCTCACAATAATTGGCGAAGCTAAAGAATCTATTGACTCACTCAGCTGCGCTGCCTGTACTTTACCTCTCGAAGATGAAAGTGCAATAGCCTGTTGCTTTTTGCATGCCCAAGAAATTGGAGAAGAACCAAGATAGAAAAAATAGCCAGAAGTAGAACACATGTCATCAATAGAACCTTCCCAATCTAAATTTGTATACCCAACCAAATGAGTAGAGCCCCTAGTGTAGTGTAGGCCAAAATGGGAAGTTCCATGTAAATAGCGCAAAATCCTTTTAGTAGCCTTGCTAGTGAATTCTATGAGGAGAATGTGTAAACTGAAATACAAGCCCTACTGCAAATGAAATATCGGGGTGAGTATGCCTCAAGTACATGAGACTCCCAACCAACTGCCTATACAACGTAGGATCACAAAGTGTTGTGGTACATGTGGATGTAAGAGTAACTCTAGACTGAAAAGGAGATGGACTTGGCTTGCAATCAACCATATCAAAGTGCCTAAGAAGATCATGGGTGTACTTTTGCTGACTCAAATGAATCCCTGAATCTATCTGAGAAATCTATAAACCAAGGAAATAATGCAATAGCCCAAGATCTATCATGTCAAACTGTGTAGAAAGAGCCCTCTGAATACTCTAAATGTGGGAAGAAGAGCTGCCAATAAGTAACATATCATCAACATACAAGACAAGTATCACAATATCCTCACTAACATGCTGGAGATACATTGTATGATCGGAGTGGCAACGAATAAAACCAGTAGATAGAAGAAAAGAATCCATCTTCTCATACCAAGCCCGAGGGGCTTGTTTTAGACTAGAGAGACCTTTGGAGCCAAAAACAAGAGAAGAATCCTAAACAAATCCAATCGGCTGCTCCATATATATTTCCTCTTGTAGATCTCCATGTAAGAAGGCACTCTTCACGTCCATCTAGTATACGGGCCACCCCTATGATGCAGTAATAGCAAGTATAAGGCATACATAATCCATCTTGGTAATCGGTGCAAAGTCTTAGAGTAATCAATACCTTCGACTTGTGAAAAACCTTTTGCAATAATATGATCCTTATACTTGTCAATGGACCCATCAGCTGCGTATTTGGTTTGGTATACCCACTTACACCTAACCATATTTCTTCCTTTAGGAAGAGATACCAAGTCCCAAGTATGATTCTTCATCAAAGAAGAATACTCAACTTGTCATCGCATCATCCCACTCCTATATCCCATGAGCCTTTGAAAAATACTATGGATCCTAAGAAACTACCTGACACAAAAGTTTAGAACCTGTAGAATGTGCATGATCATGCCTAGTGGGTGGAAGAATCTCTATGAAAGGTGCTAGCTCGAAACTCTAGTATGATCCCACTTAGGCATAGTGACAACATCAGTGGGAATAGGATCATCAATGGCATCTATAACCTCCTCATCAATCTCCTCAAAGAAAGGATCTTCAAGATGAAATGAAGAAGAAGAAGGAATGGAAGAAGATGAAGAATCATGAGGAGTTAAACGATCATCAAACTAAACATGTGTTCGAAAAAGAACATCATGTGTATCAGGATTTAAAAGACAATAAGCTCTCATGTCCTCACAATACCCTACAAAAATCAAGGGTTTACTCTTCTTATCCAAAGCTTTCCTTTTTTTCTTTGGCACAAAGGCCAAAGCATGGTTCCCAAGACTCGAAAAAATGAGACATTTGGCTTAGTGTTGGACCAAGCTTCCTCTAGAGTCAAATGCTTAAGTACTCTATGTGGTGTGCGATTTTGAATGTAGTTAGCACAATTAACTACTTCTGCCCAATAGATAGGAGGTATATCTCTAGAATGCATCATATAGTTAGCCATTTCCTTCAAATTTCTATTCTTCCTTTCTACTAATCCATTATGTTGTGGAGTATGAGGAATAAAATTTTGGTGAATAATGCCTTGAGTTGCCAAAAATTTAGAAAAATCATTATTGATTTACCCCCCCCATTATCAGTATGAAGGTTCTTTATGCAACTAGAAGATTGTTTCTCGACCAAAGCCTTGAAGAATTTGAAGTGTGAAAAAACATCGCTTTTGTACTTCAAAAATAAACCCAAGTAAGCCTCAAGAAATTATCAATAAATGTAAGTACATATTTAGCTCCATTGAAAGATGGGGTAGGAAAAATCATCAAGTCACTATGCACAAGCTCAAGTGGTGAAGAAGATCTCTTAGACAAATTCTTAGGAAGAGGATCTTAGTGTTGTTTCCCTAATGCACAACCATGACAAACTCACTCAAGACAAGAAACTTTAGGAAGACCATCTACCATACCATGAGTGCTCACTCCTTCAAATATCTATAATTGAGATGTCCAAATCTTTCATGTCAAATATTACTCTCTCGAATCTGAATGAGAAACAAATCTTGTCCCTATAGAAGAAGTTTTATCAAAACCCTCAAGGTGATATAGTCTAGAACTATGATCAACAATACCTTGAGCAATAAGTGAATAAGGCTCTAGTAAAGTTCTTACTTATGCTCCATGTGGTGTAAACGTCACTATTTTTCCTTTACTAGAATGACAAATTTGATATACATAAAGGAAATTTGTAGTGATGTTAGGAACATATAGTGCATCTTGGATACTGCCACCATCAAGTTATATATCACTTTTTCCCTCAACAGAAAGAAAGGAAGAATCTCCAACCTTGATTTTGGAAGTAGAACTCAAACCTAGAGAAACAAAAGACTCCTTGGAAGAAGTCATGTGATGAGAGGCACCAGAATCTATAACCCAATTATCTGCAAGTGTTGATTGAGATCTCCCAACAACATTAAGTGCTTTGCCATGCTGATTAGAAGGAGGTGGCATGGAGATAGAAATTTTTGATTCTTAACTGCATCCTCTAAGGCTTGCATTTGCTTATAACACCTATGTTCTTCATGATTACTACCCCCACAAAAAGAGCATGAACGATTAGAATTATTCTTGGATTTAGAAGACTCCTTGGGTTTTGAGTTGTTTTCTTTGGGTTTAGGAGCATTTTGAGATGGAGAAGGTGTGGATTTAGTGTTACTATTTGGTTTTCACTTGCTCTTAGGATTAGATGCAACTAATGCCTTTTGAGAGGTGGAAGACTCAAGGTGAGACAATTTGGATTTTTCCCTAGTAATTCTTTCACAAAATGTTTCTAAGTTAGGCATTTTGAATGTGTCACCTAAGGCATCCATGCTAGAGAAAAAGGTAGAAGCAAAAATTTGGAATGTTCCTCTCAACTTTGATAGAATCAAGTAAACACACTCTTCATCTTTCTTACCTCTTCCACTCCCCTTCAACTATGTCAACAAATGCTTGAACTTGGTAAGATAGTCTATAATTGTTGGAAAATCTTCGAGGATTAAGAGAGGTGATCTCAATTTCAAGTTGTATGGCTCTCATATGATCCACCTTGCAAAATAAATCCTCCAATTTCTCCCATATTTTGAAAGGAGAGTTACACTTTTCCAAATGAAACAAAATCACTGTCACTTACATAAGTTCCTATCAAAACCATACACTCATCAAATTTGCATTAGTACTAAATTTCTCATATTCTCTAGTGAACACTAGTTGTTCTAAAGAAGTTAAAGCTCATAATCCTTTCCGCTTAATTATTGTTTCGATTTTTGGTTTCCATGTGTGGTAATTATGTGTTGTTAATGGCTCAACCTGATCTAATGCAGAAGTAGATAAAGATGTCATCCTCAAAAAATCACCAAAAGAAATGTAAGAACCAAGCAATGCAACAAAAGCCCCCTGGATTTTGACACTTTATAATGAGTGCGTGTTACAATACAACACTTTATAATTATAGTGCAATTCTCAAAGTAAATATTTCCAATGGAAAGAGCATAAAGAACTACACACTTTTACAAAAAATGGCACTCAAAATGAAGTTACCGATCAAAAGATACAAGTTTTTCAATAATATGCTCTACTATTTATTTTAGCTTCCAACTAAAATAGAATAAAATGCTCTTGCCTTCACCACAAAAATAAAATAAAAGGGGGCTGGAGTTAAGTACCAACTAGTAGGAATCATAAGTTATAAGCCCTCATATGACCATACCATATGACCAGGGGCTAAAGATTTCAATGGGTGTGTTTTGGACTGTGCTGAAAGTGACCTTCGTCGCCCAAAATAGTAGTCTGCAAAGGACCCACCACAAAAGGAAAGAAACGTATTTTAAAAAAAATCTCCTACGCATAAACTGAAAATGCTATGTGCAAAAAAAAAAAAATGCCCCAGTCGGATCTCAAGAAGCCTAGAAAATAATTCTATATTTCCTTTTCCATACGGCGTGAATCCTGAGGTGAATCCAAAACCAAATATGTTTCTCTCGCACAACAAAAATACCAAAAACGATCGCCTCCGAAATGGTCGAGTTTACAACCGATCTTAGGGTTTTGTTGCCTTCTAGATCCAATGGAAGCCTCTGTTTTGCATAAAAACACACGCAACAACAAAATACAAGAAAATCCTGAAATATATGAATATCTAAAAAAATTATTTGCAAAATAAAACTTACATATGGATGTCAATAGCAATCTCCGCTTCTCGATACCATAAAAGGAATGATAACTAAATCGTAAGCCAAGCCAAGAACACAAATGCTAATCAAACATCGTGATCAATAAGATGAAATTACTTCGCCAAAATAACTTTACATAAACCTTTGCAAACAAATGAGTAGCAATATCATATATTATTATGGAATTCAATGAAATACAATGAGAATGGACATTGCTTATATAGGTAAGGAATAACAATCTAAGAACCAGGTCAAGGTCGTAGATCAAGACATAAATCATGGAAAGAATGAGTCATCAAAGAACTAGTCAAGTCCATAGATTTATGAGAGAACTATACATCAAGGATCTAGTCAATACCATAGATCAAGGAAGGAACTATACCTAGCAACTAGATAATATCTCCTAATATCTAAATAAATAAAAAGAAATATCCACACACATAAGTGGGTGAGGATAAATATAATAAAGATAAATAATGTACCTAGGTGAACATGAGCTAAGGTAAATACCTACTCTAAAAAAAAAAATTCTAGTTGGACATTTCACTTCTCCCAAAAGAGGGGGCATTCAATTTGGTTCAATTCATGGATATCTAGGAAATGAAAAAGAATACAAAAAAAGAATCATACAAAATACACATACTTGAAAACTATGAGATGGGCAAAATAAAAAATTACACACAAAGGAAAAACAACTTTCAAATATAAATATATTATACAAATTACAGTCTAATATAGATGATTTCAACCTTGGGGTATATTTTGTAATGCCCACTCCTCTTCAAAACTGTTTGAAGCAAGTTTTAAATTCTGAATTGATTATAATCTTAAACATTGCTGTTGTATTCTAGTTAGCATACAAATAAAATATGTGGGACATCATGATTACTATTGTGTTTTGATTATTATTTTGACTGGTATGGTTGTATTGTGGACCTTGATGGGAATTTAAGGATATGATGATGATCTAGAATAGTTTCCTTGTTACAAACTGATTGTTATGTCGTTACTATTTTTATATTGTTATGTCTCTGGTCACTCTGTATTGGATCCCTAGACCTTGATATTGTATTAGATATTAGACATTGTTAGATGGGCATTGATACACTTGTTTTACTTATTTGATAGACAGTACAAATGTGTTAGACTTGTGACATGATGTGACTATTGCGATGAATTTTATATGCTTGATTCATATATCAGTATTCAATGTTCTAACTATTACTACTATATTGACATATTGGATGTAATTTATGGATATTTCTGGATGATTTTTGATGTTGTGATCTTACTACAAATTGATTGATTGGTAGAATTAAAATGTGAGAAAATTGAATGATTGGTGAATTACTTAATTATAACACTGGTTTGATAATAATATTCGATGATGTAAATTGTTATGTATATATGCACGTGTTTTATGATTTTGACGTCATTAATATGGCCACGAGGCCAGAAAGGGATTGTTTGATTTTGCTAGAAATTATAGCACAAAAAACTATGGGGGATAGGAGACCAATAATGAAGGAATGTGGGGTATTAACAATAGGTCACCATGGCAACTCATATATTCATGTTGTGTGTTGTTGTTGATTGTTTGGAGGTACCCATTTTTGGGTGGCCTCAATAGTGACCTTGGGTAAGTTGTGACTTTGTATTGTTAATTTTATTTAATTGCAAGTTATTGTTTTTTTAGTATGTGGAGTCACTTTTATTATTTTGTTTAGCACCCCTCTTAAGTTAATTTAAAAAGTGTTTAACTTGTGCTAATTAGGATGTGACAAAAGGGGGAAATAAATGTGAGTTGGTAGCCTTAATGTGTGTTGGATGAGAATGAATTTAATTTGTTTTGGAGTAGTGTGTACTCTATCTCTCAAGTGAAATTCGGATTTTTACTTTCTAGGCCATTATCATGACTTGTGGGACAAGTTAAGCTTGTCCCACACCTCTTAAAGTTACCCACCCACTAGGCCTATGATGTGAGGGACTTATTTTAGGTTCTATTTTATGTTTTAATGTAGGAAAAGAGAAACAAAATTCACTTTATTTCAAGGTTATTTATTTGTGTCCTTTTGGGGTGTGGGTTGAGTTGAGTGTGTAAGAGGGTCGTCATTTCCCAAACTACCAATTTATTATTCTTTGGGCTTTAGGTTTTACCTTGGTGATGTGGGTTGGAGGAAAGATGATATGTCATCCTACATGGAGTCACATCACCCCTCTCTCCCTATTTTCTATTTAAATCACTTTCTATGAGGATTTGGCGGTGAGTTGTTCATTTTGGGGGTGGATGCTTGGAATTTTGGAGAGCTTTCTTGAGAATGATGATTTGAGCTTGGAATGGATTGTGGTTGCTTGGGATTTTGGAAGGCTTGGAACTTGGTTTTGTTTGTTCCTCTTCATTGTAAGGTAGGTCTTCACCCTTTTTTTTACCTTGCTATTTTTTGTACTCATATGTGTGGAGGATGGTCATTGTATTGCTTATGATTGTCGGAAATAGATTTGATTCTTAAGTTTTGGGAGAAATGGAAATGGGGGTAAAAATTGTGGGAGGCATAAGAGAAATTTTATTGGGTATTTTAGGAGGGATTTTGGTTGGGATGTCCTCCTTGTTGATAAATATGATTTGTGTTTATCTTGTTATTTTCTTGAGGGAGGCATAAGAGTGGGTTGGTTTCATGAGGGAGGAATACGAGTGGTGTATCTTATTGGAGGGAGGCATAAGAGTGTTGTTTGTATTGTGATGGAGATTTTTTAGGTTTATATGTGGACACCCAAGCCCTTATGAGGCACAAGAATAACTCCCATGTTCCTTTCTCTTCCTTAGCTTTAGTATGAAGCCTTTGTGTTTTTTTTTTTGGTTTTGTTGTAAAATTGGTATTGTGTTATTGCATTGAATGTCTTGATTGAATGTGTATGTGGAATCCATTTTTAGTTGCTAATGGTTGTCTAAATAACCCTCATTGCTTCCTTGTTGGGGCTCAGGGGCCAATGAGGAAGAAGGATTCTCTCCCTCATTGGATATTTTGTTTGGTGGAGAGTGTTGCCTACTCCCCCATTTTGTTGTGTGATATATCTTGATGATGGTGGTGGAACTCAATGGAAGAAGTTATCTTGTTGGAGAAAGGCATGTGAAGTTGCAACTTGTTATTTTATGGCTCTTCAACTTATAAATTGTACCAATAGTACATTGGATGTAATCCTATTCCATTAGTTAGTCTTGCAAATGAGTCTAATATGGCTTGCAATATTTTGTTTAAATGGGAACCTTGAAATTGCTTTGTAATTGAAATGAAGATCTCTTAAATTGGAATGTGATTCAAGTTGTGTTGTACATCTATTATGGAAAAAAGTTAGTGTCTTCAAATAAAAAGGGGCGATGATCCATTTTTCATTATTGATAACCTTGTTTGAATGAGAAAATCTTCATTTAAATATGTGTTATATCCTCCTACTCTAGTGATGTGCAAGATGTGGTCACATTTAGATAGAAAGTTCATATTGTAATCATTACAACTCCCTTACTCAAGAGAGAAAATTAATTTCCCTTTAAATCATGTAATTTCCTTCAAACCTTATTTTAGCAAATATATATATATATATATATATATATATATATATATATATATATATATATATATATATATATATTCATTAACATATAATCCACTAAATCTAAAGTTGAAATTTTATTTTGAATATGACAAAATAATATACACTATTATAACAAGTTATGACTATATAGATTGATTATATAAATTTATATATTCAAACATATTATAATTGTATTCATACATCTAAATTAATTAAAGTTTTTAAATCATATATACTTTTTTATTAAATTATTTTTTAATAAAAACCTTTGATAAAAGAAAACAATCGGTCACATAATATAATCATACACCTATGTGACCGATTGTTTTCTTTTATTGAAAGGTTTCTATTAAAAAATAATTTAATAAAAATTATATATTTTTGGTAATTACCAAATAGGCCACATGGAGTGTATTTGTTTTAATTTCGTTTGTGTGGAGTTCGGTGGGGGTGCTTCCCCTCCCCAACCCACATTTATTTTATTAAATGTGGGGTGGGGTGGTGTTGGCATCCCCAATTTGAAACCTTGTGCCAACGTTAAGTTGAGGCCCTGGTCTTTTTGGGTGGTGTATGTCTTTGGGTACTTGCGTCCATGTATCGGTATGCATGCGAAGATCTGTGGTCGTTTATTGTCATTGTTTTAGTATACTCTTATATATATTATTTAAAATAAATAAAATTTCAGGTTATATATAAAAATAAATAACAACCGTATTTTTCTCAAACTAAATATATAGGGTTTCGTGTTTTACCCAAATGGGTATACACACAATGTATTCACATTGAACATGCAAGTAAAATACTTTTTATAAGCAAATACAAAAGAGAAAGTAATACCCACAAATGGGATGGGTAGGTATGTGTGTTAAACAAAAAAACTTAACAAAGGAGAGCTTTCAATCCTCTCTAATGGCCTCCATGGCTTCATTTCCTTCTCCTTCTTCCTTAACCTACAAACCAAACAAAGAAAATGAGAGTTTGAATAAAAGAAATGAATATAAGAGGTTTCATAAGGATTCCTAGGGTTCCATTTATTTAACCTAAATCTAAGGGTTGAGAAAGATTAGATCTAATGGTGTAGGATGAACCCTACATCACTTAAGTGATGGGGTATTTAGGTGGGAATGAAATAAATTAAAAAGATGTGTGTGTAATGTTAAATGGGGCCTAAGGGTTATACTAAGTTGTGCACACTTGACCTTTTAAGAAATAGACTAACTATTATTGTGCATGATTTTTAAAACTAGAGGATTATTAAAGCTAAACTAATTAAAAATTTAAATTTATTTATGAGCCATTAAATAATTAGTTTAAAGATAATTAAATGGGTTATGAAATGAATAGCGAGGTGAGTATTATTTAAATAAAATATTTGAATTTAGTAAGGGAAGTTTAATCGTAATATAAAGTTGAAATGGACAAATATAAATCAGTGAATAATTCATTTCGACCGCCTTGAAATTGTGGAAGATTTATAATCAAGAATTAATTTAAACCTTGGCTAATGTTTTACCATTTAAAAAAATATTCTTCCATAATTTTCATGGTTTTCTATCGGGGTTATCGTGGATTTCTTGTTGAGAAAAATGTGGGCGTTACATATTTTAAATAGTTTTTAAATTTTCCATATCTTTAAATATAGGTATATATTTATAATACTAGTGTAGGAACATATTACAAACTTTAGAATAGGGTGTGCTACATTTCAATACATAATGTGTTGAATTTGATGTAGTGCCCACTCCTCTTCGACATTGATATTACTATGATTTTTCTTACTTTGGATTAGATCCTTAGAGATTGTAATCATATTGATCTTGAGACATTGATAAATGAACATTATTATATTTCATTAGATTATTTGATAGACATTATGGATGTTTTATATTTTTGACATTATGTGATTTACATGATGAATTATATGCATGGATTTATATATCGTGTTTTGATGATCTAGAGCTACTGTTGATGTGCAATCAAAACACCCCTTATTGTTTGTAACTCGATAGATTGGAACTGACAGTGTGATTGTATAACATGGAGATTTTCCCAAAGTGTGTGAATTTTCAATCAAGAAAGCTCTCCGGATGAAGGTCGGTTCATATTCCTCTATTTTGATACACACACTCAAATTGTAGAGGATCTATCCTAAAATCTACTCTAACTTACCAAGGAGATAGGGTTAAAAGGATTGCAATAAATTGAACCTAAGCTAAAGGAGGTGATGCACCAAAAGGAATATTGAACACCTTCTTTGCATGGAGATGAAAACCAATATGTTTGAAGGGGATGAATACACACCAAAAGTCAACCAGTTACTATGAATTTATTAACTATTAAGCACAAAACATTAAATATGAAACACAATTTAACATGCATAGTTAACCAAAATTGTAATGAGAGATTAGGAGAATGCAATGAACACAAGGGACGGTTGAAATTCATCCATAGGCTTATATTATTGCTCCATAGATTTGATATAGTGCATTATAATGGGTAAGAGGTAGTAATTATCATTACATCCCGAATGGGAGATTTGAACTCTACAAATTCACTTACAAACAAGAGAAGAAGGGGAGGTGAAAATAAAATTTATCCAACCTTTTCAAATGAGCCCATCCTTACGATATATAGGACGAATGAGAGAAGGGAGAGAGAGTGAATTCAAAATCTTGCTTCAACCACCCAAAAATGCATTAAAATCACCTACAACAATGATGAGTTCTCTTACAAAAGTCATGCCTCCATGTACTTCTCCTTGTTGGTGAAGAAACAAAGCCCATACCTTCATTATATTTGTAGGTGAGAAACCGGAACCATTCGTCTAAAATTCCATACTTTGTTTCTTCATTTTTGAATACTTAAGTCTCACAAAAACTAAAATATTTGGTGAGAATCGTATCGAAAAATATGCACCATGATAAAGTTGCACTCAAGGAAACCTAATAGCTTCAATGTAATCATAAGGAGGAATTGATCAATAAATGGAAGAGATTTCATATGAGAACAAAGCTTACACATAGAGAAAAGATAGCGAGTGTCTTGGCATACTCATAAATGTCAAATGAAGGGATACATATAGGGTGCTTTGAGTAATCCTAGTGCATGACACACAAGAAACCCTAAACCTAACCCTAGAACTAGCCCATGTGAGGTGACCCTCCATATGTGTGTGGAGGACATATAGGATCCAAGACACCAACACCCCCTGCATCAAAGCTAGGGTAGCGGCTATGATGAGTCAAACAAAAAATGAAGACACCCCTAAACAACTAAGAAAGATGTGTCAATGGGGCCCAAAAAGTAAAGGCTTGATAAGGTGCCATTGTACAAAAACATCTTCCTAGAAGAAGAAGAATAAGAGGACTATATAGCCCAAGAAGATGAGCAGATGCATAAGACCTCACCCCAAGAAGAGACTCGCAGTGAAGAAACTTCACTTTAGTGAAGGGCTTGGTGAATATATCTACAATCTGATCAGTTGTTTGAATGTATTGAATGTTGATGATACCATCATGAATAAGCTCTTGTATGAAGTGCATATGGATCTCAATGTGCTTCATCCACTGATGTTGAACTGGATTTCTACAAATTGAGATAGTTCTTGTGTTATCACAAACGATAATTGTAGGGCACCGAAATTGGATACCAAACTATATTAGAATACCCTATAGCCAAATAGCCTCTCGTGGCAGCGTTAACTTCTCCTCTGTAGAAGATATCAAAATTACATTATGCTTCTTTCTAGACCAACTAATAGGACCCAAACCAAGAGAGAAATTGTAGCCTGAGGTAGATTTCCAATGATCTAAGTCACCAACCCAGGATAGAAATCTATGAACCTAATCAAGTCAATATCCACCCCTATAAAATAGTGAATACCATCGGTATAGGTGTCCACAAAACATAATGGAGGATCCACTTAGCTACTTTCCAATGCAACTCATGTGGCTCCTGCATGAATCTGGACACAATCCCAACAACAGAAGATAAATCTGGTCGAGTGTGAGTTAAGTAAATCAAGCTCCCCACCAATTGTCAATAAAGGGTACCATCAACCAAGGGAGTAGAGCAATCGAAACCAACTTAACCCCGAAATAAAAGGAGTTGGAGAAGACTTGTGATTGGACATCTGAAAATGAGCAAGCAAGTCAAGAGCATACTTAGGTTATGAAATCAAAATTCTCGGTTGATTGTGAAATCTGGATCCCAAGAAAATAATGAAGTAGGCCTAAGTCGGTCATGGAAAACCTATTGGCCAAGGCGGTCTTCACAGAATCAATGATAGACAAAGAGCTATCGATGATCACAAAGTCATCAACAAAGAGATCAAGAATGAGTATGGATTCATCTTTCCATAGAATATAAACATTTAGATCAAAGTGACACCTAGTAGACCATGATGTAAGTAAAAGGAGTCCATCTTGGTATACCAAGCTAAAGGGTCTTGTTTAAGGCCATAAAGAGATTTCTTTAACTTACAAATGAGAGAGGGATCATGGACATAACCCAAAGGTTATTCCATGTAGATCTGTTCCTCTAGGTCACCATGAAGGAAGGCACTCTTAACATCCATTTGATAGACTTTCCATCTGTTAGATGCGGAAATGGATACGGTCGATCGAATAGAAATCATCTTCGTAACCAAAGAAAAGGTTTCAATATAATCAACCCCAAACTATCTGGGAGAAACACTTAGCTACTAATCGCGCTTTAAACTTTTCGACATCTCCATTTACTCCATACTTTATTCAGAATACCCACTTACACTAAATGATTTTTCTTCCTTTTAGAAGAGGGGTGAGATCCCAAGTATCGTTCTTCATGAGAGAGGAATACTCCTCATCCATGGAAGAATCCCACTCAGGAATACCAGAAGCCTCCCGAAAAGTCTGTGGATCATAGGTAGAAGTGAAGAAAGAGTGGAGTCCAATGAAATATGAGCGAGTATGTCTCATATCTAAAGTATCTCCAACTAAATCTCTAGCACTTTATAGACTTTTCCTAGCCCAAAGAGGACCAGGAGGGTCAGACTCTGAGTCAGAAGATTTGTCACTCGAGTGAGAAGGGACATAGTCCTCGTCATCACTATTGTCAGAATCGAAAGACTCAAGGGTCTCATGGTTGGGAGGATCAGGAAGAGGAGCATGCTCAACAACATCATCATATGATGAGTCAGAATCTGAATCAGCAAGTTGAAGAACCTCAATAGGTACAGAAGAAATAGTCAAAGAAGACTCATCAAACTTAACACTTCTCTCAATATAAATCTCATGAGAAGTAGGATTCGACAATTGATATACCTTCACACCATTAGGATACCCTACAAAGATACAAGGTTTAGATTTTGGTTCTAATGCCTTACATTTATTCTTGGGAATTTGAGCCATAGCCTGGATCCGAAGACTTGAAAGTGTTCGACATCAGCTTGCATCCAATCCAGGCTTCAAAGGGTGTCATCCCTCTTACTACCTTGTGTGGAACACGGTTTTGAATGTAATTAACACATTTCACACTTGAGCCCAATACTTCGGAGGAAGATACTTCAAGTGAATCATACAAGTGGCCATCTCTTTGAGAGTATGGTTCTTTCTTTCTCGATACTCCATTCGGTGAAGGGCTTTATGCATATGTATGTTGCAAGGAGATCACTTGAAGTACAAAAATACATGAACCTATTGTTTACATATTCACCTCCATTGTTAGTTTGAAGAACCTTAATAGATCATTCCACTTGTTTCTCAAAGAAGAGCCTTAAAGTCCTGAAAATTTTCAAATACTTCAGACTCAAGCTTAAGAAAATATACCCAAATATATCACGACTAGTCATTAATGAAGATCATCACATAAAAAGCTCTAGTAAATGAAGGAGATGGAAATGGACTAGAGATATCGTTGTGAACAAGATTGAAAGGACGAGTAGCTCTCCAGGATTTTCCTTTGTCAAAGTTCTTTTTAGGATGCTTTCTAAGGGTATAACCCTCAAAAATACCCTTTGAAAACTTGACGGGATAGCACATTGACTATTTCGTTTTGGCTCAATTATTCAAGGTAGTGATAATTTAGATGTCTAAAACACTCATACCATAGCTTACTAACCTTATTTGTATGAGTGAGCAAGGTAGTGGGTATTGAATGAGAAGTAAAGTGGGAAAATTTATACAACTATGAACGATGATCTGCCTTTCCCTTAGCCACTATAGTTTCATTATTAAGCTCACGAATAATCACCAAGTTAGGACCAAATTCCACTTGCATTCCTTCACTAAGGTGAATAATTTGGTAAACCAATAGGAGATTGGTAGAGAGATTAGGAACACTCAACACTTGGTTGAATGTTCCCCATCCATCTCTGATTCACTACCGAAAGCCCGACACTATCATGTTATTACCCATAGTGATTTGGGACATACCGCAAGGTTCGATGTTGGAGAAATCAACATGCGAAGAATCCATGTGGTGTGAGGCACCAAAATCTATAATCCATGTTGATGAACGTGCAACTTTGGCTATAAGGAGTTTCTTTTCTTCTTATCATATTTTGAACCTTTTGCGGTAAAAGACTCGGCCTTTGGAGCATTTTGTTTGATAGACTCAGAACACCTATTCGAATTTTCTCAAGTAAATGAGTAAGGTCATCAATTTTTTTCTCATACACGTATGCTCTTTATGACCAAGCTTCTTGCAATAGGAACACAAATACTTGTCTTTCTATGCTCTAGGCTTAGAATTCAAAGTGTCCATGTTAATTTTAGTTATGGTCTTGGTTTCCTTCTTAGGTTGATCCTTTTTTATTTATTCTTTTTAGTCTTCTTTTCCTTACTAGTAATTGCTACAAAGGCATGTGATTTGGACTTAAGAGACCCCATTTGAATGAGTTTGTCATGTTCTCAAATGAGTTGGAATGAAAAATAGTCAAAGGAGGGCATATTCCAATCCTTGCCCAAGGCAACTTTTGTAGCGTAAAAAGTTGACACAAAGACAGAATATTTAGGACCTAACTTAGAGAGAATCGATAAGATCATTTGACAATCTTTCTTCTTTACTTTACATTCCTTTAACAACAATCTAGTGTGGACAAAATAAGAGAAGAATGCTTGTAGGTTTTCAAAATCACTAGGATTTAACTCTAGTAGTTCATTTTCCAACTCATGCGCTCTCATATCATCTTGTTGTCCAAACATCCCATCCAACATTTTACACACAGAATTAGGTGTTTCGGATGAATCAATGTGGAAAAGAAATTTAGGAGAAACAAACATGCAAAGAAGACCTAAAGCTTCATCACTACGGTTTAACCACTTAGATTTTTTAGGGTCGTCATCTGGTTCAGTCTCAGTTACCATGGTGATGCGGACTAACCCTTTACCCCTTAGTTTCATAATTATTTTTATCTCTATTTGAAAAAGTTGAACGGTGTAAATAAAGGAATTGAAAGTGCATCCATAGTGAAAGGAGAGAGAAGGAATGTAGAAAAGAAACACAACTAGCCAAGACAATATAATAACCACCCTGCTTTTGACACGTTATAGTTTAGTGCATGTTGAATACAATCGGGTCCGAGCGTGTGTCTGGAAACACTTGGTAACTCACCTTGCAATCAACGTAATAACACACAAGAGAGGAGACCACAATCATGTTTCGGGAAGCACAACAAAGTGACACCGTACACAAGAACAATTGCAAAAACTAGGAAGGAGGTGAAATCAAATCCTAGTTGTGAGAAAAAGGGTCTCGGTTGTGAAGGATACCCCTTGCTACAAACTGTGGTGGATGTACTCACTAGTCACAAGCAATAATAAGGGTAAAATACAATGTTTTGAACTCAAGAGGATTAATGATCTTGAGAATGCCGAAAAAGGAATGCGAGAAGACAAAAAGGTGCTTTGAGTGTCACTGCACACTTGAGCACATGATTAGTAAAAAAATCGACAATAATGCTTTTTTAAAAAGTTACCGTTTTGAAACGTCTAATTTAGCTAATTTTAGAGCTTTTGGATTTTTTTTTTTTTTTTAAAACGATAAAAAAGTTAATATACGTATGATTTTTAAAAGAATGTTTATTAATCATTTTGGAGAAATTGTAATTAATACAAATAGATTTAATTAAATCTAATTAATTACAAAAACTAATTAAGATCTAATAAAAATTAAATCCTAATTAATTACAAAAAAACTAATTAAGATTTAATAAAAAAATTAAATCCTAATTAAAATTTTAAAATATACTCCGCCTTTTTTAAAAAAAAATCCACCTAAAAGTTTAAAAAAGCTTACCATAAATGAAAGAATTTATGGTTATATAATAAAAGGAATAAATTTTAAAACTTAGCAAATAAAAAAACTAAATTTTAGAAACTTACTAAAAAACTTATAGTGGAATAAAGTGAAAAAAACTTGCCAAGCTCGAAATTATAAGAAAAACATGAGTTTTTTGTTTTTGTTTATAGAGTTCGCTGATTTGCAAAAAAACACTATTTGGTATACTTTGGCATGGAATGGATGTGGAGGATTGCAGTCACATGGAAGGACCATTAGAGCGGTAGAAACCCTCGGTGCAAATAGAAATAGTATGCACGAAAGAGGAGATCATGGCCACGGCAGAACCGACCATAGTAGAAACGTCCACTACAGGTAGGGGAAGAGATCAAGGAGGCGAGAATCCAAAGCAAGATCGTTGGCAAAGAAAATGGCTCGGCCAGGGTGAAAAACAACTCGGCCAACCATAAAACACCAAAAATCACCTTATCCTTTGAAGGAGCTCGGTGAAGCTCGGAGCGAGTTGAGAGAGCTTGATTAGGAGCTTGGTGGTGAATGGAGAGAGCTCGGGGCTGAGCACAAAAAAACCAAACACCAAAACCTGCAATTTTGAACCTGAATCTACAAAACACCATGAAAACACAGAGAGCCAAAGAAAATAGAGATCTAAATTTTTTTCAGTTTAATAAAAATTAAAAACTAGAAAATACTCTATTTTTGCTGATCTGCTAAATTTAGATGCAGCTAGATAAATGTAGCTGCAAAACCCCTGATAGCTTCGAAATACCTGCACACGCACAAAGAACATAGCAAAACCAAAAATTTCCAAGAGTAAGAACGTTAGCAATAAATTTTGAAAAGATAATGATCAAAAATAAAATTGCACGAAGAGTAAAGAATAACGAAACCAAGAGTGATCGCAACTCAGATGACGAATGCATGTTTACCTGATCTCAGCTCTGATACCATGAAAGAGTTGGTGAGAATTGTATTGAAAACTGTGCACCACGATAAAGTTGCACTCTAAAGGAAACATAATAGCTCCAATGTAATCACAAGGAGGAATCGATCAATCAATGGAAGAGCTTGCATAATAGAACAAAGCTTGCACATAGAGAAAATACAACGGAGTGTCTTGGCATACTCATAAATGTCAAATGAAGGGATACATATAGGGTGTTGAGTAACCCTAGTGCATGACACACAAGAAACCTAAACCTAACCCTAAATCTAGCCCATGTGAGATGACCCTCCATATGTGTGTGGAGGACATATAGGATCCCACACACCAACAAAAACTAAGAGGACACTCATAGCTTTCCAAAAATTTCTATTTTGTGAAAATCCGAGATCGCAATCAAAAGTTATGTCCATCGAAGATGAGGGTGCCAAAATGCAATAAATGCAGTGGCAATCTGCCTCTTTCGGACTCACGAAAATGCATTGCAACCTACGAAATGTAAAAACTTGATTTGTTGGGATTAGGAACTTTGAGATTTTCCACTTCGGACTCAAAACCATGTCGTATGTCATTGTTCATCGTTAAAGTTAACAGTTCCAAAACTATGAAACCTTAATGTCTCGAAATTCATATTTTGGGTTTCGGTGTTTCGAGACTTTAGGTTTTGGGTTTCAAGACATTGGGTTAGATTATCCACTTGGTGTATAAAGCCTCCTAGATCGTAAAATCCCAAATTCTGAATTTCGGACTTCAAGTTTTGGAATTTATTCTCTGCACATGGAACTTTTTAGTGATAGTTCGTGAAACCTCCTAAACTTTGAAACCCCAATGTTTGAATTTCGGTCTTTGCATTTTGTACTTCCCACTCCTTTTTCATGCTTCCTTTTTTTTCGAGTCCCTAAATTTTCTTCTTCCTACCTCCAAACGTGCTCACCTTTGAAGTCCAATTTCAAACTTTGGAGCTCCTTCATTTCCCAAAATTCTTTACAATGTGCTCGGCTGCTTCATTGACTTGCTCGTCTCAAGCTCAAAACGTGAACTCCCATGGTCGATTCGATCCTCCTATTTTATCTCCATATGGGCTTGGCTGTCTAATTTCACTCAAGAGGATAAATTGGATAACAAATACAAATGTACTTGACACATTAGATTTGATATATAGATTTTACTAGACAATTTAGTTGGTTTTATGATATTATTGCTAATTGATAAATTGATAAAGTCGAAATATTTGGAATTTTGAACAATTGGTGAAATACTTGATTTTAGAGATGGTTTAGTTATGATATTTGATGATGTGAATTGATATTTATATGTGTATATTTTATTATCTCAATATCATTAAAATGGCCATGAGGTTAGAAAGGTATTGTTTCATTTTTGCAAGAATTTGTAACACAACAAAGAAAAGAGCATAAGAGACCAAGAGTGAAGGAATTTGTGGTATTGACAACTTGTGTAAATGTATGTTGTTTAGCATTGTTAGATGGTTGGGAGGTCCCCATTGGGGGTGGCCTCAAATATGACCTTGTGTAAATATGTTTTTTTCCTTTTGTTTTATTTATGTTGCGATTATATCCATTATTTTAGTATTGTGAGTCACCTTTATTAGTGTTAGTTAAAGTTCTCCTTTTAATTTGATTAAGATTGATTAATTAGTGTAATTTAGGAGGTGACAAAAGGGGGTAATAAATGTGAGTATTTGGTTCTTGGTTTGTATTGGATTTGAAATAATTTTATTTATTTTGAGTGGTTTGTATTCAAACTTGCATGCAAAATTTGGATTTGGGCTTAATGCCCATTTTTGAGGCTTGTGGTAAAGTTAAGTGTGTCCCACACCTCGTAATTTCACCTCCCAACTACCCCTATGGGTTAAGGGGTAAAAAATAGACCCCATTATGTGTTTATAATACAAAAAGGTGCTACTTATTACACTTTCTTACATAATTTTTTATTTTTTTCCTTTGGAGGTGTGGGCTTGAATTTGTGTGTGTAAGAGGGTTACCATTCATCAACCACCTGTTTATTGTACTTTGGGGATTGGATTTTACCTTGTGATGTGGAATGGAGGAGAAATGAAGTGGAATCCTAGATGGATCCACATCACCTCACCCTCCTCTCTTTTCTATTAATTCTAGTTTGTTTGATGATTTGGGGATTATTTGTTTTATTTGGACTCTTGCATTTTGGAAGAAGCTTGCTTTTAGAGTGATTGTTGGAGTTCGAGTGGGCTTATAATTGATTTTAGACTTGGAAATGTTGTATCTTGTTTGTGGGTTTGACACTCTTGCAATGGTAATGTAGGGTTTCACTCATGTTTTGTATTGCTATTTTGTTGTGTAAATGAATGTGAATGGATGATTGTTGCATGTTTGTGATTTTGGGAAATAGAATGGCCTTTAGGATGTGTAGGATAAAATGGAAATGAGGATATTTTTGATGGAGGAATAAGATTATTATTGGGAATTTTAGGGGGAGTTGAGTTAATGTGTCTCACCTTGTTGATAAGTGATATTTTGTTCTTATCCTATTTATTTTATTGAGGCACTCATAAGAATTGAGGAGGCATAAGATTTATTTTTCTTGGAGGGAGGCATAAGATTTTTTTGGGTATGTGATTGAGTTCTTGGAGGTTTTAAGGTGTTCACCCAAACCCTTGGGAGGCATAAGTAGATCTCCATGTTCCTTTCTCTTTCTTGTCTTGAGATTAGAGCCTTTGTGTTGGGAAACTTGTGTGTTGATGTGATTTTTGTTATTGTTCTTATTGTGTTCAATGTCTTGATTGAATGTGATTGTGCAAGCCTTGTAAAGTTTCCAATGGTTGTCTTGTACCCCTTATTATTTCATTTTTGGGGCTCAAGGGCAATTGAGGATGAAGGCTTCTCTTCCTCATTGGATTATTGGTTGGGTTGAGAGTGTTTCCTACTCCATTATTTTGTTTTGGATATCGATGAAGACGGTGGAGCTCAATTGAATATTGGACCTTTGTAGCACCTTGAAGAAATTGAGAAGATATCCCTCTTTGTAAAATAATTTCGCCATGTTGATTCCACTTAAGTGGAGGGCTTATAATCTGTATTTTAAAGATAGTCAACCTCTTGTAAATGTGTTTAGAAATGGTTGATTTGTATTAAGTTTTCAAAATGTGTGTATGTTGGAAAGTAAGAAAAATATTTGTATTTGTTATTATGTATATTTCTTCATCTTGTAAACTTTACCAAGAATGTATTGAATGAAAACTTGTATTTGAAATATGTTGTTTCTTGTAAAATGAAAGTCTTGTATTATTAAGATGAAATAAGAACCTTGAAATGGTTTTGGAAATGCAAATGAAGTTATCTCCATCCAAGCTTATATACAACTTAAATCTTTGCCTTAAAAGTGTGATAAGTTCATTTTAAAAGGATTGGTATTCTTGTTGAAAATACACTTGTTGTTTGAAATGGTTGTCATTTACTTATTATGTTGAAGAAAGGAAATAGTCTCTTATTCTTTATTGAAAAGAAAGTATATTGAAAATATTGATATTATAGTTACATTCCTTATTATGTTGTAAGAAAGAAATTAGTTGTTTAGAATTCTTAGATTAAAGAAAAAAAAATCTTCTCCTTACAAGTTATAATAGGTTGAATGAGGAATTTCACTAGTTTTCTCAATTTTACTCTTATTTGAATAGGTAGAAAATCTATAGTTACCATGACTTGTTTTAACATATGTTTTATATAACTCAAACAAAAACATGTGTATAATCATTTATATATAATAAATAAAATATATATATATATATATATATATATATATATATATATATAATATATAATTTATATTATATGTAATTATATAAATTTATATATATTTTTATTAAAAATAACTAGAATTAAATTTATTGTAATATATATATATATATATATATATTAAAAAGACAAACAAAAAAGTTATATAATTACATTTGATTAACATTGTCACACTGCGCAGCTATGCCATTTGGTTGAGAGTATATAATTGGGGAGGGGGAGGTAGGCGATCTCCCCTCTCCATCATGTAAATTAAAACTACCATTGTATTAAATTATGTCCAATGCATTATAAAACATGGTCCATGCAATGTAAAATGTGGCCGTATAAATATGAATATTCGACCTTATAAAAATCAGCACCGTGTGTGTGTGTGTGTGTGTGTGTGTGTGTGTGTGTGTGTGTGTGTGTGTGTGTGTGTGTGTGTGTGTGTATTCAAACCATATTTTAAAATGGGGAAAATGCTCATACCCATATATGGAAAATGTAAATAAATTGCTCAATAATAAATGCCAATATAAATAAACCCTAGAATAGGGTTACAAATGGAATAGAAAAAGAAAATGAGTATCTATCCTTGATTTTGAATATCCTTCCATGGTCTCCTACTTCTTCTCCTCCCAAACTTGCAAAATGAAAATGAGGAAATAAGCCAAAAGAAAAGAATAAGAACACTATCATGATGATTAGGGTTACATTGAATCCATCTAATGGTTGAGAAACCTACAAAAGTTAAGTGGGGAATTTGATGGGAAGATGATATTAAATAAAATGCATGTATAACTTGTGAATGGGGCCACTAAAGGGGTGTTATACTTGGTAAGATTATAATGTAATCTTGTTGTGTTAGTTTAGTGACTTTTTATAATGGTCTTGACTTTCAATTCATTCAAATTAAATTGTATACCAAGATAACTAAACAATGTTTATTGTAGGGATTAAATTTATTTGATCTTAATTTTATAGGGGATAAGTTTTGAATCAACCCTATAATATTAAATAAATAAATGACATTAGAACCATGATACTTTTGAATTAAATAAGATTGTAAAAGGAGGTTTTAGCTTATCGCTTATAAGAGTTAATTAATGAGTTTTTTCGGGAACCCTGGAGGGGAATCAAGCCCAAACAAATAGATTTAAATAATCGTTATTAATAGTTAATTGAAAATGAATAATTTATGAATCATAAATTATATAAATCCATTGGAGGTTATCTCGTTGCAACCGAGTTTTAGCAAAAAAAATATTCCATAAATTTTCATATTTAATCATTTTTTCTATCTAATCATTGGGTTTTGTGCGGGAAAAGCTGTTGGTGTTACACTTAGTATCGAAAGATGTGGGTTCAATGCTTGGACCCTTTAGAACACTTGAAAAAAATCAAACAATTAATCTAGTACAACCTACAACTAGACCACATAACATTGTATGATATTTTTAAAACATGGAAAACGTAGGAAAATTGAAACAAAACCTAGATGATGATAAACTAACTCCCATCTTGGTTTGTGCAGGAGGCGTGAACCAAACGATGGGATTTTATATGTGGAGTTAGATATACCATGTAGAGAGTAGGAAGTGGTCTGCTATCTGCCGCATATAGTACAAACATTGTAGGATGTCAATGCAGTTATACGAGGTGGAATAGTTAGGACACAACCTAGCTAGCATGATAGGGAGACATCACATGAGGCTTAATACCCTTTGAGGCACAATGATGAGCATAGGGAGGATAACTCCTGTGTGTAGTCAGCTAGAGAATATTCACCTCATAGGGTACATGGAGATAGTGTTTCAGGACACAGAGAAAGATCTATGATCCCTAGGCCAAGGGATGAGAATTCCAAAAGACCTACATGGGTGAAACTCATCAGTTGTAGATCATATCAGGGAGAACCTTAAGCTATGCTTGTATCATTATGCTGGAGATACAAAATGTTTTTAGGAAGAGGCTTGGTTAGTGAGCTTGAACAAATGTTTCAAGATTTTCCCTTGCATTAGCAACACAAAGGCTCATGTTGCGAGTAATCTTATGAGGGATGGATAAGGTTTTTGATGAAGGAATGAGGAGAAAAAGATCCATGTAGACTCAAATGTAGTTAGTTGGGAGCTATTTGGGGAGTGGTTCAGGAGTAGATATATATCGAGGAGGTTTATTCAGCGAAGGATAGATGAGTTTCATAACCTGTGATAGGAATTCATGATAGTAGCAGAGTATGAGATTCAGTTTCTAGACTTGCTTCAGTATATTGACTACATACAAGATGAGTATTTTAGGATCTAAAGGTTCACCAGGAGCCTAAACTTGGATTTGGGAGGTGTAGTATGCTTTCATTGTATACAGACCTTATCTTAGGTCATTGAGAAGGCCTACATTGTAGAGGAGACCAGGGGGGAGACGCAGCAGGCCATTGATCAAGTGCGGAGAAACATTCAAGTGATGCAAAATAGCGGTTCAAGGGGTTCAAATCCTCCTCTTTGTGGCGGACATGGTTCTCCACGGTCTAACTTCGAGCCACCACAATAGCCACCTTAGCAGTAGTAACAACAAACTCATCCATTATTTGGACCTCCACAAAGATTTGATAGTCGGAGGATGGAGTATGAGTTCTCCTCCTAGAGGACCCATCAAGAAATAGGGAGCACATAAATCTCATTCAATAGGAACTCATCACTAGTGATCATAACCATTCATAGTAGGAGCATCAATATCCACAAAGCACAAACCACTAGAGTACTTGCTTAAGCCGCATCTCATTGGAGGGGACCAGATAGTTGCTTTATGGATGTGTTGTACTTGGATATAGTTTAAGAGACTACCCACGAAACCTAATAACAGGATAAGGCACTAATTTCAGAATCTATAGTTGGAAACATGGGATGGAGTCATCAAATCTATGCAATGGTAGAAAACTACCGGGAAAGCATCGAGCATGGTTATTAAAACTACGGTAGCATTATACGTATCCCTACCTCTATTTTGTTTGATTTTGGCTCATTTGATTCTTTTACTTGCACAATATTTTGTAACACCATGTAGGCTAGTGGTAGTTAGGCAAGGCATTAGTTGGGATATCGAGATGGATTCTATAGCTAAGCTCTCAATGGACTCCCTACTCATGGAGTGTGTTATGGACCTAGGACCCTTCATAACTAACTTGGATATTTGTATCCTTATGTTGCGATCTTATGGATTTATCTTGGGCATGGATTTATTATCTACACACAGAGATAAATTTTATTATTATAGTAAGGCTATATCTTGTGTAAATGATTTGGGAGTTGAGTTGATGATAGCTTGAGTTACGAGACCCATCTCTATTCCCACTATTTTTAGTTATGTAGCTTAAGTGGTGTGCGCGGCATGGGTGTCAGTTGTATGCTATTACTGTTAGTGATAGGTTAGAGGATGGGGCTAGTGGACCTTTACTTGATGACCACCCCATTTTTCAGGAGTTTTCTTATGTTTTTTCCCAGTGAGCTGCAAGGGTTTCCTCCCCACGTAAGATATACTTTCACATTAACTTAGTTCTGAGTGGAGCCTATCTCACTTTCCGCATATATGATGACCACCCCTAAGCTATGTGAGATCTAGTTGCAGCTAGAGGGCCTTCTTGAGAAATACCTAATCCTTCCTAGTGTATCTCCTTGGGTTACACCAATGATTTTTATGAAGAATAAGGATAGATCCTTGAGGTTGTGTGTGGACTATAAGAAGATGAACAAAGCAACGATCAAGAATCGTTACCCCCTTCCTTGCATCGATAATTTATTTGATCAGATGAAGGTAACTACAATATTTTCAAACATATATCTTAAGTCCATTTACCGTCAGATTAGGATTGTAGAGGTGGATGAAACAAGATAACTTTCCACACAAGATATGACCACTACAAGTCCACAACAGTACCACTCCATCTGAAAAAATTCCCCTGTAGTGTTCATACCTTTTATGAACAAGGTTTTCAGAATTTTCTAGAACACTTTGTACTCTTGTTCCTTGATGAAATTATGATCTACTCATGTATGCATGAGGAGTACAAGGAGCACATTTGTACATTTCTACGGTGTTTTTATGATCAAAAGATTTATGGGAACATGGAGAAGTGTGCATTCTTCCAGTCAAAGGTTCATTATTTGGGCCACATTATTTCTAGGGAAGGTATCATAGTCGATCCTTCTAATATTAAAGGTATTATGCATTGGTCAACAACTACTAGTGTGACCGAGGTGCGTAGTCTCATGGGATTGATAAGTAACTACAAGAGGTTTATTCAAGATTTCTCTCGTATTGCACATCCCATCCGTTTCCTTTAGTGGAAAGTAAAGAAATTAATTTCGTTAGATAGATGTGAGCAGCCTTCAAGACACTCGGGGAATGCCTTATGACAATACCCATTTTAGTAGTGAGAGTTCTTGAGGGAGAGTTCTTCATATACACAAATGTTTCTTTCGAAGGATTAGGAGGTGTATTTATGCGGGAGGGCCACGCAATAGCCTTTGAGTCTCTCAAAATTAGGAATTATGACCTCAATTATTTGACTCAATACCTTGAGCTTGTAATAGTTATGCATGCTTTTATTTTATGGAGACACTTCCATTTAGGCATGAGGTTCATTCTTAGGTCTAATAACTTGATTCTTCATCACCTCTTAACATAACCCAATCTCAACACTCGTCAACAAAGTTGGATGGAGTTTCTTTGTCGAACGAAATGGAGATAGATCATGTGAAGGGGAAGGAGAATCTGGTTGTGGTTTCCTTGAGTCATCGAGAGACATTTGGTTATGGCTACAAGAGTTGGTAAATACTTTAGGATCATGATTTTGTAGCAACTTCAACATGAAAACTTCTAGTTTATAGTCAAAGTAGAGATCGAGTCCAGAGAGACCCTCGAGGGAAGTTTGATGGATTCTAATTAGATTTGGATGGTCTTCTTCAAAACATAGGTCGAGATATATTTACCTAGAGATGGAGGATTATGGAATAATATCCTTGTTGAGGCACAATGTGCACCCTATTAAGCCCATATAGGGGTGAAGAAGATGCGTGCTAGCTTGAGATAGTTGTACCATTAGAGAGGGTTACGGAGAGATGTAGCTCATTTTGTGTCTCATTGTTTAGAGTGCCAAAAGGTGAAGGCCAAGCATCGTATCCGGGTGATATTCTATATCCTTATGCCATACCCGAATCAAAATGAGACACCATTTCCATGGATTTTATTATAGGGCTACCTACATCGAGATACCACCATGACACCATTATGGTCACTATGGATAGATTTACAAAGTGGCTCATATCGGCATGAGTATATCTGGATGAGATTGTGAGACTACACGGGATTCCGTGGAAGATCATTTGTGACTGAAATCCCTTTTATACCTCTCACTTTTAGACCACCATGCAGTATGCTCTCGATATAAAGATCAACTTTAGTACAACATAAAATCCCAAGATAGATGTACAGACAGGGCGGGTGAATTAGATATTGGAGGACATGCTTTAGATATACATTATGGACCATTAGTCAAAGTGTGAGGAGTACATGTACATAGTGGAGTCTTCCTACCACAAGAGCTTTTAGAGTTTGATTTGTATGTCTCCATTTCAGGAACTATATGGCGCAAAGTGCGAGGACACCACTAAGTTGGGACAGGATGGAGGACATGGTTTCTCTTGGGCTAAATTTTTTGACAGGATATGGAGCAATATGATGTCTTGATTCGATAAAGATTACAGGAGGATCACGATAGATAGACGAAGTATGCGAGATCATCAAAGGAAAGATCATAGTTTTGAGGTGGGCACAAAGTTATTTCTTCATGTCAAGCATCGTAAGAGCCCTATTCATTATAGGAAAGACTCTAACCTTGCTCCTAGGTTTGTGGACCCTTTGAGATCTTGTAGCAAATTGGTCCTTTGGCCTACCATCAAGCATTTCCACTGGATTATATCGTATCCAAATTGTATTTCATGTTTTTGTGCTTAGGAGGTACATTTCAGATCCTTCTCATGTATTGAATTGGACTACATTGTAGGTACACAATCGGGGGTAGGTGATGGTAGAGGTTTTTGCTTATTTTAGAGCACAAGACCACAGGCCTTTAAGGTAGAGAGATTTATTAGGTTCCGGTTGTATCGGTCAATGAGACAATAACTACATGGGAGGATTTCATGCCTTTGAGACCACATTTCCCACAGTTCTTCTAGTGACTTCCAAGAGGAATTCAGGTCTATAAAAGGAATGATAACCGAGATCGTACTAAGCCAAGAACAAAGATGCTAATCAAACACCACAATCAACAAGATGAAAGCAATTTTCCGAATAACTTTACATAAAACCTTTGCAAACAAATGAGAAGTAATATCATATATTATTATGGAACTCAATGTAATATAATGAGAATGGGCTTGACTTTAATAGGCAAGGAATAACAATCTAAGAAATACATCAAGGTCATGGATAGAGCCATAAATTAAGGAAATAACTAGTCATCAAAGAACTAGTTAAAACCATATATTTAGGAGAGAACTAGAAATCAAGGATCTATTCAATACCATATCTCAAGGAAATAACTATACCTAACAACTAGATAATATCTCCTAATATCTAAATAAGATAAAAAAATATATCCACACACATAAGTGCATGAGGATAAATACAATAAAGGTAAATAAAGTACCTAGGTGAACACTAGCTAAGGTAAATACTTACTCTAACACCCCCCTCAAGTGAAGCTAGGGGCCAAAATAGAAGTGGCATGTCCACAATATGAGTCCCGACAACTAGGCCTGATGAGGTACTCATGTACAATAACTAGGAAAAAGGGACACCACAAGGTACCCAAAACCAGTAACAACAAAGTAAAGAGAGTAAAAACCCGCTCCAAGGCATCCCAAGAAGCTCGGCTCAAAAAAATCTGTACAATGTTGAAGAATTTTAGTGTGCACTGTGGTCTGAATCCACTACTCGATCAAAAACTCAAAAACAACTGACACTGGGCTTCACCAGAATAGCTCCATATAAGGAGATTGTCAACGGAGTGATGTCAAAAGTACAAAAAACACCAAACATAATTTGATCAACTGCTGCAAATAGGTGTGTCATGATCCAAGAACAATAACCAAAGCATTAAGGCAAGGACACAAAATCAAGAGTTTCACAATCAAAGAAAAGCCAACGTAATAAGGAAAGGACACAAAACTTGAAGAAGCATGATCAACACCACACCCTCCCATACTGCTGAATGGGTGGAGGGACGCTAAAAATATCTATGAGTTGTCAAAACAACTACTCGAACACTAAAAAACTAACACTGGACTGCACCAGAATAGAACCCCCAAGAGATACTATCAACATGCCAAAAGTGTCAAAAATACGATAAAAATATCTCAACAAACCAGAGAGATACACTACACTGTTAAATAAAAATGCTCAATACAAGAAGCATCACAATGTAGAAGGTATAACAAGTGGAGCAAGAGGCCGAATGGTGGAGGAGCCACACCTATATAGTCCTCTCAATGAATTCCTTTGTCGCTACCATGAGTGATTAGATATCTACCCTAAATCAACACGGATGGATGAAGAAGATGCCTACATATGACTTGGTGCAAAATGCACAATGGGTGCATGCAAAAAGAATATCAGAATGTGTTTCAGGTTGATCATGTTTGATAGCTGAAATCTCAGGTTTCTCAAGCCTGAGTGAAGATGCATAACTCATGTGTTGCTCATGATCCTAAAAAAGAGTTGAGCAAACAAACAAAGGAGCTTTGTCAATGTGTGATCCCAATGAAGTATCTGCACGAAAACCAATGTCATGGCGAGAATTCCACTTAACATGTGGAAGAGGGGAAACAATACCCTATGAGTGTCTGCCAATACCTCCACCAGTGAAACCCATAAAATGGAGCATGCGAGAACTGAAGGCAGTGGTACGCTTCTCAAAAAGGCCATGTAGTTGAGTAGAAATAGGATACACAACATGTGGTACTGTAATAGGCACAAATGTGGAAGAGCATGCAGTAACAAGCCTCATAGGTTTAGAAGCATCAAGAGCAGGAACATGCTCAAAGACTAACAGATCAATGTCAGTGGGTATAGGAGCAATAGCTGCAAGTGGACTAGGAGCATGGATATGGTTGTCCACAATATCATGGTGATGTTGTAGGCTAGCAAGTTGTTGTTGCAGGGAGTGGATTATTGTATCCTTATCATGAATGAGTGATTTTAGAAGAAAATTTCACTTCTTGAGTGATATATTTTCTTCCACAAATTTTACAATATCCTCTTGAAGTCCACATACTTCAGAGAAAAGCATATCATTCTCAAAATCCATGATAGAGAAGAATGTAACTCCTAAAAGTTTAGGATGTCAAGCTCAAATTTAAATTGAGTCCAAAATTGAGTACAACATTCCTCCATAATTGGCACTTTATAATTATATTGCAATTATCAAAATAAATATTTCCAATGGAAATATCACAAAAAACAAGAAATTTTGTAAAAAAACATCACTTAAAACCGAGTTACCGAGCAAAAGATACAAACTTCTCAATATATTTCTCTCGTATTTAGTTTAGCTTTTCCACTACAACAAAATAAAATTTTGTTGCCTCCACCACACAAATAAAATTAAAGGGGGCTGAAGTTAAGAACCTACTAGTAGGAATCACAAGCTTAAAACCGTGCATAACATTCGTTGACCGTGCCAAAAAGAAAAAGATCCGAAATTCTTCTACATGCAACCGGAAAAACTTTGCTACACAAGAACAAAACCCAGTGTAGATATTTACAAATCGAAAAAACCCCAAAAAAATTTCCATGGTTTCTTTCCTACATTTAAAATCTGAGGCGAACTGTGTGCTTCTCTGCAATAATAAAAAAACCGAAAAAAATGATTTCCCCTAGAAATGGCCAAGTTTACAATCGATCTTAGGGTTTTCATGCCTTCCGGTCTAATGGAATCCTCTGCTTTGAATAAAACTACACACAACAACAAAATATGGCTAAATTCTAAATATATGAATATATAAAGAATTTATTTGTAAAATAAAACTTACAGATGGATGTCAACAACAATCTCCATCTCTAATACCATGAAAGGAATGATAACCAGCTTGTACCAAGCCAAGAACACATATGTTAATCAAACACAACAATCAATAAGATGAAAGAAATTTGCCAAAATAACTTTACGAAAAACCTTTACAAACAAATGAGCAAAGAATGTCATATATTATTATGGAACTCAATGCAATAGAATGAGAATGGGCTTTACTTAAACAGAAAGGAATAACAATCTAAGAACCAGTCAGGTCGTAAATCAAGCCATAAATCAAGGAAATAACTAGTCATCAAAGAACTAGTCAAGACCATAGATTTACGAGAACTAGACATCAAGGATCTAGTCAATACCATAGATCAAGAAAAGAACCTAACAACTAGATAATATCTCCTAATATCTAAATAAATAAATATCCACACACATAAGTGGGTGAGGATGAATACAATAAAGGTAAATAAAGTACCTAGGTGAACATGAGCTAAGGTAAATACCTACTCTAACAGTCTAAAGGGGGAAGTAGTCCCCACTCCTCTTCGACATTGATATTACAATGATTTTACTTAATTTGGAATAGATCCATAGACATTGCTATCATATTTGATCTTTAGACTTTGATAGATGTACATTACTACATTTGATTAGCTTATTTTATAGACAATATGGATGTTTTAGATTTTTACATGATGTGATTTACATGATGGATTATATGCATGGATTGACATATCGGTATTTGATGAGCTAGAGCTACTATTGTATTGACACATTGGATTTGATATATTGATTTTATTAGACTATTTACTTTGTTTTGTGATCTTAATGCTACTTGATAAATTCATAAAATTGAAATATTGGGAATTGTGAACAAATCGTGAATTACTTGATTTTAGCGATGGTTTATTTATGATATTTGATTATGTGAATTGCTATGTATATTTGTTTATTTTATTATCACGATGTTGTTAATATGGAAATGAGGCAAGAAAGGTATTGTTTTGATTTTTGCAGGAATTTGTAACACAACAAACAAAAGTGGATAGGATACCACAATGAAGAAATTTTAGGTATTACCAACAGTCACGTTGGAAAGTTTTGTAAATGTATGTTTTTTTCTTTTTGTTAGATAGTTAGGAGGTCCCCATTGGGGTGTCCTCAAATGTGACCTTGGGTAAATATGTTTTTTTCCCTTATTGTTTTATTTATTTTGTAAGTATTTGGATAATTTTAGTATTGTGATGGACATTTATTAGTGTTAGTTAAAGTGCTCCTTTTAATTTGATTAAGCTTGATTAATTAGTGTAATTTAGGATGTGAAAAAATGTGGTAATTAATGTGAGTATTTGGTTCTTGTTTTGTACTGCATTTGAAAGAATTTTATTTATTTTTAGTGGTGTGTAGTCAAACTTACATGCGAAATTCGGATTTGGGCTTAATGGCCATTTTTAGAGGCTTGTGGTACAAGTTAAGTGTGTCCCACACCTCGTAATTTCACCTCCCAACTACGCCTAAAGGTTAAGGGGTCAAAAATAGACCCCATTTGTAAGACAAAAAGGTGATATTTATTACACTTTATTACCTAAGTTTTTAATTTTTCCTTCGGAGGTGCGGGATTGAATTTGTGTGTGTAAGAGGGTTTTCATTCACTTAACCACTAATTTAGTGTGCTTTGGGGATTGGGATTGACCTTAAGATTTGGAGTGTAGAGTGAATGATGTGGCATCCTACATGGAGCCACATCACCTCTCCCTCCTCTCTTTTCTATTTATTCAAGTTTGTTTGATTATTTGGGGTTACTTGTTTTATTTGGACTCTTGCATTTTGGAAAAATTTTCTTTTGGAGTGATTGTTGGAGTTTGGAGTGGGCTTGTGATTGCTTTTTGACTTGGAAAGGTCAGAGATTTGTTGTGGTTTTGACACTCTTGCAATGGAAATTTAGGGTCTTCACCTATGTTTCTTATTGCTATTTTGTTGTGTAAATGAATGTAAATGGAAGATTGTTGCATGTTTGTGATTTTTAGAAATAAAACGGCCTTTAGGATGTGTAGGAGAAAATTGAAATGGGGATATTTTTGAGGGAGGCATAAGAGTATTATTGGGTATTTTAGGAGGGAGTTGGGTTGGGGTGTCCCACCTTGTTGATAAGTGAAATTTTGTGCTTATCTTTTTATTTTATTGACGGAGGCATAAGAGTTGAGGAGGTGTAAGAGTTGTTTTCATTGGAGGGAGGGATAAGAGTTTTGTGGGTATGTGTTTGAGTTCTTGGAGTTTTTAACATGGGGACCCAAACCATTGGGAGGAATAACTATATCCCCATGTTCCTTTCTCTTTCTTGGGTTGAGATTAGAGCCATTGTGTTGGGAAACTTGTGTGTTGATTTGATTTTGTTATTGTTCTTATTGTGTTTAATGTCTTGATCGAAATTGATTGTGGAAGCCTTTTAAAGTTTCCTATGGTTGTCTTATACCCCTTATTTTCATTGTTGGGGCTCGGGGCAATTGAGGAAGAAGGTTTCTCTTCCTCGTTGGACTATTGGTTGGGTGGAGAGGGTTTCCTTCTCTCCTATTTTTTTGTTGTGTTTTGGATATTGATGAAGATGCTAGAGCTCAAGTGAAAATTGGATCTTTGTAACACCTTGAAAAAATTTAGAAGAGATATCTCTTCGTAAGAGAATTTTTCCATGTTGTCTCCACTTAAGTGGAGGGCTTGTAACTTGTATTTTAAAGACTATCAACTTCTTGTAAATGTGTTGAGAAATGGTTGATTTGTATTAAGTTTTAAAAATGTGTGTATATTGGAAAGTAAGCAAAAGAATTTGTATTTGTTAATATGTATATTCCTTCATCTTGTAAACTTTACCAAGAATGTATTGAATGAAAACTTGTATTTTAAATATGTTGTTTCTTGTAAAATGAAAGTCTTGTATTATTAAGATGAAATAAGAACCTTGAAATGGTTTTGGAAATGCAAATGAAGTTATCTCCATCCAAGCTTATATACAACTTAAATCTTTGCCTTAAAAGTGTGATAAGTTCATTTTAAAAGGATTGGTATTCTTGTTGAAAATACACTTGTTTGAAATGGTTTTCATTTACTTATTTTTTTTGAAGAAAGGAAATAGTCTCTTATTCTTTATTGAGAACAAAGTATATTGAAAATATTGAAATTATAGTTACATTTCTTATTATGTTGTAAGAAAGAAATTAGTTTTTTAGAACTCTTAGATTAAAGAAAAAAAAATATTCTCCTTAAAAATATATTAGGATGAATGAGGAATTTTACTAGTTTTCTCAATTTTACACATTTTTACCTTGGATTTTTGGTTATGTATATATATGCATATATTATTGTCCGAACCTACACATGTGTCATTATGCTTGTGATACGGAGTTTTTATGAAGAGGCTTAGTTAGCGAGCTTGAGAGGATCCTTCAAGATTTTCCCATGCATTAGCAACACAAAGGCTCATGTTGCGATTCATCTTATAAGGGATGGAGTAGGTGTCTGATGGAGGACTGAGGAGAAAAAGCTCTATGTGGACTCATATACGATTAATTGGGAGCTCTTTGAGGAGCACTTCAAGATCAGATGCATATCCAAGAGGTTTATTCACCAAAGGATAGATGAATTTCATGACCTGCATTAGGGATCCATAATAGTAGCAGAGTATGAGATTCAGTTTCTAGACTTTCTTGAGTACATTGACTACATGCGGGATGAAAAGGTTAGGATCCATAGGTTAATTAAGGTCCCGAACCTAGATTTGGGAGGTGCAAGAGGCATTTATTGTTCACATACCTTACTTGAGGTTGTTGAGAAGGCCTATATTGCAGAGGAGACCACCGGGAAGACGCAACAGAGACTAGGGATCGAATGCGAAGCCATATTTAGGATAAGAGTCGATGGGGTCAGCTCCTCTTCCTCCTCATGGCGAACATGGTTACGTATAGTCTTCCTTTAGCTAACCACAATAGCCACCTCAATAGAAGAATCAACCATCATTTAGACCTCCATAGAGATTTGATATTCATAGGAGACAAGGTTTGGGGCCTTCTCCTAGAACACCAATCAAGATGTAGGGAGCACATAAATTTTAGTCGGTAGGAGTGTGTTAGCACGACCACAACCATCCATAGTAGGATCATCAGGATCCATGGCACACACCACTAGAGTACCGGTGGAGCCGCATCTCATTCAAGAGCACCATATAGTTTCTATGGATGAGATCTACTTAGATACCATTAGAGAGACTACCCACAAAACCCTAATAACAAGGGTAAGGAATTGATTTGAGCCTCCAATTGAAGACATGAGATGTAGCCATCGATCTATGAAGAAGTCGTGAACTTCCGGGCGAGCATCAAGGCACAAGTGATTAAGACCGTAGGTAGCATTGGTGGTATTCCTAGTTGTATTTTGTTTGATTCTAGCTCGTCTAATTCTTTTATTACACCATCTTTGGTATAGCCATATAGGCTGGTGGAAGTTAGGCAAGGCCTTAGGTTGGGATGTTAAGATGGCTTCGGAGTAAATATCTAATTAAAATTCTTAGTCAAGGAGTGCGTAATGGATCTAGGACCCTTCACCACTACCTTGGATCTTTGTATCCTTCCTTTGGGTTGTTATAGAGTTATCTTGGGCATGGATTGGTTATCTCGCATATAGAGACAGACTCGATTTTACAATAAGGTTATATCTTATACGAGATGATTTCGAGTTGAGTCAATCATAGTTGGAGTTAGGAGACCCATCTCAATTCGTACTATTTCTGCTATGTAACTTAAGTGGTGTGCGCAACATGGGTATCAGGTTGTATGTTATTATAGTTAGTGAGAGGTTGGAGGATGGGGATAGTTTACCTTCACTTGATGATCACCACATTTTGTAGGAGTTTTCTGATGTTTTTCCCAATGATGTGGAAGGGTTTTCTCACCCACATGTGATAAACTTTCACATTAACCGTGTTCCAGAGTGGAGCCTATCTCACACACCCCATATAGGATGACCATCCCTAAGCTAGGTGAGATCAATTTTCAGCTAGAGGGTCTTCTTGAGAAAGACCTAATCCATCCTAGTGTATCTGCATGGGGTACACCAGTGATTTTTTAAAAAAAAGGATGGATCCTTTTGGACTACCTATAGCTGAAAAAAGTAATGATAAAGAATTGTTACCCCCATCCTCACATCGATGATTTGTTTCATCGGATGAAGGTGGCTACAATATTTTCCAACATAGATCTTAAGTCCATTTTCCTTCAATCAAGGATTGTAGAGGTGGATGTCCACAATACAACTTTCCACATTATATATAGGCACTTTGCTAGTTCAAAATTGTCTCATTCAATCTAATAAATACCCTTACGGTGTTCATAAGTTTTATGAAAAAAGTGTTTAGGAATTTTCTATACCACTTTGTACTTGTGTTCCTTGATGACATTATGATCTACTCACGTGCGGGTGAGCAGCATGAGGATCACATTCACAGGTTCTGCGCAAATATATTTTTGAGCACCATCTTTACAAGAACCTTGAGAATAATGCATTCTTCCAATCGAGGTTCAAGATTTCGCCACATTATTTCTAGGGAAGGTATCGCAATCTATCCATCCAAGATTAGAGCTAATGGATTATCCAAAACCTACTAGTGTGACAAGAGGTTCGAAGTTTCATGGGATTGGCATATTACTATAGGAGGTTTATTCATGATTTCTCTCATATTGTGGATTGCATTCATTCCCTTTAGTGGAAAGGGAAGAAGTTCGTTTGGTCATTTTGATGTGAGTAGGACTTTAGGACACTAGAGGATTGTCTTCCGACAACAACCATTTTAGAAGTGATAGATCCCGAGGGAGGGTTCTTCATATGAAAAGATGCTTCTTTGGAAAGATTGGGCGGTGTGTTGATGCGGGAGGGCCACATAGTAGCCTTTGAGTATGTCAAACTCAAGGATTATGAGCTCATTTATCCAACTCATGACCTTGAGCTTACAGTAGTTATGCATGCTTTGGTTCGATGGAGACATTTTATTTAAGGTAGAAGGTTATTTCTCAAGACTAATCACTTGAGTTTTCGTCACCTCTACACGCATCCCAATATCAACGCTCGTCAATGGCATTGGATGCGATTACTTTGTGAGTATGACACAGAGATAGAGCATGTGAAGGGGAAGAATAATGTGGTTTTGATGCCTTGAGTCATCGAGACATTTGGTTATGGCTTTAGAATTTGGTAGAGATTTTAGGATCATAATTTTACAGATTCCACATAACAGCTTCTACCTTTCTAGTCGAGTAGAGATTGAGTCTCAAAGACCCCTTGAGGGGAAGTTTTATAGATTTTGATTAGATTTATATGGTCTTCTTTGGCATAGAGGTTAGATATATGTACCCATAGATGGAGGATTAAGGAAGAATATCCTTTTTGATGCACATCACACACCCTATTTATCCCATCTAGGGGTGAAGAAGATGCATGCCACTTTGAGACAGTTTTACCATTGTACAGGGTTGCAGAGAGACATAGTTCATTTTGTGTCTCGGTGTTTTGAGTGCTAGAAGGTGAATGTCGAGCATCAACATCTAGCTAGCCTTATATATCCTCATGCCATATAAAAGTGGAAATGGGACACCATTTCCATGGATTTAATTGTAGGGCTACCTATGTCAAGATACCACCATAACACCATTATGGTCACAGTGGATAGATTGACGAAAGTGGATCATTTTTCTCTAGTTAATACCACCTATATAGCTATTACAATGGCACAAGTATATCTGGATGAGATTATTAGACTGAACTAGATTCCCTAGAAGATCATTTACGACCGCAAATCCCTTTTACACCTCTCACATTTAGACCACCATGCAACATGCTCTTAGGATGAAGATCAACTTTAGTATAACATATCAACCCAAGAAATATGGAAAGATAGAGCAGATGAATCAGATTTTTGAGAACATGCTTCAAATGTACGTCATGGACCATCATTCGAGGTATGAGGAGTACTTATACTTATTGGATTTTTGTAGAATAATAGTTTATAGAGTTCTATTAGTATGCCTCCATTTCGCAGACAATGTATGGTGAGGAGTGCAAGATACCACCGAGTTGGGATAGGGTTTCATAGGGACGATTATTTTACAGGATATGGAGCAGCAAGTTGTCTTGATTCGAAAAAAGATTATAGGAGGCCGAGGATAGACAGAATAAGTATGTAGATCATTGGAGGAAAGTTGATAGTTTTGAGGTGGGAATGAAAGTGTTTCTTCAAGTCAAGCCTCATAAAAGCCCTATCAATTGTAGAAAAAACTCTAATCTCGCGCCTAGGTTTGTGAAACCCTTTGAGATTTGGGATCGGATTGGTCCTTTGGCATACCGTCTAGCATTGCCACCCATCTTATCTCACATCCACAACGTATTTCATGTTTTTGTCCTTAGGAGGTACATTCCACATCCATCTCATATACTCAATTGGACAGCATTGCAGGTGCAAGATCAGAGGAAGGTGATGGTGGAGCCCATGCGTATTTTAGAGTGTAGGACCACGGGCCTTTGAGGAAAAGAGATTGATCAGGTTCACATCCAATGGGATTGATATAATGAGACATCAGCTACATGGGAGGATGTCGAACCTTTGAAAGCATAGTTCTCAAACTTGTTCCAGTGACTTCTAGGAGGATGTCGAGTCTAAGGGGAGGGGGATGTAGTGGCCACTCCTCTTTGACATTGATATTGCTATCATTTTTCTTACTTTGGATTAGAGCCATATACATTGTTATCATATTTGATCTTTAGACATTAATAGATGGACAATAGTACATTTGATTAGCTTATTGATAGAGAGTATGGATGTTTTAGATTTTTGACATGATGTGATTACATGATGGACTATATGCATAGATTGACATATCAATATTTGATGAGCTAGAACTACTACTATACTTGACACATTGGATTTGATATATATATATTTTACTAGGTGATCTAGTTGGTTTTTTTATATTATTGCTAATTGATAAATTGATAAAATCGAAACATTTGGAATTGTGAACAATTGATGAATTACGTGATTTTAGCCATGGTTTAGTTATGATATTTATTAATGTGAATTGATATGTATATGTGTGTATTTTATTATCTTGATATCGTTAGTATGAACAAGAGGATAGAAAGGTATTGTTTTTATTTTTCAAGAATTTGTAACACGCAAACAAAAGTGGATAGGAGACCAACAAAGTGAAGGTATTTGGGGTATTAGCAACACGCATCCTTGGCAACATTGTGTAAATGTATGTTGTTTATAATTGTTAGATGTTTGGGAGGTGCCCATTGGGGGTGGCCTCAAATGTGACCTTGGGTAAATATGTTGTTCTCCCTTTTTGTTTTATTTATTTTGTGAGTATTTGTATTATTTTAGTATTTTGCGTCACTTGTATTAGTGTTAGTTAAAGTGCTTCTTTTAAGTTAATAAACTTCATTAATTAGTGTAATTTAGGATGTCACAAAAGGGGTAATTCATGTGCAAAGGTGGTTCTTGTTTTTGTTGGATTTGAAAGGATTTTATTGATTTTGAGTGGTGTGTACTCAATCTTCCATGTGAAATTCGGATTTTGGCTTAATGGCCATTTTTGCAGGCTTTTGAGACTAGTTAAGTTTGTCCCACACCTCTTAATTTAACCTCCCAACTACTCCTATTCATTAAGGGGTCAAAAATAGACCCCATTATGTGTTTTTAAAACATTAAGGTGTTATTTATTGCACTTTGCTACATAATTTTTAAGTTTGTCCTTTGTAGGTGTGGGCTTGAATTTGTGTGTGTAAGAGGTTTGTCATTCCATCAACCACCAATTTATTGTGCTTTGGGTATTGGATTTGACCTTATCATGTGGAGTGGATGAGAAATGAGGTGGCATCCTACATGAAACAACATCACCTCTCCCTCCTCTCTTTTATATTTATTAAAAAAAATTATGATTTGCAAGTTACTCGATTTATTTGGACTCTTGAATTTTGGGAGAAGCTTGATTTTGGTGTGCATGTTTAAGTTTGGATTGGGATTTTGATTTCTTTTGGACTTGGAAAGGTTTGTAATGTCTTGTGGTTTGGAAACTCTTGGAATGGAAATGTAGGGTTTTCACCCATGTTTCATATTGCAATTTTGTTGCGTAAATGAATGTGAATGAAATATTGTTGCATGCTTTTGATTTTCAGTTTTAGAATGACCTTTAGGATGTGTAATAGAAAATGGAAATGGGGATATTTTGGAGGGAGGAATAAGAGTACTATTGGGTATTTTAGGTGGGATTTGGGTTGTGGTGTGCGATCTTGTTGATAAGTGAAATGTTTTTCTTATCTTGTTTATTTTAAGGAGGGAGGCATAAGAGTTTAATTTCTTTGAGGGAGACATAAGAGTTTTGTGGGTATGGATTGAGTTCATTGAGGTTTTTAAGGAGGGCACCCAAACCCTTGGGAGGCATAACTATATCCCCATGTTATTTTCTCTTTGTTGGCTTGAGATCCTTTGTGTTGGGAAACTTGTGTGTTGATGTGATTTTTTTAATTGTTCTTATTGTGTTGAATGTATTGATTAAATGTGATTATGGAAGCCTTATAAAATTGCCTATGTTTTTCTTATACCCCTTATTGTTTCATTATTGGGGTTCGGGGAAATTCGGAAGAAGGCTTTTATTCCTCATTGGATTATTGGTTGGGTGGAGAGGGTTTCCTCCTCCCCTATTGTTTTTTTTTGTGTGATATTGATGAAGATGGTGGAGCTCAAGTGAAGATTGGACCTTTGTAGCACCTTGAAGAAATTTAGAAGGGATATCTCTTTGTAAAATAATTTTTCCATGTTGTCTCCACTTAAGTAGAGGGCTTGTAACTTGTATTTTGAAGATTGTCAACTTCTTGTAAATGTGTTAAGAAATACTTGATTTGTATTAAGTTTTCAAAATGTGTGTATGTTGAAAAGTAAGAAAAATAATATGTTTTTGTTACTATGTATATTCCTTTATCTTGTAAACTTTACCAAATTTATATTGAATGAAAACTTGTATTCTAAAGATGATATTTCTTGTTAAATGAAATTCTTGTATTATTATGATGAAATAAGAACCTTTAAATGGTGTTGGAAATGCAAATGAAGTTGTCTCCATCCAATCTTATCTACAGCTTAAATCCTTTCCTTAAAAGTGTGATAATTCATTTTAAAAGGATTGGTGTTCTTGTTGAAAATACACTTGTTTGAAATGGTATTCATTTACTTATTTTGTTGAAGAAAGGATATAGTCTCTTATTTTTTATTGAAAAGAAAGCATATTGAAAATATTTGTACTATAGTTACATTACTTATTATGTTATAAGAAATAAATTAGCTATTTAGAACTCTTAGATTAAAAAAAAATCTTCTCCTTAAAGTTATATTAGGTTGAATGAGGAATTTTACTAGTTTTCTTAATTTTACTCTTATTTGAATAGGTAGAAAATGTATAGTTACCTTGGCTTGTTTTACCCTATGCTATATAGCTTGTGTTGGTCATTTATATAAATTTTTAAAAATGGTTATATGTATATATATAATTATAATTATAAAATTTAAATATATTAAATATATTATATTATATATTTATTAAAAATAACATGAATTAAATTCATTGTTTAATATTCACACACACACACACACACACACACACACAACACACAAAATGTTGTAGTAATAAGACAAACAAAGAAGTAATATAATCGCATTTGATTAAGGTTAAAACCTATGCGGCTATGCCATTTAGTTGAAGTATATAATTGGGGGAGGTCGCTGACCACACCCCCCACCCGATATTAATTTGGGATAGGGGTGGGGTCTAAAAGAAATGATTACTAGATTGTACCAAGCCAAGAACACGAGATGCTTAATAAAGCACCACAGTCAATAAGATGAAATCAATTCACTAGAATAAATTTACATAAACCTTTTGTTGGAGAGGAATTTTTCGGTTGGAAAAACCCGTGGATTATTTGCCAACACTCGGGAATCTAAGTCCCTCTACTTAACCAAAGTGTAGCTGTAATGTATGCATGCATGCGAGAAATCATGGATTTATGTGGTGGACTTTTGGTAAGGGATCCAACACGGGCACTCCACTGACCCTGCAGCAAAGCTAGCAATCTCTTGCTAGGGAAGAATTTGTCTGAACGTGGGAAGGGGAGTGAGAAATGAGATAGGGAAACTAATGTTGCAGGTAGGAAATCAGATTCCTACACACATTAGTTAGAAAGTTCAACACATGCATTTATAAGAAGAAACAACCCTAGAAATGACAATAAGACAAGATAAGATTGCGAACTCAAAGTTTCTAAAATCTCCTCATCGAAGAGGCTCATAAATAATTTTTCTTATATAGAATTTTAAATAGGAATTGTACATAATGTGGGAACAGAAGAAATTTGAGAATAGAGAAAAGTAGAAGAAAATGGCTATCTCCTTTCCTTTCTCTAAGTGTAATACACTCATGAGTTTACAAGATCAATTTTCAACCCTCTACAATGGCATGAAGAAGCCATTAAATATCTTGCAAGAAATGGTTACAAATTCTTATTTGTGAGAAAGAAATGGTTTACAATGTTTTCAGCCCTTCAGCGTCCATTCAGATTTTTGATTCACGAAGAAACACCAAGGGTAGAAAAAACCAAACTTTTCATAATGCGGTCGTTACACTCATTTTGTAACTTTGAATTATAACCGTTCATCTTTCCTTTGAAAATTTAAACCTGAGTCGTCCATGTGGGAGAAATTTACTTGAGTGGGTGTGGATGATTTCTTTTGCATTTTGTGACTTTATGAGAGATTTGGCATTTTTACATTTTCGGTCCGCGCTTTCGCTTTTGATACAAGCCTGACACGTGGCTTCACTTGACTGGAGAAAGAGTCGCGAGTCACTTTTATAATTTTACCTTTTTTTCAATGTGGGCTGAAAAACACAAATTGCTCCATAGGCCCACCTCCCCACTTTGACCTTCGATGTGGGCTTAATTTTTCTCTTTTTTCTTTAAGCTTGATTGGGACTGTGTGTCACTTTATGACTTTTAGCCCTATTGGAAACAAGACTCAAATTCTCAAATCTCCCTGATGATCCACCTCCCCACTTTGACTCTTTTGATGTGGGCTCAACATTTAACATTTTCCTTTAAGCTCGATCGGGCTACGGTCCATTTATGACTTTTAGCCCTTTTGGAAACAAGGATCGAAACCTCAAATCTCCCCACCGACCCATTTCCTGCTTTGACTATTTTGATGCGGGCTCAACATTTGACCTTTTCCCTCTTCACCACAATGCCTCAAAATTAAAAATGACCCATCCTACCACATCCAATTAGATATGTCCATGTATCCATGGATAATGTGGCCAAAATTTGACAGGGGAAGAAAACACCCATCATTCACGAATGTCATAAAATGCAGAGAAGAAGAAAACTCCACCATTTCGTGCCCAATTTTCAAATTTCTTTCACAAACCAAGGAATTAAAAACAATACAAGGTTCGATTATCCTTGGCTATAGAAATATGGATAGTTTCATTCAAATGAGGACAGCAATAAAATTTTCACAGTCCAAAAAGGAAAACAGAAAATTTATCAAAACGTGTAGACTGGAGGGTTTAAACAATTTCAAAGCATGAATTTCTATATCTTTTTGGACTTATAACTTTACTTTGAACACTTCTAGAGGGTGTGAGCTCAAAATTTGTTAATTTGACTTTTTAAATGAGGAGGGGATTTTGAGGGCAACAATAGCTGGCTCTAGCTTGGGGACATGACATGGACTGAGCATAGTGAAGACATGACCTGGGAATCTGAAATCTCAATCAGACCCTTTAATTCGTTAACCAAAGTGCCTTATCCATTGGGCCTTGCATAGTCATATACAACTTTGAGAAAGAAAGATTAGAATAAGGAAACACACAAGCACACAATGGGAAAGGAAACATAACCACACAATGGAAACGAAAACACACCTATGGTACAAGGCGAGGAAAAACCAACTTTAATCAAAGAAATTTCCATTTCTCAAAGTTACTCGTGAGTGGGAAACACTTGAATGATGTTGTTCTATGAAGCCATTTATTGGTTCGATAAAGTAGCCTCCCCTCTTCAACTACTTATGAAAGCTAGGTGCTTTCACAATTGTTTATGTACTTGGTAGGAGTGAGTTCGTGTGATCTTCTTGATCCTTAACTGCGCTGCGTGAAGATTCCACTTCCTTCATGTTCTTTGAAATAAGTTTCATAGTGCCACTTTTCTTCTATGATTATTGATATAGTTGATTCTCCATCAAGCAGCTCATCGCTACCCCAAAGATGATTTTCATCCCAATTCCTTGGATATTCTGAGTTACTTTTGTTTCCGGGTCTGAGCTCATTGACATCTTCTCCATTAGAAACATTTGATTCATCCTTTATCTCTACTTCACATTGAGGCATTTGAGTAATGACGGGAGAATCAGAGGGAAAATAATATTTGTCTTGTATGTCCATGGTACTAGTGAAGAGATCAAGAATGAGCTCCAGATCTTCCACAACTTCTATTTCATCCAATAATTTATGCACGGAGTTATGCTTCGTTGTTTCCTGCAGCTTCTCTTTGTACACTTTTGAAGGATATTTATTTGTCAGCTCAAGGAAACTATCTGGAGGGATTACCTCATCATCTTGGGAACCGTTACATTTTATCACACCTTTGTCTAGAGGATCGTCAATTCAAAGGCCTCAAAATTTATTGATTTCATTTTTTCATAATGGAAACATTCTTCCTCTTCAAATGGGAAAGAAAATACCTCCATTTCATTATTTCATCCATCAATCATTAGCTCAAAAGTGGCATCGTACTTTTCAATATGGCCAACCTTCACATTGGTTAAGAATTCCAAATCAACTTCAAACTTTTCTTGTAGATTTGTGGCTTCCCTCTTGTAACTCGAATCTCCTCAATGCTTCTTCAAAATCCAAATCTCTCGAGAAGGCATATCTGGCCCTATCAAGATGGGAACATCTTCTTCCTCCTCGGTTGTCACCAAGTGATTCATCTGCCTGCTATCTTGATACAAGATGTTAGCTTTTGGGCTTCCGACTTTCATACCATGTACCTCATCTTCTTCTCGAGAAGAAATTTATCCATGTCTCCCTTCACTGGTATGGTTGTAGAAGACCAATTCATTTGAATTTTCCTCCCAACTCTCGGTAGAAATTTCTACTTAGCAACATTTCGAATGAGGCTGGGATGTCTACTACCAAAATCATCATTAAAACTTTCTTGTCTGGAAATCTAGCGAGAGCCACCTATGCATCTTTGACCTTCCCTACAAGTGGGACCTCTTTTGACTCCAAAGAGTAACAAGAAACACTAGGTGGATCCATGGAAATTTTTAAAGCCTTGGCAAATTTCAAAGGCTTCATGTTGTCTAAGGCACTAGAATCTATTATGAAATTGTTCAGTACATATTCTCCAACAAGAAGGGATATGTAGAAATGTTCAACTTTATTAGTCTTTGATGCACTCGGAGAAAGCATGTTTTAAGAGGGAGGTGTAGGAGAGTTTGGTAGCATGCCTTTGGAACTAGATGTTACAGCATTAGGTGTTAGACTACCACTCCTAATATATCAGATGAACCACTCAAATTATTTAGTATGAGTCCGTAAATATTTAGTTTCGGTAATCTACACTTTGGCTTTGTTTTAATATTCTATGAATTCAAAGGGAGTAGATGCGGACAAGGGGGTGAAGGGATCAATTTTTGAGTCTGGATTGGCTTGGGAGAAGCATTTGATTTTTGAGGAATGGATGATATTTTGAATGGTACACTAGGAGCTTTCAAGGTACTTGATTTTACAAGAGAAGACTTAGATTTAGAATTGGAAGATACATCGAATACTTACTTGGGATTGTGGGAATATTCTTACTTGCTACGAGTCGCTCCAATAATGCAGACTTCATGGAAGATGGAAGTGGGGATCCTCCAATGAGTGTTTTATTTTGTGGAGTCACCACAAGAGGATCATCAACCTTGTTTTCTTTTGTAGCAGTGGAGGGAGGTTCTCTCATCTCGGAATGAGAATGAGTGAATACCACACATGAGCAACTGGGAGCATCCTCTTCATCTTCTTCATCACATCGAGAATACTCACAGAATTTGATTTGTGTATCATTCTCAAACTCTTCATTTTGTAGGAAATCACCACCTTCACTTTCTCATTCAAACTCTTCTTCATCTTCTTGAAATCTATAATTTATGTTCATGGGTGGAGCCTCCAAGGTGAGCCTTTGGGGCACTCCTACAATCTGATTTATGTTGCTTCTTTGAGAAGATACTCATTCAAATAATTCCCTCTTAAAAGATGCCATCTCATTTGCCAACTTTTACAGCGATGGATTGGCTCTCTCGCCTCAAGGATGTTGGGATTTTCCCTTTGATGGATTCTTGATCTTTCTAGAGAGGATGAGATCATCATCAAGTTTAATGGCCATCCTTTGTGCTTCTACAACGTTCCTTTATTGGGCTCTTCATAACAAAAACCCTAATTCTGATGATTGAGCATTGATGAAGAATCTCTTGACATTGTTTTGAGATGGTGAATCCTCTTCAGGTATCTTATAAAGTAACCATTCGAAACTAGTCAAAAGTCTCTCATAGTTTCATTTTCTCCTTTTCTCATTTGAGCTAGCTGCACCAAGAGGTCTTGAAAGTATTTAGTTGATTTAAATATTTCCTTGAAGGTAGTCTTTATGTCATCGTAACCAGTGATGGATTGGGCATGAAGGAGGTAGAACCATTCTTCTAATTTTTCTTGGAGGGACTCCACAAATAGTATCATGGCAAAATCTTCATGTTGGACACCAATAATTCCACATGATGTCGTAAAGCAACAATGTGTTCTTCAGGATGTTGTGTGTTGTCACCTTTGAACTTTGGAAATTTCTTATGGGAACTTGTTGGTAGATCATGGGGAGGTGGCTCAAGAGCAAGCAGGACCGTATTCCTTCCCCATGGAACAATGGGTTGAGGTATTTCTTCTTCATCTGCCTTTTCGTTTCTACTTCTGCTCTTACTTCTACAAATTCTTCTTCAAATTCTTCTTCTTTTAGGAACTCAATGCTCAATGATGGTTGAAAAATGGGAGAATTTGAAGGGGGAGTATCCAAAGGAGTTTTGATAAGATTACCCGGTGAACTTCATGAAGATCCAGATGGAGAGGAGGCTTGAGAGAAGAAGTATGGATTATCTCTAATTCATTCTTTCTGATTTTGTGAAGCCTCAAAATTGAAATCATCAACACCTATCGACCTGCTCATCCTAGTGTGTCTTCCTTCAGCCAGCTTTTTGAAATTTTTGAATTGGGAATATGAAAAGACACGTTCACAAATTAGCAGTGTGTCTTTTAGCAATGGAATTTCATCAACTATTTTTTTTTATATTTGATTTTTTTTTTGAATTTTCAGACATTGTGGCCATATATTGGGTGCAGATGCTGCTAAATCTATGCCACGGTGGGCACCAAAAACTTTTGGCGAGGAAATTTGTGAGGTGGAAAAACTTTTGGATTCCTTTCCAATGCTTTGCGGGAATCTAAGTCCCTCTACTTAACTCGGTGAAGCTTCGTATATGCGTGAGAAAGCGTGGATTTCTATTGTGGCCTCTTAGCGAGGGATCCAACAGGGGCACTCCACTGACCCTACGACAAAGCTATAAATCTCTTGTTAGGGAAGACTTTTTCGAAGGTGGGAAAGGGAGTGAGAAATGAGATAAGGAAACTAATGTTATAGGTAGGAAATCAAATTCCTACACACATTAGTTAGAAACTTCAACACATGCATTTATGAGAAGAAACAACCCTACAAATGGCAACAAGACAAGATAAGATTGTGAACTCAAAGTTTCTAAAATATCCTCATCAAAGAGGCTACAAAATCCTTCTTCTTGTATTGATTCTTGAACATGAGTTGTATATAATGTGGGAATGAAAGAAATTTGAGAATGGAGGAAGTAAAAGAAAATGACTATCTCCTTTGCTTTCTCTAAGTACAATGTACTCATGAGTTTACAAGATCAATTACCGGCCCTCTATAATGGCATGAAGAATTCATTAAATATATTACAAAAACAGCGATTCAACTTCTTCTTTGTTAACAAGAAACGGTTTACAATATTTTTAGTCATTCACGTCCATTCAGATTTTTTATTTGTAAAGAAATGCTAATGGCGGAAAAAAAAAAATTTTCATAATGTGGCCATTACACTAGTTTTGTAACTTTGAATTTGAACCGTTCATCTTGCCTTTGAAACTTCAAACCAAATTTTCCACGTGGGAGATATTTACTAGAGCAAGCGTGGAAAATGCCTTTTGCATTTTGTGACTTTATAGAGATTTGGCATTTTTTACATTTTTTGTCTACTCTTCCACATTTGACATAAGCCTAACACATGGCTTCACATGAGTGTGGACAGATTCACGGGTCACTTTTATAATTTTACCTTTTTTTCAATGAGGGCTCAAAAACACAAATTGCTCTGTAGGCCCGCCTCCCCACTTTGACCTTCGATGTGGGCTTAATTTTTCACTTTTTCCTTTAAGCCTAATTGGAGCTGTAGGTCACTTCATAACTTTTAGCCCTTTTGGAAACAAGGTTCAAATTCTCAAATCTCCCAAATGATCTGCCTCCTTATTTGACTTTTTTGATGCGGGCTCAAAATTTTACTTTTTCCATTAAGCTTTGATCGGGGCATGGGGTCACTTTATGACTTATTAGCCCTTTTGGAAACAAGGCTCGAAACCTCAAATCTCCCAATCAACCCTCTTCCCACTTTGACTCTTTTGATGCATGCTCAATGTTTGAATTTTTCCTCTTCACCACAATGCCTCAAAACGTAAAAAGAAGTCATCTACAACATCCAATTAGATATGTCCATGTATCAATGGATAATGAGGCTGAAATTTTATAGGGAAGAAAATGCCCATCATTCACGATTGTGGAAAAACACGAGAGAAGAAGAAAACTACACCAATTCGCACCTTCAAATTTGTTTCGCGAACCAAGGAATTGAAAACAATACAAGGTTTGATGATCAATGGCCATAGAAAGATTGATAGTTTCATTCAAATGAGGAAAACAATAAAATTTTCACAGTCTAGACAGAAAAATGGAAAATTTATCGAACGTGTGGACTATAGGGTTTAAACAATTTCAAAGCATGAATTTATCTATCTTTTAGACTTCTAACTTTACTTTGAACACTTTTAGAGTGCGCCACTCAAAAAAATTAATTTGACTTTTAAAATGAAGGTGTGGGGATTTTGAGGGTGAGAACACCTTTGCAAACAAATGAGAAGAAATATCATATATTATTATGGAACTCAATGAAATACAATGAGAGTGGGCCTTGCTTATATAGGCAATGAATAACAATATAAGAACCATTCAAGGTCGTAGATCGGGCCATAAATCATGGAAAGAACTAGTCAACTAAGAACTAGTTAAGTCCATAGATTTAGGAGAAAACTACACATCAATGATCTAGTCAATAACATAGATCAAGGAAAGAACTATACCTAACAACTAGATAATATCCCCCTAATATCTAAATAAATAAAAATAAATATCCACACACATAAGTGGGTGAGGATAAATACAATAAAGGTAAATAAAGTACCTAGGTGAATATGAGCTAAGATAAATACCTACTCTAACACCCCCAAGTGAAGCTAGGTGCCAAAATAGAATTTTCATGTCCACAATATGAGTCCCGAAAACTAGGCCTGATGGGGTACTCATGTACAATATATCCTTAAAGAAATATCAACCGAAAATAAGGAAAGAATCCTTGTAGAAGGAAAGAGAAAGAAGAAGAATAAAGAAGATGTTCTCATGAACACTCCCCAAGAACAACTTTTGAAACCCCAAGCATTCCACGTAACTCAAGGTAGCGAGGTGATGTAAAATGATTTGTAAAGAAGTCCGCAGCGTGCTGTTAATTTGAAATGTACTCCATGAAAATAACTCCATCCTAAATGTGCTAACGAATGAAATGGATGTGTATGTCAATATGCTTGGTCCACTTTGGTGCTCAACTAGATTACGAGAAATGTTAACTACACTTTGGTTGTCACACCAAAGTACATTCGGTGAATCCTATGGAAATCCAAACTCTATTAATAATTTTTGAAGCCAAAGAATCTGTGACTCGCTATAATTGTTGCCTTGTACTGCTGTCTCGAAGATGAAAGTTCAATACCCTATTACTTTTTGCATTCCCAGCAAAATGGAGAAGAACCAAGACAAAATATTAGCCAATGTGTAATGACTTTCATTAATAGAACCTGCCCAATATGAATCAAGTATACCCAACCAACTAAGTATAACCCCTAGTGTAGTGTAGGAAAAAGTGGCCAGTGCCCTGTTAATAGCGTAAAATCCTTTTAGCAGCCTTCTAGTGACTACCATGAGGAGAATGTGCAAACCAAGTTACAAGCCCTACTACAAATGAAATATCAGGGCAAGGATGGGCCATGTACTTGAGACTCCCAACCAACTTCCTATATAATGTAGGATCACAAAGTGGTGTGGTACATGTGGAAGTAAGAGTAACCCAAGACTGAAAAGGTGATGGACTTGCTTGCAATCAGCCATATCAAAGCATCGAAGAAGATCATGGGTGTAATTTTTCTAACTCAAATGAATCCCTAAATCTATCTAAGAAATCTACAAACCAAGGAAATAATGCAATAACCCAAGATCTATCATGTCAAACTATGTAGAAAGAGCCCTCTAAACAATCTGAATGTGGGAAGAAGAGCTGCAGTAAGTAATAGATCATCAACATACAAGATAAGTATCACAATATCCTCACCAACATGCTAGAGATACAATGTATGATCAGAGTGGTAATGAACAAAACCAATAGATAGAAGAAAAGAATCCATCTTCTCATACCAAGCTCAAGGGGCTTGTTTGAGACCGTAGAAAGACATTTGGAGCCTACAAAAAGAGAAGAATCTTGAACAAATCTAGTCGGTTGCTCCATTTATATTTCCTCTTTTAGATATCCATGTAAGAAGGCACTCTTCATGTCCATCTGGTATACAGGCTACCCATGTGATGCACTAAGAGCAAGAACAAGGCATACAAAATCTATCTTAGCAATGGTGTAAAAGTCTCGAGTAATCAATACCTTCAACTTGTGAAAAACCTTTGCAATAAGAAGAACCTTATACTTGTTAATGGACCCATTAGCTACGTATTTGGTTCGGTATACCCATTACACCTAACCATATTTCTTCGTTTAGGACAAGATACCAAATCCCAAGTATGATTCTTCATCAAAGAAGAATACTCATCTGCCATCGCATCATCACACTCCTATATCCCACGATCATTTCAAAAAGACTTTGGATCCTCATAAAATCCTTGACACAAAATACCGTAAACCTATAAAATGCATGTGATGATGCTTAGTGGGTACAAGATCCTCTATAAAAGGTGTTTCCTCAAAAGTTGTAGTATGAGCCCACTTAGGCATAGTGATAACATCAGTGAGAATAGGATCCTCAACAACATCTATAACATCCACATCAACATCCTAAAAGAAAGGATCCTCAAGATGAGATGATGAAGAAGACAGAGGCATAGAAGAAGATGAAGAATCATGAGGAGTGAAGCACTCATCAAACTAAACATGTGTTTGAAAAAAAATGTCATGAGTATCATAATATAGAAGTCGATAAGCTCTCATGTCCTCACAATACCCTACAAATATCAAGGGTTTTCTCTTCATATACAAATATTTCCTTTTCTTCTTTCGCACAAATGCCCAAGCATGGATCTTGAATACTCAAAAAAATAAGACATTTGGATTAGTGTTGGATCAAGCTTCGTCTAGAGTCAAATGTTGAAGTGCTCTGTGGGGTGTGTGATTTTGAAGGTAGTTAGCACAAATGACTGCTTCCCCCTAGTAGATAGGAGGTAAATCTCTAGAATACATCATACAGTTAGCCATTTTCTTCAAAGTTCTTTTCTTCCTTTCTACTAAGCCATTCTATTGTGGAGTATGAGGAATAAAATGCTAGTGAATAACTCCTTGAGTTGCCAAAAAGTAAGAAAACTCATTGCTAAAGTAATTCCCCCATTATCAATACGAAGGAGTTATCAATAAAGACTTTGAAGTGTGAGAAAAAGTCACTTTTTTACTTAAGAAAATAAACCCAAGTACGGCTTGAAAAATTATCAATAAAGGTAAGTGCATACTTAGCTCTATTGAAAGAGGGGGTTGGAAAAACCATCAAGTCACTATGCACAAGCTCAAGTGGTGAAAGAAGCTCTCTTAGAAAATTCTTAAGAAATGGATCTTGGTGTTCTTTCCCTAATGCACAGCAAAGAAAACTCCCTCAAGACAATAAAATATGGGAATACCATCTACCATACCATGAGTGCTCAGCTCCTTCAAATATGTGTAATTAAGATGTCCAAATCTTTCATGCCAAAGCTTACTATCTGAATCTACATGAGAAACCAATCACGTCCCTATAGAAAAAGTGTCATCAAAACCTTCAAAGTGATATAGTCTAGAACTATGATAAAAAATACCCTGGGAAAAAAGTGAATAAGGCTCCAACAAATTTCTTACTTCTGCCCCATGTGGTGTAAAATTCATTTTTTTCCCTTGACCGGAATGACAAATATGATATACAAAAAACAAATTTGTAGTAATGTTAGGAACATATAGTGCATCTTGGATATTTCCACCATCAAGTTGTATATCACCTTTTACCTCAACAAAAAGAAAGAAAAATGTCCAACCTCAATTTTGGAAGTAGAACTCAAACCTAGAGAAACAAAAGACTCCTTGGAAGAAGACTTGTGATGAGACGCAGTAGAATCTATAACCCAACTGTTTGCAAGTGGTGACTACGATCTCCCAACAACATTAAGTTCTTTTCCATGTTGACTAGAAGGAGGTGTAGTAGAGATAGAAATTTTGTGTTTCTTGATAGCATCCTCTAAGGCTTGCATTCGCTTATAACACCTATGTTCTTCATGATCAATACCCTCACAAAAAGAGCATGAAAGACTAGACTTATTCTTGGATTTATAAGACTCCTTAGGTTTAGATTTTTTTTCTTTCGGTTTAATAGAATTTATAGATGGAGAAGGGGTGGATTTGGGTTTAATTTTTGGTTTTCCCTTGCCCTTAGGATTAGATGCAACTAATACCTTTTGAGATGTAGAAGACTCAAGGTGAGAAAATTTGGATTCTTCCCTAATAAGTCTTTCACAAAATGTTTTTAAGTCAGACATTTTGAATGTGTCACCTAAGGCATCCATGCTAGAGAAAAAGGTATAAGAAAATATTTGAAATGGTCCTCTCAACTTGTATAGAATCAAGTAAACACACTCTTTATCTTTCTTATCTCTTTCACCCCCTTCAACTATGTCAACAAATTCTTGAACTTGGTAAGATAGTCTATAATTATTAGAAAATCTTCATGATTAAGAAAGGTGATACCAATTTTAAGTTGCATGGCTCTCATATGATCTACCTTACCAAATAAATCCTTCAATTTCTCCCATAAGTTCCATTAACAACACATAATTACTACACATGGAAATGAAGAATGGAAATAATAATTAAGCAAAAATATTATGGGCTTTAACTTCCTCAAAACAACCGGTGTTCACTAGAGAATATGAGAAATTTTAGTACCAATACAAATTTGATGAGTGTATGGGTTTGATAGGAACTTATGTAAGTGACCATCTTTTGTTTCATTTGAAAGGAGAGTCACAATTTTCCTCATGAAACAAAAGATGGTCACTTACATAAGTTCCTATCAAACCCATACACTCATCAAATTTGCATTGGTACTAAAATTTCTCATATTCTCTAGTGAACACTGTTGTTTTGAGGAAGTTAAAGCCCATAATATTTTTTGCTTAATTATTGTTTCCATTCTTCATTTCCATGTGTAGTAATTATGTGTTGTTAATGGTAGGAGTGAGTCCGTGTGATCTTCTTGATCCTTAACTCGTGTGAAGATTCCACTTCCTTCATGTTCTTTGTAATCAGTTTCATAGTGCCACTTTTCTTCTATGATTATTGATATAGTTGATTCTCCATCAAGCAGCTCATCGCTACCCCAAAGATGATTTTCATCCCAATTCCTTGGATATTCTGAGTTACTTTTGTTTTCGGTCTATGTTCATTGACATCTTCTCCATGAGAAACATTTGATTCATCCTTTATCTCTACTTCACAGTGAGGCATTTGATTAATGACGGGAGGATCGGAGGGAAAATAATATTTTTCTTGTATGTCCATGGTACTAGTGAAGAGATCAAGAATGAGCTCCGAATCTTCCACAACTTCTATTTCATCCAATAATTTATGCACGGAGTTATGCTTCGTTGTTTCCTGCAGCTTCTCTTTGTACACTTTTGAAGGATATTTATTTGTCAGCTCAAGGAAACTATCTGGAGGGATTACCTCATCATCTTGGGAACCGTTACATTTTATCACACCTTTGTCTAGAGGATCGTCAATTCAAAGGCCTCAAAATTTATTGATTTCATTTTTTCATCATGGAAACATTCTTCCTCTTCAAATGGGAAAGAAAATACCTCCATTTCATTATTTCATCCATCAATCATTAGCTCAAAAGTGGCATCGTACTTTTCAATATGGCCAACCTTCACATTGCTTAAGGATTCCAAATCAGCTTCAAACTTTTCTTGCAGATTTGTGGCTTCCCTCTTGTAACTCGAATCTCCTCAATGCTTCTTCAAAATCCAAATCTCTCTGAGAAGACATATCTGGCCCTATCAAGATGGGAACATCTTCTTCCTCCTCGGTTGTCACCAAGTGATTCATCTTCCTGCTATCTTGATACAAGATGTTAGCTTTTGGGCTTCCGGACTTTCATACCATGTACCTCATCTTCTTCTCGGGAAGAAATTTATCCATGTCTCCCTTCACTGGTATGGTTGTAGAAGACCAATTCATCTGAATTTTCCCTCCTAACTCTCGGTAGAAATTTCTACTTAGCAACATTTTGAATGAGGCTGGGATGTCTACTACCAAAATCATCATTGAAACTTTCTTGTCTGGAAATCTAGTGAGAGCCACCTACGCATCTTTGACCTTCCCTACAAGTGGGACCTCTTTTGACTCCAAAGAGTAACAAGAAACACTAGGTGGATCCATGGAAATTTTTAAAGCCTTGGCAAATTTCAAAGGCTTCATGTTGTCTAAGGCACTAGAATCTATTATGAAATTGTTCAGGACATATTCTCCAACAAGAAGGGATATGTAGAAATGTTCAACTTTATTAGTCTTTGATTCACTCGGAGAAAGCATGTCTTAAGAGGGAGGTGTAGGAGAGTTTGGTAGCATGCCTTTGGAACTAGATGTTACAGCATTGGGTGTTAGACTACCACTCCTAATATATCAGATGAACCACTCAAATTATTCAATATGAGTCCGTAAATATTTAGTTTCGTTAATCTACACTTTGGCTTTGTTTTAATATTGATCTGAAAACGTGATGTTGAAATTTTTATCACTTTTATAAGTTTCCAAAGATCGTGATATTTTTAACCAATTTTAAGTATTCTTGAATCCAAAATTGATTAAATTCTGATTATTTTCATCCATAGAAGTGCGGAAAACTTTTGTAGCAAATAAATAATCGTAAAAACTGAAAGACTCAGATAACAAAAGAGATTGTTTACGGGGTTCGGAATTCCTACGTCCCCGGGTTCAGATTGAACCGATCCATTAATAATATTGAAATGCAAGTACAATAACTCTTACAAACAATCAATAATGAATCACAACCTGCAAATGAGCTGATCAATGTCCCAAGAACTCTGAAAAATAACAGAAACTGTCCCAAGAACGATCCGTGGCTCCTACAGTGTTTTCACAATGTGATCTCCCTGCAACTGTGTTAGAAAAACACCTACAAATGGAGATTTAAAAACATTCCATGAAAAAAATCATATTTCTGAGATCAGATCTGAATTCTGAACAATTTTCATGTTTACACCAAGTCACAATTCGGACGAGAAGTGCATTGAAAATCGTGTTTTCCAACCGGCCGTCTTGAAGATCCTCATTAAAATCTGCATTCAAAGCTTCAAAAAGCAGGTTAAAAATCATCAAAAAGATCAAACCTTACATCGTTGGAATCGTCTCGAATTCTCTACATTTCATCTTTTTACTCCAAGTGCCCAATCTGAGTGTACGGCCTTCAAAAATGGAGTTCTCTGTCTGGGTCCTTAAGCTGCCTTTACACGGCACTGCACTCGAGGGTTGTTTAAATAACACTCGAGCACCTTTGTCTTATCACATCCGGGCTTGTAGCCGACTTGGTTGGGCGGATGGGTCTTTGAGAGGACAGGTCGTGGGTTCAAAACCCAGCGGCCATCATTTTTGGCGGAGTTGATTTGCATTTGTTTGAAATGGGATTAAATCCCAATTTAGCCACGGCATGCATATTAAAATAGGACTAAATCCCATTAAAGGCGCATTTGATAAGGCATGGGATTAATTCCCAAGTGGAGCAGCGTTGAATATCCCATGTTTGGCGCATTTAAATATAGCTTAGGCTTTAAAGCCTTTTCATGCGCATAGAATGGTGGTCAATGACCACGTGAGGCTCAACCGCCCCCTCCAACACCGCTTCATCCTCCTTTTGCCACGTGGTAAAAACACATGCATTTGATTTAATATTAATGTATACACATTAATATATACTTGTGGCATTTGGGAAAGGACCTTACCAAAATTAATTTTATTTCGACCCATATAATGTGGCCTAGAAATAATCCTGTAGTCCACTTGTCGTCTCCCGATAGGTAAATCGAGCGAATTCGACGAGTGTTGGCAAGCCATGTGTCACAGTGCGATTCGGTCCAATATTGACCAGTTGACCAGAGTTGACTTTCCGTTGACCGAACTTTGACCGGACATATCTAGAGCTCCCGATGTCCGTTTTCGCGTTCTCACAGTCGTTGGAAAGCTCTCGAGATGATCTTCTGCACTGACACCATTTAGGGATGTTTAGGGAATTTTTTCAAAAATGATCCCCTGATCACACCTCCCCACTGAGAAAGGCTTTTTGTCCACAAAAAGTTGTGTATCAACCCACAAAAACATGCTATCTCTTCCTGCATTGCACAAACACATACAAGAACCCAAAATAACATTATAGGTTAAATAAACGCAAATAGTTGATTAGCTAGTCACATAACCGATCAGATAATAACACCCAATTAAGCTAGTGTTCAACTGAAACGCTGCAACCCTGTCAACTCTATGCACAACTGTGAACTATCATACCCCACTGTAATGCCATCACAAATAATTGACTAGATAATAACACCCATTCTATTATGGAAAGCTAGTGTTCAACTGTCACTTTGTGATACGGCCGATTACCAAAAATTACAATTCCATAACACGGATCAGTATACAAGACATCTAAACTGCCCACAATTAGGCTAGTGCCCACTGCCCATCTGAAACTGTAACCACTGCAAGTATTCACTATCAGAATATAATAGACTATCAACGCCCAAAAAAGCTATAGTCAATAACTGAATCAACATGAATATGCCAAAACACTGTATCGCCATCACAAATAATAAGTCAGATAATAACACCCATCTATAACAGAAGCTAGTGTTCAACTAACACTTTGTGATTATGCTGATTACTACTGCAAGTTTCAAATTTAGACATGCTACTGATGCCTATCCCTGCATAGTGTTTTCAACAATGGAACTACCAACCAATCTGAGAAAACAAAACATGAGTATGATGAACCTATCACTCAAATCTTCTCTTCAGCTGTTTCCATTCATTTTCAAAGCTTAAATATCAACTTAGGAATGAATCCTTATCAATCAACAGGAATCCCTAAAATATAGCTCTGAATTTTTTTGCTTGCCTACCATCAACAATTTACTGTAGTGCAAATATAAAGTTAAGGAGTGTTTTTCCCAACCAATCACTTGGGTTTTTCCGTTTTGGTTGTTTTACCTCCTCAGTACCACAATGAGTTTTTGTTAGGTTTAGCACGGTTGGTTTTACAATATTGTTCTTTTTAACAACTTTCCAATTTTGTTGTTTAGGAACAAACCAACAAACCTTAACGTCATGACCATTCCTATTACAATGGGAACAAAATTGAACTTCCTATTTTTAGGAGTCTTACCCATTTTACCATTCTTAGAACTCGTCTACGAGAATGATTCCCCATTTAGGAGGTAACCTCCTTGCCATTTCTCACCTTTCCTTGGTGAGATTGGTCTTTAAGACTGCCTTATCATTCACAAAAGGCATTAACTTCTTAATCAAATTTTTCCTCTTCCAACAATATGCAATAGAATGATTAGTACCTTCACAAAATGTGCAAGGGAAAGCATATTTCTGCCTACCAAAGCTATATTGTTCCAACTGAAAGAGTGTATTAGAAGTTTTAGGATTTGATTTTCCCTTAGTGCTATTTTTAGTGTAAGTGGAAGGAGGTGGAATCTGATTACCTCTTTTACCTGTTTTCTTACACCTTTCATTGTTCCTCCTGATGGCGGAATCCTGCAATTCTAGTGGTGTAGATCCTTGGCTGTTGGAAGCTTGTCTTCCTTCAGCTACTTTGGAACTTTCTCCAATTTCCATTTTCCCACTAGAATAGCCCAAACCTGCAAACCGAGGCTGATCCTCTACCTGTATTGGGTTAGCATCACCTTGTCCATTTTTACCAAGGCCTATTCCGTTAAATCCCATCTTAACCATTAGCTTAGACCCAATTCCCTTAGTGTGTTTTTCAAACTGACCCAAAGGAATATCTGAAACTGAAGGAGAGGAAGAATTAAAATGTGAACAACTTACAGTGCATTCTGTCATAGTACCTGCATCTGATTTGGAAGGCATTTCCTTCTTGTGCTCACCTCGTTGCAACTTTTCCAAGAGGGCATCCTTGGTCCGTATTTCTTCCTGCAACTCTTTAACAAAGCCCATCAACTTCGCTCTCTTCAAGCATCTTGTTGGCATACTCCTCTTTCTTGGTTATAGAGGATTGTGGCTCGATTTTAACCGCACGATTTCCTCTTCTAAGGAATAAAAATTAGCTCTCAAGAAAGAGTTTTCTTCTTGAGTTGGTGGTTTATGGCTTCAAGCTCATCCAGCTTGCTCTTGTTTGGATGACTTGCCCATGATTCCCTGTTCTCGCAAACACAACTCGTCCTTCCAAAATCGCACACCGCAAAAGAAGATTAACAAGCCCCAAAATTTTTGCACACTGTAAACTGAAATCAATATGAAATGAAGCCAAACACAATTAGAAGCTAATCCGGCAATCTAACTGCTCTGATACCAAACTTGATCTGAAAACGTGATGTTGAAATTTTTATCACTTTTATAAGTTTCCAAAGATCGTGATATTTTTAACCAATTTTAAGTATTCTTGAATCCAAAATTGATTAAATTCTGATTATTTACATCCATAGAAGTGCGGAAAACTTTTGTAGCAAATAAATAATCAGAAAAACTGAAAAGACTCAGATAACAAAAGAGATTGTTTACGGGGTTCGAAATTCCTACGTCCCCGGGTTCAGATTGAACCGATCCATTAATAATATTGAAATGCAAGTACAATAACTCTTACAAACAATCAATAATGAATCACAACCTGCAAATGAGCTGATCAATGTCCCAAGAACTCTGAAAAATAACAGAAAACTGTCCCAAGAACGATCCGTGGCTCCTACAGTGTTTTCACAATGTGATCTCCCTGCAACTGTGTTAGAAAAACACCTACAAATGGAGATTTAAAAACATTCCATGAAAAAAAATCATATTTCTGAGATCAGATCTGAATTCTGAACAATTTTCATGTTTACACCAAGTCACAATTCGGACGAGAAGTGCATTGAAAATCGTGTTTTCCAACTGGCTGTCTTGAAGATCCCTGTTAAAATCTGCATTCAAAGCTTCCAAAAACAGGTTAAAAATCATCAAAAAAGATCAAACCTTACATCGTTGGAATCGTCTCAGAATTCTCTACATTTCATCTTTTTACTCCAAGTGCCCAATCTGAGTGTACGGCCTTCAAAAATGGAGTTCTCTGCAATCTGGTCCTTAAGCTCCCTTTACACAGACCTGTACCTGAGTGTTGTTTAAATAACACTGAGCATTGTCTTATCACATCCGGGCTTGTAGCCGACTTGGTTGGGCGGATGGGTCTTTGAGAGGACAGGTCGTGGGTTCAAAACCCAGCGGCCATCATTTTTGGCGGAGTTGATTAAGGCATTTGTTTGATTAATTTAAATCCCAAGCCACGGAGCAGCGTTAATATCCCATGTTTGGCGCATTTAAATAATATCCCATGTTTGGCGCATTTAAATATAGCTTAGGCTTTAAAGCCTTTTCATGCGCATAGAATGGTGGTCAATGACCACGTGAGGCTCAACCGCCCCCTCCAACACCGCTTCATCCTCCTTTTGCCACGTGGTAAAAACACATGCATTTGATTTAATATTAATGTATACACATTAATATATACTTGTGGCATTTGGAAAAGGACCTTACCAAAATTAATTTTATTTCGACCCATATAATGTGGCCTAGAAATAATCCTGTAGTCCACTTGTCGTCTCCCGATAGGTAAATCGAGTGAATTCGACGAGTGTTGGCAAGCCATGTGTCACAAAGCGTTTCGGTCCAATATTGACCAGTTGACCAGAGTTTACTTTCCGTTGACCGAACTTTGACCGGACATATCTAGAGCTCCCGATGTCCGTTTTTCGCGTTCTCACAGTCGTTGGAAAGCTCTCGAGATGATCTTCTGCACTGACACCATTTAGGGATGTTTAGGGAATGTTTTCAAAAATGATCCCCGATCAAATATTCTATGAATTCAAAGGGAGTAGATGTGGACAAGGGGGTGAAGGGATCAATTTTTGAGTCTAGATTGGCTTGGGAGAAGCATTTGATTTTTGAGGAATGGATGATATTTTGAATGGTTCACTAGGAGCTTTCAAGGTACTTGATTTTACAAGAGAAGACTTAGATTTAGAATTGGAAGATACATCAAAATACTTACTTGGGATTGTGGGAATATTCTTACTTGCTACAGGTCGAGCTCAATAATGCGGACTTCATGGAAGATGGAAGTGGGGATCCTCCAATGAGTGTTTTATTTTGCGGAGTCGCCACAGGAGGATCATCAACCTTGTTTTCTTTTGTAGCGGTGGAGGGAGGTTCTCTCATCTCGGACCGAGAATGAGTGAATACTACACATGAGCAACGGGAGCATCCTCTTCATCTTCTTCATCACATCGAGAATACTCACGAATTTGATTTGTGTATCGTTCTCAAACTCTTCATTTTGTAGGAAATCACCACCTTCACTTTCTCATTCAAACTCTTCTTCATCTTCTTGAAATCTATAATTTATGTTCATGGGTGGAGCCTCCAAGGTGAGCCTTTGGGGCACTCCTAAAATCTGATTTATGTTGCTTCTTTGAGAAGATACTCATTCAAATAATTCCCTCTTAAAAGATGCCATCTCATTTGCCAACTTTTACGTGATGGATTGGCCCTCTCTCGCCTCAAGGATGTTGGGATTTTCCTTTGATGGATTCTTGATCTTTCTAGAGAGGATGAGATCATCATCAAGTTTAATGGCCATCCTTTGTGCTTCTACAACGTTCCTTTATTGGGATCTTCATAACAAAAACCCTAATTCGATGATTGAGCATTGATGAAGAATCTCTTGACATTGTTTTGAGATGGTGAATCCTCTTCGGTATCTTATAAAGTAACCATTCAAACGAGTCACAAAGTCTCTCATAGTTTCATTTTCTCCTTTTCTCATTTGAGCTAGCATTTGCACTTTGAAGAGGTCTTGAAAGTATTTAGTTGATTTAAATATTTCCTTGAAGGTAGTCTTTATGTCATCGTAACCAAAGTGATGGATTGGGCATGAAGGAGGTAGAACCATTCTGCTACTTTTTCTTGGAGGGACTCCACAAATAGTATCATGGCAACATCTTCATGTTGGACACCAATAATTCCACATGATGTCGTAAAGCAACACTTTGTGTTCTTCAAGATGTTGTGTGTTGTCACCTTTGAACTTTGGAAATTTCTTATGGGAACTTGTTGGTAGATCATGGAGAGGTGGCTCAAGAGCAAGCGGGCCGTATTCCTTCCCCATGGAACAATGGGTTGAGGTATTTCTTCTTCATCTTTCATTTTCATTTCTACTTCTGCTCTTGCTTCTACAAATTCTTCTTCAAATTCTTCTTCTTTTGGGAACTCAATGCTCAATGGTGGTTGAAAAATGGGAGAATTTGAAGGGGAGTATCCACAGGAGTTTTGATAGGATTTCCCGGTGAACTTCATGAAGATCCAGATGGAGAGGAGGCTTGAGAGAAGAAGTATGGATTATCTCTAATTCATTCTTTCTGATTTTGTGAAGCCTCAAAATTGAAATCATCAACACCTCTCGACCTGCTCAACCTAGTGTGTCTTCCTTCAGCCAACTTTTTTGAAATTCTTGAAGTGGGAATATGAAAAGACACGTGCAGAAATTAGCAGTGTGTCTTTTAGCAATGGAATTTCATGAACTATTTTTTTATATTTGATTTTTTTTTTTGAATTTTCGGACATTGTGGCCATATATTGGGTGCGATGTCTTGCTAAATCTATGCCACTGCAGTGGGCACCAAAACTTTTGGCGAGGAAATTTGTGAGGTGGAAAAACTTTTGGATTCCTTTCCAATGCTACGGGAATCTAAGTCCCTCTACTTAACTGGTGAAGCTTCTGTGTATGCATGCGTGAGAAAGCGTGGATTTCTATTGTGGCCTCTCACCGGGATCCAATAGGGGCACTCCACTGACCCTACGACAAAGCTAGAAATCTCTTGCTAGGGAAGACTTTTTCTGAAGGTGGGAAAGGGAGTGAGAAATGAGATAAGGAAACTAATGTTATAGGTATGAAATCAAATTCCTACACACATTAGTTAGAAACTTCAACACATGCATTTATGAGAAGAAACAACCCTACAAATGGCAATAAGATGAGATAAGATTGTGAACTCAAAGTTTCTAAAATATCCTCATCAAAGAGGCTACAAAATCCTTCTTCTTGTATTGATTCTTGAACATGAGTTGTATATAATGTGGGAATGAAAGAAATTTGAGAATGGAGGAAGTAAAAGAAAATGACTATCTCCTTTGCTTTCTCTAAGTACAATGTACTCATGAGTTTACAAGATCAATTACCGGCCCTCTATAATGGCATGAAGAATTCATTAAATATATTACAAGAAATAGTTACAACTTCTTCTTTGTTAACAAGAAACGGTTTACAATATTTTTAGTCATTCACGTCCATTCAGATTTTTTATTTGTAAAGAAACGCTAATGGCGGAAAAAAAAAGAATTTTCATAATGTGGCCATTACACTAGTTTTGTAACTTTGAATTTGAACCGTTCATCTTGCCTTTGAAACTTCAAACCAAATTTTTCCACGTGGGAGATATTTACTAGAGCAAGCGTGGAAAATGCCTTTTGCATTTTTTGACTTTATAGAGATTTGGCATTTTTTACATTTTTGTCTACTCTTCCACATTTGACATAAGCCTAACACATGGCTTCACATGAGTGTGGACAGATTCACGGGTCACTTTTATAATTTTACCTTTTTTTCAATGAGGGCTCAAAAACACAAATTGCTCTGTAGGCCCGCCTCCCCACTTTGACCTTCGATGTGGGCTTAATTTTTCACTTTTTCCTTTAAGCCTAATTGAGCTATAGGTCACTTCATAACTTTTAGCCCTTTTGGAAACAAGGTTCAAATTCTCAAATCTCCCAAATGATCTGCCTCCCTTATTTGACTTTTTTGATGCAGGCTCAAAATTTTACTTTTTCCATTAAGCCTGATCGGGGCTGCGGGTCACTTTATGACTGTTAGCCCTTTTGGAAACAAGGCTCGAAACCTCAAATCTCCCCGTCAACCCTCTTCCCCACTTTGACTCTTTTGATGCATGCTCAATGTTTGAATTTTTCCCTCTTCACCACAATGCCTCAAAACGTAAAAAGAAGTCGTCCTGCAACATCCAATTAGATATGTCCATGTATCAATGGATAATGAGGCTGAAATTTTATAGGGAAGAAAACGCCCATCATTCACGACTGTGGAAAAACACAGAGAAGAAGAAAACTACACCAATTCGCACCTTCAAATTTGTTTCATGAACCAAGGAATTGAAAACAATACAAGGTTTGATGATCAATGGCCATAGAAAGATTGATAGTTTCATTCAAATGAGGAAAACAATAAAATTTTCACGAGTCTAGATAGGAAAACGGAAAATTTATCGAACGTGTAGACCGTAGGGTTTAAACAATTTCAAAGCATGAATTTACCTATCTTTTCGACTTCTAACTTTACTTTGAACACTTTTGGAGTGTGCCACTCAAAAAATTTTAATTTGACTTTTAAAATGAAGGTGGGGGGGATTTTGAGGGTGAGAACACCTTTGCAAACAAATGAGAAGAAATATCATATATTATTATGGAACTCAATGAAATACAATGAGAGTGGGCCTTGCTTATATAGGCAATGAATAACAATCTAAGAACCAATCAAGGTCATAGATCGTGCCATAAATCATGGAAAGAACTAGTCAACTAAGAACTAGTTAAGTCCACAGATTTAGGAGAGAACTACACATCAATGATCTAGTCAATAACATAGATCAAGGAAAGAACTATACCTAACAACTAGATACTATCCCCCTAATATCTAAATAAATAAAAATAAATATCCACACACATAAGTGGGTGAGGATAAATACAATAAAGGTAAATAAAGTACCTAGGTGAATATGAGCTAAGCTAAATACCTACTCTAACACCCCCAAGTGAAGCTAGGTGCCAAAATAGAATTTTCATGTCCACAATATGAGTCCCAAAAACTAGGCCTGATGGGCTACTCATGTACAATATATCCTTAAAGAAATATCAAACCGAAAATAAGGAAAGAATCCTTGTAGAGGGAAAGAGAAAGAAGAAGAATAAAGAAGATGTTCTCATGAACACTCCCCAAGAACAAATTTTGAAACCCCAAGCATTCCACGTAACTCAAGGTAGCGAGGTGATGTAAAATGATTTGTAAAGAAGTCCGCACGTCTTTGGTCGCTAATTTGAAATGTACTCCAAGAAAATAACTCCATCCTAAATGTGCTTTGCCAAATGAAATGGATGTGTATGTCCATATGCTTGGTCCACCGGTGCTCAACTAGATTACGAGAAATGTTAACTACACTTTGGTTGTCACACCAAAGTACATTCGGTGAATCCTATGGAAATCCAAACTCTATTAATAATTTTGAAGCCAAAGAATCTGTGACTCGCTATAATTGTTGCCTTGTACTCGTCTCTCGAAGATGAAAGTTCAATACCCTATTACTTTTTGCATTCCCAAGCAATCGGAGAAGAACCAAGGAAAACTATTAGCCGATGTGTAACGACTGTCATTAATAGAACCAACTTCCTATGAATCAAGATACCCAACCAACCGAGTATAACCCCTAGTGTAGTGTAGGAAAAAGTGGCGAGTGCCCCTGTTAATAGCGTAAAATCCTTTTAGCAGACCTTCTAGTGACTACCATGAGGAGAATGTGCAAACCGAGTTACAAGCCCTACTACAAATGAAATATCGGGCAAGGATGGGCCATGTACTTGAGACTCCCAACCAACTTCCTATATAATGTAGGATCACAAAGTGGTGTGGTACATGTGGAAGTAAGAGTAACCCAAGACTGAAAAGGTGATGGACTTGCTTGCAATCAGCCATATCAAAGCATCGAAGAAGATCATGGGTGTACTTTTTCTAACTCAAATGAGTCCCTGAATCTATCTAAGAAATCTACAAACGAAGGAAATAATGCAATAACCCAAGATCTATCACGTCAAACTATGTAGAAAGAGCCCTCTAAACAATCTGAATGTGGGAAGGAGAGCTGCCAGTAAGTAATAGATCATCAACATACAAGATAAGTATCACAATATCATCACCAACATGCTAGAGATACAATGTATGATCGAGTGGTAATGAACAAAATCAATAGATAGAAGAAAAGAATCCATCTTCTCATACCAAGCTCAAGGGGCTTGTTTGAGACCGTAGAAAGACATTTGGAGCCTACAAAAAAGAGAAGAATCTTGAACAAATCTAGTCAATCGCTCCATTTATATTTCCTCTTTTAGATATCCATGTAAGAAGGCACTCTTCATGTCCATCTGTATACTGAGCTACCCATGTGATGCACTAAGAGCAAGAACAAGGCATACAAAATCTATCTTAGCAATGGTGTAAAAGTCTCAGTAATCAATACCTTCAACTTGTGAAAAAACCTTTGCAACAAGAAGAACCTTATACTTGTTAATGGACCCATTAGCTACGTATTTGGTTCGGTATACCCATTACACCTAACCATATTTCTTCGTTTAGGACAAGATACCAAATCCCAAGTATGATTCTTCATCAAAGAAGAATACTCATTTGCCATCGCATCATCACACTCCTGTATCCCACGATCATTTCAAAAAGACTTTGGATCCTCATAAACTCCTTGACACAAAATACCGTAACCTATAAAATGTGTGTGATGATGCTTAGTGGGTACAAGATCCTCTATAAAAGGTGTTTCCTCAAAAGTTGTAGTATGAGCCCACTTAGGCATAGTGATAACATCGGTGAGAGTAGGATCCTCAACAACATCTATAACATCCACATCAACATCCTAAAAGAAAGGATCCTCAAGATGAGATGATGAAGAAGACAGAGGCATAGAAGAAGATGAAGAATCATGAGGAGTGAAGCACTCATCAAACTAAACATGTGTTTGAAAAAAATTTCATGAGTATCATAATATAGAAGTCGATAAGCTCTCATGTCCTCACAATACCCTACAAATATCAAGGGTTTTCTCTTCATATACAAATATTTCCTTTTCTTCTTTTCGCACAAATGCCCAAGCATGGATCCTGAATACTCGAAAAAATAAGACATTTGGATTAGTGTTGGATCAAGCTTCGTCTAGAGTCAAATGTTGAAGTGCTCGTGGGTGTGTGTGATTTTGAAGGTAGTTAGCACAAATAACTGCTTCCACCCAAGTAGATAGGAGGTAAATCTCTAGAATACATCATACGCTTAGCCATTTTCTTCAAAGTTCTTTTCTTCCTTTCTGCTAAGCCATTCTATTGTGGAGTATGAGGAATAAAATGCTAGTGAATAACTCCTTGAGTTGCCAAAAGTAAGAAAACTCATTGCTGAAGTAATTCCCCCATTATCAATACGAAGGAGTTATCAATAAAGACTTTGAAGTGTGAGAAAAGTCACTTTTTTACTTAAGAAAATAAACCCAAGTATGGCTTGAAAAATTATCAATAAAGGTAAGTGCATACTTAGCTCTATTGAAAAAGGGGTTGGAAAAACCATCATGTGCCCTAAAAAGGCCTAAAAACATGAAAAATGACAATTTTTGACCAAAACAAAGCCTACCCAGTAGGCACCCCCTAGATAGACCTTTTAAAACTAACATTTTCAAAAATTATCCCCCCATGACAAAGTTTTCATCATTTTAACATTTTAGGGATAAAAATGGTAAATTGAGAAAAACTAACCTGTGATCTTGTGGGTTGGAGTTCCGCTCAAGGAGGCATGATCACAATCTCGTCCCGGATGTTTTGACTATACTTTCGTCAGAAACCATCACTGTGGGTCCAGAAGCTCAAAATCAACCAAATAGACACGCGCAAATGAATAGGAAAATGGACCCACTTTTATATATATAGTAACTTGACTTGTTTTGAATCCCCTTTCCATAGGTTTAGAGTGCCGACAGAGGTAAGTTCTTATCCCCACACAAATGGTACGTCCTCATTTCATGATATTTTAGTATTTATTTTTCGATCTATTTTGTCTATTTGCACTTAAGTTCTCTTTTCATTTTGTAGGTGGCGGTAATTTTGGATGGCGTTATTCGACACATGGACGTATCAAGTATAACTTCTAACTTCCCATTTCAGGGACCGCCATACTCAAACCACCGTTTCACGACTCTTCATGGCTAAAACGCTTCTCAGGGGGCAATATGTACGTACCCAAAATTATAGGGTACTGCACCACCGGAGCATCATAACACGTGCCCCAATGATGATATAGGTCTCCTCGCAAAGTGTTTGGGATCTATTTTCTCTTCTCCCGCATGCCCCGCTTAGTCCCTATGTGCTTTGTTTTCTCTTCTCTCCTCCTTTTCTTTGTGTTTTGGTCTTGATGTTGAAATCACCGCCCGATAGGCGGCGGTCTCGTGACCATCACCCGTAGTAGGCGGTGGTCCTTCACGCATTTTCCGATTGATCATTTTAACGTGACTCTCGTAAATTTCAACATTTGCCAGCTTTTCTCATTGCCTTTGGCTTGCATTAATGATTCTGGTTCCCGGAATAGTGTTTTGGCATTGTTTATGGTTTAAGAGATCAATTTGGTTTTTACCTTTGGGTAAATGGAAATGCTATAAATAGTTGGCTTTTGCTCAAGAAAATGGCCCCTCAAATTCGTCGTTAAATTTCTCATTCCAATAGTTTAGCCTTTCAATTTTGCTTAGGATTCATAGTTTCATTTGTTGAATGCCTAGTTAGTGTTGTTTTACTATTAGAAAGCCACATATTCTCCTTATGCAAAGTGTTGTTGTCATTTCATCCAAATCAATTGGAGTAGGATAGTTTCATTTCAATAGGAAGCCATTAAAGTTGCAGGTTTTGTTCATCAAATAAGATAGTTTCAGGTGCTGGACATTTTATGTTGCATGACTCGCAATAAATCCCACTAGGAATTGCATAAGCCAAGCTCTATACTCTTGTGCTATCCCTCTCCTACTCGCATTGTATTCAGTCTACATCCTAAGCTGCCTTTGTTCCAATATCTACTTCTGTTGATGCTAGCATTACATGCTTTTCTGGGTCCACGTGAGCACAAAGGAACGAGGAGATCACACTGAGGGGACAAAGCCACACACCATCGGATTCACCACTGTTCTGCAAAATCCAGGTTCAAGCTTTCAAAGTTCTAGTTAAAGCATATCAAATAAAGTAGTCAATCATTTCATTTCAGTTAATTTCACTTTCAATATTGCTAGGGAAGCTGTGGGGATTGATAGTTTCTGAGAAACTATGATTCACTCCTCACTTTTGAGGTAGGATCGAGAGTCTTTCAAATAGAGTAGATCAGTTATCAGGTTATTTAGAATAGATCTACAAACTACACAAACAAGTAGCTATACTCGGTTTCTTTGTTTGTTTTAATTGCGTTATTAGTTTAGTTGTCAATTTTAGATATATTAGATAATTGCTCTTTAAATTTTGTTCAGTAGTTTATCAATAAATATCAGATTTAGGAATATACATAGACATATCTTACGTAGTTAAATTATTCTATCATTAGTTAGATTTGTATCATTTCCTTTTGTATGACAATCACGGGACCTAGGGAACCCAGAGAGTACGTATTTGAGCCAATCGTGCTCAACCCAATCTTGTTACAGCAATAACCGACATAGATCAGAATCTTAGGATCCAAGTCTTCCGAACAACAGTAGACTTGCAACAGATCAGCTCACAGTTGAGCGGGTTAAACATAGAAGACGACCAAGTGCACACATTTTGGTCAAATCAGCCAAACTACAGATTACTCTAGATAAATATCCGCATGACTGTAGAAGGGCTTGAAAGAGAGCAAACATTCGGTTATGATCCTTTGAACCCATAGCCAGAAGCAGGAGACACTCTCACAGACATAGATACCAGCTTAAGAATTCATGTTACAAGAACACCTGTGAGATACTCTGAGAAGATTGCACAATTATTAATTCTGAATATAGAGGCCGAGAAGGCATATACGACTATTGGATACTAGGGATTAGGGACTGATTCTACATATGACCATAGCAGTTCCACAACAACCATGAATCTACGGGTGTGACCCATAAATCCCACAACCCAACGAGCCTACGAGTCAATCGACATTAACGCCGCTTACGCACATTAATATTTAGATCCACTCCACTTCCACCTATCATCATCACATAGTTATCCTTGTTATATGTAGCAGCTAACAAAGCTAAGAATTTCTGGACTAGGCTAGAGAATCGCCCATAGACTCAATTATATCTATCCTCCACCCTATGACCCTATCTGGAGACATACATGAAACCATCCTAGGTCATTTTCCACGTATCCCACAACCCATAGACCGAATTACGCTAGAGCTCGATATTGATTGGAGCCTTCGAGTAGTCATCCTCACCGATCGATCTATCACACCAGTTCAAGTTAGGAGAGCCTTCTTTGCCTTAGATTCGTAGATTCCACTAATGCACATCGAAGACATAAGATTTCCTAACTAATTTGTCTCGCACCCCATGCGTATTCGATCCCCACCTACTGTGTCGACATGACCTCGAGAGGTCGGGTGTGAGGAAGAGTTACTCATAGATTCCCACGCTCGCTTGTCACTTTTCCATCGTACGATTACTAGAGGACATTTTGGAAGCCTTATTTTAATTTTCATATTATAAATTTTTGTGACTACAATATTTTATGGCAAGCTTCATTCTTTTAAGGTTATCGGGATGACTATAAAATTTTTTGGTACATTTGATTTTAGTATTTGATCAATAAACACTCAATTTCCATATGGCTCTAAAGCACCGCTTAACTAAAATTGATGAATACTCAAATCCAATCGTTCAAAAACTAAATTGTAAACCAAATGTTTAATAATGAGAAGATTTGATCCTTTGTCCTTCAAAAACACAAACATGTATATTCATTGCATATTTTTTCCCCATTTAATATTTGTAAGTTTAATTACCAAGTTAGCATTATATTTTAAAATATGAGATATGGTTCAATTATTTTATGGAAGTTAATTACACTCATTGTGGTACGTTTCATCATGGAGTGTGCCAACATTAATATGGATTCAACAATTTTAATAAAATTAAATTGTACACACACACACACACACACACACACACACAGATATATATGTATATATATATATATATATATATGTATATATATATATATATATATATATATATATATGTATATATCTATATATATATTTATATATGTATACATATATACATATATATATATATTATTATATATGTGTGTGTGTGTGTGTGTACATATATGTATATATGTATATATACATATATATACATATATATATATATGTATATATACATATATATATATATATATGTATATATACATATATGTATATATACATAGATATATATATACATATATATATATATATACATATATATATATATATATATATATATATATATATGTATATATATATATATATACATATATATATATATATATATATATATATATATATATATGTATATATATGTATATGTATATATATATATATATATATATATATATATATATATATGTATATATATATATATACATATATATATATATATATATATATATATATGTATATATATATATATGTATGTATATACCATGTAAATTTTTGTCATACATAAAAGGGGGACCAAATGTTAACATCGATGTAAAAAAATGTATCATTTGAAAAATTGAATATTGGTTAAATGGTTTCACACCTACAACATTGTGTGTGCCCGTAATGTAAGCCTATATTACATATCCTTAACTCTCTTAAAAGGGTTAATCTACGTGTTTAAATTTATTATGGTCATTCATACTACTTCCCGATTATCAAGCAATTTGATATTACTCTCATGCAACATTCCCAAATATTTGTAGAGTACTAGAACTATATGTATGGGAGCATCTATCTACGACCAAATCATTCAATGGTTATTTTCCAATGCTAATAATTTTATCAATAACCAACCAATGGTAAAGTATCCAATTTAATAGTCGGGCTCGATAAAAATAAACCTACAAAAGCCAATATATTCAAATCTAACTCACCTATTAAATTCATGTAGAACTTTAAACAGACAACATTACAAATATAATTCCTAATTTTATACAAAATGCCTTAAATGCCATGAATTTAGTAGAATATCATAGTAGAATCTCATATGTACATATGGAACATAGAAAAATATGTTATCGAGTCCCACTATCAAAGCTATAAACCTCACAAAGAAAGTATAGATAAGCATTCAAACCATTTTTTCTCATTGTCAAGTGATATAATTTTCAAAATAGTTGCATCCATCTTGATATCAAATGATAGGTGGAGAACTATTTATGGTTTTTGTGGTGTTTAAATTAGTTTTGATGTAGGTGGTGCATGGATTATAATTTAATTCAAGTGCTCAACATTTTTTTTGGTCTCCTACTTATAGTTACATTTTGATTGTTTTTCAAATCATACAATATTTTTTCCAAATGTACGAATCAAATGATGTTAGTGTGGAGGTCATTCTTTATTATTGTAATAGTATATAAATTTTACAAATTTCATATTTAAAACCATAAAAAATTTCCCAAAATTAACCAAAAGAAATGACACATCCATACCTACTGAATTATTACATACCTACTTAGGTTTTCCTGTAATTCCAAAAAAAAAAAAAACTATCTTCCATTTTGTTTCATTTTACACAATCCTTTTACAATCATAACTCCATTTATTTCTTTTGTAATTAGCTAAGTCTTTCTACTTCATGTTTTTTATTAATATATCCATATTTGACCTTATAATTTTGTAATGATTTTATATTGTAATTTATTCATTAATGTTCATTAATAAATCTCAATATAATATTATGTTGCTAACACTTTAACCCTTAGATAAATGCGAACAATCTTCTCAAGTTTTTGGTGTTGTAAGCTCTGGAAAAAAATTTGAAATGAAACAAGTGTTTTTTAATCTCTTGTTAATAATTTGGAATGTCATTTAGATAAACATTGAAAACTATACATAGAAAAGGAGTGAATGGCTCATTCATCAATCACATCAATGTTTTTTTAGTGCATTGGTTAATCTGAATGACATAGCCAATCACTCATACAACCCATACTAATTATTTAAAGAATTATTCTAGTCATATTATTCATATTATTTTCAGATTTAGATATAATGAAAAACAATATTTATATCAATATTTTAGAACATGTATCTATTCAACGAGTCACGAAAACATAGTAACAAAAATATTTATTTAATAAAAATATTGATGGTAGATATGGAATCCTTGAACATTCTCCACTCTCCACCTTTGATGCTCCCATTACTACAAATACTAAACATGAACTCAAAAAAATCTAATAAACCCCTTATTAGGAGATTGTTGCAATTTATTTCTTGTATCATTTCTCTCGAGTGTCATCAACATTTGTTTAAGATTGTACTATAAAATAACACAACCTCTACATTACATATAATGAACGAAATCATGTGTAAGTGAAATACCATATGGAATATCATTTGAAATCATATTTTTTAGGTGTATCTTTTATTTCCCTTATTTACGTGTTCAATATGTAATAAATGTAAAATATTCACTATATCATTTCATAGTGCTTAGGTATCCTTTTACTAAAATCATCAACACTTTCATATTCCTCTCGTACGTCAACAATTTTTCCTTTCACAGATTCAATGTGTACTTCGAATTGTCCTTCAAAGAACATATATGCATTTAATTATTCATCACGTACGACCTTTTCATCATACTTCTAAAGTATATCCCCAAAAAAATTGGTAAACATTTATATTTAATAAGAAATGAGTTTTCGTTCAACAACCATGACACCTTATTTGATAGTAGGTGAGTAATCCACGCATGTAAGAAATTCCTTACTATCTTGTTAAAATTAAGGTAATCACTAATACCAATATAAAAATAAATTTACAGCACTTCCAAATACTAGAAAAATCTAAATAGTCTTTTAAAAAAAAAAAAAAAAAAATGCAAAATGGTTTCCTTAATTGATTTAAGTACTACTCTTCATCATGATATCTTATTATAGAATATATAATCATTAATTTTGAAATATTTTAAAACTAAAAACCAATTAAAATTCTCCAGTTGTTATTTCTTATCTTTAAGGTAATTATTTTTTTAAATAAATATTTATTACTTTTTCTAAAAAAATTAGTCGTTTATTTTTATTGGGAATTTTTTCTAAGGCATATTTTCAATTTTATGATTAATTTAAATAAGAATTGTTTCTTCAACCAATTTGAAGCCACTTTTAGAAAATATTTGTTCTTTATATGGCTCAAACATAAACAATTATTTTGTAAGCCATTATAATAACCTCTGTCATTTCCTCCGTACAGTTGCCTTCCTGTACTTCTTTGATTAATAGCTATTCCAGATGCACAATAAAAGCATCATCAACCTAGTGTTTTTTTAACGCACCAAAAATACCAACACATGAACAACACAGTGAAATACAGGATAACTTTTTTTTTGACTTGCTTTGACTCAACACGACACAACATGTCGTCACCTGGTTACAACCAACACTTGGAACCACTTGTTACGGGGAAGACCACAAGGTCAGGACAGAAGCGTTCACACTTATCAAGGACAATTTATTTTTCTTTTGACAAGACAACATGAAAGTCCAATCCACATGACACACTCACGGCTAGGGCAAGCCACAGTAAGAAATGGTTAGGGTTTATTTATTTTGGTAAGACACCCTTTAGCTCATGACTTAAGTTTTCAGAAGGAATCAATATATGGTTTGCACAAATTCATCTCACCAACTGAGTTCATTTCTTATACACTGAAGAGTAGTTCACTTAAAGTCTTCTCCTACTTACTAAATCTTAATATCTTCCAGAAACTAACCATTGTTTTCCTTTAAGCTTGTTTAAGAGTTCACCCCAAAGGGATAGTGTTCGCTAGTTTAGCTAGGGGTATCAATTTATAAATGTTTACTTCACAAAGGATGTTTTCATTTTGATCACTCATGGAAGTATTTGGTTTCAAATAGATCACCTTTACATTTATTTGTTGAATATAAATTTATTATTTTTGTTTAGCCTCTTTAAGGGTTAACTGACTCATTTTACTTTACTTATAAAATATTGTCGCTAAGTCTTAGAAAGATTTAACTTAACAATTTATTCTCAAGATCAAAGTTTTACAATACTCATATCAATGTAAAGATTGAGAACCATTTCTCACAAGGATAATTTCAAGCTTAACTACACAAGAACAAGACACTTTATTTCACCATTACCAAACAATACAAGGCAAGAGGTCATATCAACTCTCTTTACAAGCAATGTTACACAATTTACAACACATTGGACATTTTTACAAGGAACTTCATAATGGTACAGATGAAACTTTTACACTCTTTTCTTCTAGTCTACTCGCATAATCCATCTGCACAAATATTAACTAGAGTCAGTTCGCTAGAACTGAGCATGTTAAGTCTATACATTGAAATAATAAGCTAACATTTAACAATTGACATGAAAGGAATGTTCTACTTCATGAAAGGATCAAAGCACAAACCAATAATCTACTTTTCACACGAGGTAAGGATCTACACCAGCCAACAATGAGGAAGTCAAACATTCCAACTAGCAGTATATCACAAAACAAAGAAACAATCCAAGAACTCATGGGATAGGAATGAAAGGTCAATAGTATAGAGAATTTTGATCATGCAACCGTATGGATTACGTGACTTAAATCTAATATTCAAACCATCCACCATAAAAGGGAAAGAAAAACTTGAGAGTCAAAGACATACTAGTTACGAACAAGACGCGAAACAAAACATAGTTACCCAGTCCTTCCAGGAGGATGTTTCATAGCAATAAAGGGATACGTGACCCCGAAGGAAACATTCCATCGTTACAATCTAAACAAGAGGTCTACCGCCTCTTCCTTACAAGGTCTTTTAAAAGTAATAAACGTTAACAACTAGGATTCTCTCTAATTTCTTTTGTTTGCAACTAGGATTCTCTCTACCTAGAACTTACTATTGCTAAAGGTTGTATCCTGAATCCCATTGATCTACTTTCGGGCATTGAGGACAATCATGAAATTTCCTTCTTTCCTTCCTAATGTCTGATACCAGAATAGATTAATGAAGAAACCACAAGCCGCAAGCCTTATTAGGAAACGAGTAATAAACAAAATAGCTCACAAGTAAGCTACACTCTAGGTAGGCAAGCATGACAACTTTTAAATGGAAAGCCTAAACAAACTTCATTCGTAATCTTCATAAATAGCATACATACTACTATCCAAGACAATATAGCACTTATGTGTAAAGTGTTGTACAATATCAATTCATTCCGGTAGGACTCTCACTTACGCAACAAATTACATTCAATAGAAAGGTAATCAAGGAGTAGTGTTACAACTAATAAAACAAGAGCCACTCTAGATAAGGACCCAGATTTCTATATTTTTGATATTCCTTATCAATGATGATAAAACACCGCAAAAGAAATATACATGCATTTGTGTTTTATCCAGCGGTAAGTCTACATTCAGAAGATCTGAAAGGTGATAACTATCTTGTCAGCACAAGCAAGGGAACAAGCCAAAGAGGAAAGAAGCATTCGAGTGGGGCAGCAGTACTAATGAAGGCAACCCCCTAAGGAAGCAAAAGCAAGAAGTATCTACTATCGAAAGCGTAATCGACCCAAGCATTTATGAGCCTTTATTGATTTGATATCGCTTAGGGTAGCCATAACCAAGCATTTTGAAAGGTAACATTTTTTTTTTTTTAAGCTTCCATGTTTCATAAGAATGTCTCTTTCCATTTCAGATGATTTGATCCAAAAGAAACAAAGCAAGTACAACATTGTTCTCAGCCATATAATTATAACAAAGTAAAGATAACAACAATTTTCCCCTATGCAAACCAATCATGAAAGGAACAACGATTCAGGAGAAGGAAAACAGGAAAATAAAGAAACCAATGCAATCAAGGACAATCGATAGAATCAAACACAACATTCCATATTAAAGCGTCATTTCAGGTAGTAGATCATTTATTTCATGAAGTTGAAAAAGAAAGCAAAATATTTCAGGGGCTAGTCTTAACATGCCTGGTTTAGAACGCCATCACCATAAGTAAAAGATTGTCTCAAAGCCGCTGCTTGCCCTTAACCCAAAGTGCTCTGCGAGCTCGTGCTAGCGCCACATTCACGCAGTGAAAAACAGCTACAAACCAACCCCATGATTTGAAGCTCGGACACGAGACACAAAGGTTACACCACGCTCCTGGCTCGGGTAGGCATCTACCGTGATGATGCACAACCTTTTCCTTCATCAGCTTGGGGAAACAACTGCATTTGCTGATGTGGGAAAGACATGGCACTGGGTGCAATTCCAACCATTTGTGATCATACATTTGCTGCATCACAATGCTCGGTTGACGAGAAACATCATGTGGGCTGGACAAAGCAGGTTCATATGAAGGATAATGGCTAATCTGAGGCACAAAACCAACACTTGCATAGCTTGGAGCAGTTTTGACAATCGAATACTGAGATTCCAACTGTACAACTGGATCTTGCTTTGATGGCTCAGTTTGGGAAACTGCATTTTGCAAAATAGAATCTCTAACATTAATACCAGAAGCTAAGTTCTCTACCGTAATGGGAGATGCTTGTTCATGGGATTCTGTCGGAGACTCTGAATCCTGATCCGATGTCTTTGAGAATGGTTCTTCATTCGACTCCTCAGTCTTCCTAGATGCCTCGGAAAGGGGTGAAGAACTCTTGTCACCACTTCTCCATCCCAAAGCCAATTTGGTAAGAAGAGCAGATGCGGAACCTATAGGATTATATTTTGAAATACCCTTTGAGCAATGAGGTCTATAGCCAGCCAGACATTTTCTAGCAACTTCACAGGTAGAAACATTTGACAGAACATCCCATAGACCATCACTAGCTAGGATGAGGCACTCATCTTCATGTGTCCGATCTACACATGTTACTTCAGGTTCAGATATCACGTGCCGTTTCAAGAATCTGTCTCCTAGGGCCCTGGACATAGCAAGAAAACCTCCAACATTGCATAGATCTCACTTTAGTGTGGTGTGATCATCCCTTACACAAAAGCATGCACCATTTTATTGCCTGCTAATATAGTGACTCTAAGAAGATGCTCATATAATTGCAAAGCAAAATGTGCTTCATGAATATTCTGATAAGATACAGATCCACGCATATGGGATTCTCTCCCATGAGTTACATCGTAAAACAAGCATAGTCTCAACAGAGGGATCTCTCAAATAGACTTCATCGGGTCTCCTGGTAACACTCTCACTATGTCACTTAATCGATTTTGAAGAAAATATCTTAAAGGAGAGTCCCGAATTGAAAATGCATTCAAAACTGAACAGAAACAACATAGTCGGACGAACTGCTTGTTGGAGCGCTCAAACGGCTTCTGCCTCACAGAAAGAACTCCTGCCGCCTGGCAAATAACTGTGCAGGTTGTTCGTTGTGGGTTCCCCATCAAGAACACACCATACCGCACCCAATGAACGTGGAGGTAACACGCCTCCTGCAACAGCTTGCAGCTTCATCTGAACCGCCATATCAAACCCATGGCAAGGCGCTGGAAACAAAACTTCCGGACAGCAAAAGAAAACAGTAGTGAACACGATCTCAGCCTCACCAGCAAAACCTTCCTCAAGATTTGATCGGCTTCTTCTAGGCGAGATCTGCCACCTGGACAGAGGCGACTTCCCAAAAAGAAAGGGCAAGACAGCCCAATCTACAACTTTATCTCGTTCTTCTACTACAGCTACGGAATTTTGCAACAACTTAACACGAGTGAGGTCGCGTGCATCAGAACATCAGGATCAACACCGAGGGTGCCTTGGGATCGGCCTGTGGCAGCAGTCGCACAAAACTCTCTCCACCGGCCCTTTGGTTTTACGAGTGCGTTTACTTCTCTGCCTGTAGCTGCTGTCAATCCGAACACCTCCTCACGGCACTGCCCTAGGATAAATTCATTTCTACACTCCACGAGGTACAGGCAGAGGCAGAGGCGTGCTGGTCTAGCATTGGGTGGTTAGAAGCATTTGGTGAGACGGTGACAGCCACTGGAGTGCCCCCTGCCAGACTGAACCGACTCTCACCCACCTGCTTTCAATACTCTGAAAAACTGTCCCCTCTCTTTCAATTTGGTCAAGCAAATAAATACATCCACCAAGCTACTACGCATTGCCAAGAAAGCACGTGATAAACTAGATATATGTATAATTCTCCACGTACAGACACCAAGACAATGAAAACTATAACTTTCTAGTTCATGCAAGGAATGTGAAGAAGGGGCACGATCTTATTGGCAGAACACAAGCTAACAATGTGGATGCATAGAATATAAAATGAGAACCATTTCCCTAAAAACACAATTCCCCTTCTTTTTTTTTTTTTTTTCTCAATGTTGAACATCTCACCCCAAAGCGCAGATCAAAAACGATGACCAAGAGATTCAAAAGAAGAACTTGGATAATTCTATCGACTCCAAAGGAAAATACACTGTACGAAGGTTCATGCATTGACCAGAGGCTATAAGGAATATTTATTATGGCATTTTTATTGTTATTTGGAAATTGTTTTCCTCTAAGAAGGTAACACGTTGCCAGGTAGAATTTTTTTTTTTGTCGTCGAAAGAAGAGGAAGTGTTTCATGCCTAGCTTTCTTTCCTTCCTCAGAACCAGAAGTCCTCGATGCACGGGGCGTTACATTCTCCTCCCCTTAAGAAAGCATCGTCCTCGATGCGACATAATACAACGGAAAAGAAATGGTTCGCAACCAAGAACAGGTACAGGAGAAAGTACACCCTATGGTTTAAAATCTAGCTGATTAAAGCACGGCCACAGGGTAGCCTTAGAAACATTTGGTAGAAATTTTAACTTTAAATGTTCTGTGAAGATTGGCAGTTCTTTCTTGTTTGTTATTTTCATTAGTCTCTTTCCGTTAACATTATTCTTAGTTTAATTCCTTTTAAAAATTTATCATTGAAGAGTTTTGATTTATTCTTTATTGTGGGTGCCCAACATGAACTGCTAACACAACACCTTATCAGGTTCACAAGACACTACAGATTCACAAGTACACAAGTATATACTTCATGATTGTATTACACCACATAAAGGTTACACAAATACGGAATAGAATAGGCACACTTCCCATAACATAGGTACTCATCACACATTAATGACTGACATACCAAATACTCAACCAAAAGAGTACTACAATCCACCAGACATTTCCTCAATTTGCATCAATGAAAGACTCACATAACCACAAACCATGTTACAGGTACATAGTGTCCACAAGGGAATCAATGACATGTCCACAACATCACAACACATAACCATCTGACATGAGTAACACATACATCAAAAGACCACTACCAAACATCACAATAACTCAACATATATCCTGAAACATCAACCATACAGACAAATATCATAAGCCTCCCTCAAACTCTTATGCCTCCCTCAAGTCTCTTATGCCTCCCTCAAACTCTTATGCCTCCCTCAAGTCTCTTATGCCTCCCTCAAACTCTTATGCCTCCCTCAAGTCTCTTATGCCTCCCTCAAGTCTCTTATGCCTCCCTCAAACTCTTTTGCCTCCCTCAAGGAGGCCGGTTGTCCCCATGGTCAAAAGACACACAGAGTTTGGACACTCCTAACCCAAGTGACATAATGACGCGTAGTTCTCCATAACCCGCTAGTCATATGTACCCCTTGGGGCGTACCCCCATACAACGAAGCGGGTCCATAGGTCCAACCAATCCATGGTGCATCCCATGACCCTATTCCACACATCACGAACATTAGAACCAGCACAACAATCCAGTCAAAGTGCCAAGTGGCAAAGTACAAGCCTTGGGCAAGGCGGTAAAAATTCCAAATTTAAAAGAAGACCCCAAATCAAGCTAAAATAAATGGCCAAATAGCCAAAGTTAGTATCAAAATCCCCATGTTAGTGCCACAAACCAAGGAAATGCCCAAAATTATAAAGCATTGCAATCAAGAAAAGATGCTGGTCCTTGCAAAAATAAAGTAAAAAGCTCAATTTACGAATAAAATCAACTTATAATAATGTCACATTACGATAACTGTGTGGCCTTATCTAGCCACCAAAGGGGTACTCAACGAGTTGCTGGCACTCGGAACATCGAGCCTCAGCTCGTAAAATATATATATCAATCCCGCCACTCTTCGACAAGGCCAAACATAGTCATAGATACACTAGGGTTGCATACATACAACCACATAGGGAGAGAGGAAAGAGTCACATGTAATCTACTAAACTGAGTTTTGACTCGAGTTATTGACCCATGGTACACCATTCCTCACTCTCAACATACACTTCTACCGATCTCCCTCAGGGTCGGTTAGTGTAAGGCTCACAACATAACATGTAACTACATTACTAACACCATGGTGGTACACACATAGCTACCATAACGTCTCACGTAGGGTAGGTACACAGGGTAGATCACAATTATACATTCACAGGGCGCAATACATCACTTTACCACATTCTACACCCAAGGTGCAATCACAATACGATAGGGTTCATACACTCACCGTATGACCCAAAATCACAACATGAAGCATTACATATTACACAACTCATATATACGATGAACATAATAACATCACAACATAACAATAATTACTTCATAACAAGGTTGTACACACATTTCTTCAGAACATGGTAAAAACATCATGATACAACTCGTTTCTTTTAACATCAACTAGTCATACAACACATTGATACACTCACATATCACAATATGCCACAATGCTCCAACACTACGTCATCCACATAATAATTCTTTTCACACATCACAAGCAGTAATTCACACGTGAACTCTTCATAGAATCCACAAGAGGGAGAGAGAATACTCCCATCCACAACACATCAACATGATGACAAATACGCACTGAGTGACATACACATCACGTGCGTTCACAATATCACAATTACGACAATAATCACATCACGCTTAAAGCACATTACTCTTCCAATATAAATCATCATCATCATCATGCAGTATCATCATGTAACACCACCACCACCATGCAACATCACCATACAACACCAATCCGGCCCATAGGTTCGAGAGCATGAACCTACGCTCTGATACCAAAGTGTAACGCACCAAAAATACCAACACATGAACAACACAGTGAAATACAGGATAACTTTTTTTTGACTTGCTTTGACTCAACACGACACAACATGTCGTCACCAGTTCAACCAACACTTGGAACCACTTCTTACGGGAAGACCACAAGGTCAGGACAGAAGCGTTCACACTTATCAAGGACAATTTATTTTTCTTTTGACAAGACAACATGAAAGTCCAATCCACATGACACACTCACGGCTAGGGCAAGCCACAGTAAGAAATGGTTAGGGTTTATTTATTTTGGTAAGACACCCTTTAGCTCATGACTTAAGTTTTCGAAGGAATCAATATATGGTTTGCACAAATTCATCTCACCAACTCGAGTTCATTTCTTATACACTGAAGAGTAGTTCACTTAAAGTCTTCTCCTACTTACTAAATCTTAATATCTTCCAGAAACTAACCATTGTTTTCCTTTAAGCTTGTTTAAGAGTTCACCCCAAAGGGATAGTGTTCGCTAGTTTAGCTAGGGGTATCAATTTATAAATGTTTACTTCACAAAGGATGTTTTCATTTTGATCACTCATGGAAGTATTTGGTTTCAAATAGATTACCTTTACATTTATTTATTGAATATAAATTTATTATTTTTGTTTAGCCTCTTTAAGGGTTAAGCGACTCATTTTACTTTACTTATAAATTATTGTCGCTAAGTCTTAGAAAGATTTAACTTAACAATTTATTCTCAAGATCAAAGTTTTACAATACTCATATCAATGTAAAGATTGAGAGCCATTTCTCACAAGGATAATTTCAAGCTTAACTACACAAGAACAAGACACTTTATTTCACCATTACCAAACAATACAAGGCAAGAGGTCATATCAACTCTCTTTACAAGCAATGTTACACAATTTACAACACATTGGAAATTTTTACAAGGAACTTCATAATGGTACGAGATGAAACTTTTACACTCTTTTCTTCTAGTCTACTCGCATAATCCATCTCGCACAAATATTAACTAGAGTCGGTTCGCTAGAACTCCCAGGCATGTTAAGTCTATACATTGAAATAATAAGCTAACATTTAACAATTGACATGAAAGGAATGTTCTACTTCATGAAAGGATCAAAGCACAAACCAATAATCTACTTTTCACACGAGGTAAGGATCTACACCAGCCAACAATGAGGAAGTCAAACATTCCAACTAGCAGTATATCACAAAACAAAGAAACAATCCAAGAACTCATGGGATAGGAACGAAAGGTCAATAGTATAGAGAATTTTGATCATGCAACCGTATGGATTACGTGACTTAAATCTAATATTCAAACCATCCACCATAAAAGGGAAAGAAAAACTTGAGAGTCAAAGACATACTAGTTACGATCAAGACGCGAAACAAAACATAGTTACCCAGGTCCTTCCAGGAGGATGTTTCATAGCAATAAAGGGATACGTGACCCCGAAGGAAACATTCCATCGTTACAATCTAAACAAGAGGTCTACCGCCTCTTCCTTACAAGGTCTTTTAAAAGTAATAAACGTTAACAACTAGGATTCTCTCTAATTTCTTTTGTTTGCAACTAGGATTCTCTCTACCTAGAACTTACTATTGCTAAAGGTTGTATCCTGAATCCCATTGATCTACTTTCGGGCATTGAGGACAATCATGAAATTTCCTTCTTTCCTTCCTAATGTCTGATACCAGAATATATTAATGAAGAAACCACAAGCCGCAAGCCTTATTAGGAAACGAGTAATAAACAAAATAGCTCACAAGTAAGCTACACTCTAGGTAGGCAAGCATGACAACTTTTAAATGGAAAGCCTAAACAAGCTTCATTCGTAAACTTCATAAATAGCATACATACTACTATCCAAGACAATATAACACTTATGTGTAAAGAGTTGTACAATATCAATTCATTTCAGGAGGACTCTCACTTACGCACAAATTACATTCAATAGAAAGGTAATTCAAGGAGTAGTGTTACAACTAATAAAACAAGAGCCACTCTAGATAAGGACCCAGATTTCTATATTTTTGATACTCCTTATCAATGATGATAAAACACCGCAAAAGAAATATACATGCATTTTTGTTTTATCCAGCGGTAAGTCTACACTCAGAAGATCTGAAAGGTGATAACTATCTTGTCAGGCACAAGCAAGGGAACAAGCCAAAGAGGAAAGAAGCATTCGAGTGGGGCAGCAGTACTAATGAAGGCAACCCCCTAAGGAAGCAAAAGCAAGAAGTATCTACTATCGAGCAGAAATCAGACCCAAACATTTATGAGCCTTTATTGATTTGATATCGCTTAGGGTAGCCATAATCAAACATTTTGAAAGGTAACATTTTTTTTTTTAAACTTCCATGTTTCATAAGAATGTCTCTTTCCATTTCAGATGATTTGATCCAAAAGAAACAAAGCAAGTACAACATTGTTCTCAGCCATATAATTATAACAAAGTAAAGATAACAACAATTTTCCCCTATGCAAACCAATCATGAAAGGAACAACGATTCAGGAGAAGGAACAGGAAAATAAAGAAACCAATGCAATCAAGGACAATCGATAGAATCAAACACAACATTCCATATTAAAGCGTCATTTCAGGTAGTAGATCATTTATTTCATGAAGTTGAAAAAGAAAGCAAAATATTTCAGGGGCTAGTCTTAACATGCCTGGTTTAGAACGCCATCTCCATATGTAAAAGATTTGTCTCAAAGCCGCTGCTTGCCCTTAACCCAAAGTGCTCATGAGCTCGTGCTAGCGCCACATTCACGCAGTGAAAAACAGCTACAAACCAACCCCATGATTTGAAGCTCGGACACGAGACACAAAGGTTACACCACGCTCCTGGCTCGGGTAGGCATCTACCGTGATGATGCACAACCTTTTCCTTCATCAGCTTGGGGAAACAACTGCATTTGCTGATGTGGGAAAGACATGGCACTGGGTGCAATTCCAACCATTTGTGATCATACATTTGCTGCATCACAATGCTCGGTTGACGAGAAACATCATGTGGGCTGGACAAAGCAGGTTCATATGAAGGATAATGGCTAATCTGAGGCACAAAACCAACACTTGCATAGCTTGGAGCAGTTTTGACAATCGAATACTGAGATTCCAACTGTACAACTGGTTCTTGCTTTGATGGCTCAGTTTGGGAAACGCATTTTGCAAAAAAATAGAATCTCTAACATTAATACCAGAAGCTAAGTTCTCTACCGTAATGGGAGATGCTTGTTCATGGGATTCTATCGGAGACTCTGAATCCTGATCCGATGACTTTGAGAATAGTTCTTCATTCGACTCCTCAGTCTTCCTAGATGCCTCGGAAAGGGGTGAGGAACTCTTGTCACCACTTCTCCATCCCAAAGCCAATTTGGTAAGAAGAGCAGATCTGCGGAACCTATAGGATTATATTTTGAAATACCCTTTGAGCAATGAGGTCTATAGCCAGCCAGACATTTTCTAGCAACTTCACAGGCAGAAACGTTTGACAGAACATCCCATAGACCATCACTAGCTAGGATGAGGCACTCATCTTCATGTGTCCGATCTACACATGTTACTTCAGGTTCAGATATCACGTACCGTTTCAAGAATCTGTCTCCTAGGGCCCTGGACATAGCAAGAAAACCTCCAACATTGCATAGATCTCCTGCCGTGGGTGTGATCTGTCCCTTACACAAAAGCATGCACCATTTTATTGCCTGCTAATATAGTGACTCTAAGAAGATGCTCATATAATTGCAAAGCAAAATGTGCTTCATGAATATTCTGATAAGATACAGATCCACGCATATGGGATTCTCTCCCATGAGTTACATCGTAAAACAAGCATAGTCTCAACAGAGGATCTTTGAAATAGATTTCATCGGGTCTCCTGGTAACACTCTCACTGTCACTTAATCGATTTTGAAGAAAATATCTTAAAGGAGAGTCCCGAATTGAAAAATGCATTCAAAACTGAACAGAAACAACATAGTCGGACGAACTGCTTGTTGGAGCGCTCAAACGGCTTCTGCCTCACAGAAAGAACTCCTGCCGCCTGGCAAATAACTGTGCAGGTTGTTCGTTGTGGGTTCCCCATCAAGAACACACCATACCGCACCTAATGAACGTGGAGGTAACACGCCTCCTCACTAACTTGCAGCTTCATCTGAACCGCCATAACAAACCCATGGCAAGGCGCTGGAAACAAAACTTCCGGACAAAAAAAAAAACATGAGTGAACACGATCTCACCTCACCAAAGCAAACCTTCCTCAAGATTTGATCGGCTTCTTCTAGGCGAGATCTCGCCACTGACAGCGGGCGACTTCCCAAAAGAAAGGGCAAGACAAATGCCCCATCTACAACTTTATCTCGTTCTTCTACTACAGCTACGGAATTTTGCAACAACTTAACACGAGTGAGGTCGCGTGCATCAGAACATCAGGATCAACACCGAGGGTGCCTTGGGATCGGCCTGTGGCAGCAGTCGCACAAAACTCTCTCTGGGCCACTGGTTTTCTGAGGTACGTTTACTTCTCTGCCTGTAGCTGCTGTCAATCCGAACACCTCCTCACGGCACTGCCCTAGGATAAATTCATTTCTACACTCCACGAGGTACAGGCAGAGGCAGAGGCGTGCTGGTCTAGCATTGGGTGGTTAGAAGCATTTGGTGAGACGGTGACAGCCACTGGAGTGCCCCCTGCCAGACTGAACCGACTCTCACCCACCTGCTTTCAATACTCTGAAAAACTGTCCCCTCTCTTTCAATTTGGTCAAGCAAATAAATACATCCACCAAGCTACTACGCATTGCCAAGAAAGCACGTGATAAACTAGATATATGTATAATTCTCCACGTACAGACACCAAGACAATGAAAACTATAACTTTCTAGTTCATGCAAGGAATGTGAAGAAGGGGCACGATCTTATTGGCAGAACACAAGCTAACAATGTGGATGCATAGAATATAAAATGAGAACCATTTCCCTAAAAACACAATTCCCCTTCTTTTTTTTTTTTTTTTCTCAATGTTGAACATCTCACCCCAAAGCGCAGATCAAAAACGATGACCAAGAGATTCAAAAGAAGAACTTGGATAATTCTATCGACTCCAAAGGAAAATACACTGTACGAAGGTTCATGCATTGACCAGAGGCTATAAGGAATATTTATTATGGCATTTTTATTGTTATTTGGAAATTGTTTTCCTCTAAGAAGGTAACACGTTGCCAGGTAGAATTTTTTTTTTTTTTTTTATTCGTCGAAAGAAGAGGAAGTGTTTCATGCCTAGCTTTCTTTCCTTCCTCGTAACCGTAAGTCCTCGATGCACGGGCGTTACATTTTTGGCACGGAAATAGAGTGGGAGGATCCAAACTGCACTTTGATCCGAGGTTGTAGGAGAGCATAAATCTAAATCTTGTTTGTGGGATTTCAATGAATCGAAACAATTTAAGGCGGATTTCCGCGGTGCAGCCGATGGGGACTAGATCTTAGGCCGGTAGACACCAAAAAGTGGCATTGCTGATATCTTTACGTCTATTATCAGAAATTATTGGGGATTCGATGAGATTTATCCTTTTGAGACCACGAAACTCGATCTTGGCACCATGAGAGTCCCCTTTAGTGAATTGTTGGTCCACTTCCTGCAGATAAAACTCGCCCAATTATTATTCTATGTTAATTCGATAAAAGGCAGAAGTGAGGCTCCGTTATTGTTGTTCTTGAGGTCCTTTGCTTCATGGGAGTAAAGAGTTCAAGTTATTTTTGATGGAGTTGTTGGTGCGGCCCGGAGGAGACGGGTGATAGTAGCCCACTTGTTACCATGGACGGATTAGGCTTCAACGATGAGGGCATCGTCTGTGGGAGAGAAGGGGTGGTGCTCCACCTGGGGTAGAGCTTTTGCACCATCTCATCTTGCACGACTTACCCGACCGCCTAAGGATCCCCTTGGTTATCACTTACTAGTTGTGCATGTCGTATTTGTAGTGCCGACTCGTCTTCAACACCAAATATGATATGATCATGCTTATTAGTTGTTTAGAGACATGGAAATCATTATGATTATCAGTGTGTTTGTGACTCTTATTATGGATTGTATGGATTCCTAGCGGATATTGATAGGGATTGCAGTACATGATGATGATTTACTATTTTACTGTTATATGTTGACATCTTGGACTCTTGGCAGTGATGATTATGTTAGACGATTGGACTAACCATATGAGCACATTAATGTTATGATTTATTAATAATATGATGATAATAGGTGATCGTAGTATGTTGTCGAATGCATCTAAGTAGGTTTTAAATTGTAGTAAGTATGTGAATTGCATGGTTATCGTAAAATATGAATTGTGATAGATGGTTATGCTTAGGCGTAGGGTGATAGTAAATGTTAATGGATATGGTGAAATTTTGATAATTAGTAATTGTGAATAATTGATTTAGAATAGAATTTCTTAACCATGATAATGATAGAGTTGTGTTGTATGACGATGTTATTTGATAAATGATATATATGATTTGAATTCTTAACATATTGACATGGCCTTGAGGCCGATGGTGGTATTGTCTTGGTTGTTTGCAGGAAAAAAATCACAATAAACAAATAAGGGACTAGGGGACTAACTATGGAAGAATACGGATGTTTACAACATGGTCACCTTGGCAACTATGTGTGTGCATTGTCATTTTCCTTGTTTTGTTTGTTAGGAGGTCTCTAAGGAGGAGCTACCTCATAAGTGACCATGGGTGTGAATGTTGTATTTTTTCTTTCAATTATTTTCCGTAGTTGAGTATGAAATTTTTAAAATTCTAATGTCTTCTCATTTTATTGTACTTATAAGTGTGCCCCTTGTTTGAATTAATTAACCATGTGGATTTTACAAATTGGGTGATGTGACAATGGGGGGAAATGAATGTGGTAGATAGTCCTTATCTTCTTCATGATTTTGGATGGATTTTATTTTATTTTCGTTTGTGTATCCTTCCCCATATCCAAAACTCGGATTTGGGCTTTGAGCCCCGTGAACAAGGAAAAGTTGTAAAAGCTATGAAAATTGATGAAAATACTTAAGAAACCCCAAAGCTTTAAACAAACAAATCAATGGCCCATCATGATAAGAAATAAGCAAGGATTCATTATTTTTCATGCATTAATCTTAAAGTAAACAAACAAACCTAACATGTCTAGTTATACTCTATTCTTGAAAAGTTTGTAAATGAACCTAATACAAATTTTAAGCAATCAGTTTATGATTATGAGAATGAGAGTTCACCATTAATGGCTACAAAGCCACATAGTTCTTCCCATTTACTCAAAGATTAAGTGTGTAGTGCAATAGAAAAGAAAATATCTCAATAAATGAAATAAAAAGTTGTTAATCCTAAACAAAATACTATAGTTTATGCTAGAAAGGAGGAAGTGTTCTTAGAAATGGTCTAGGGGTAGTGGGGTATTTATAGGTTTCTGATTTCATAAATGAAATGATTTGGGTGCATGTGGGACAAATGAATAAGCCAAAAACACTTTTAGTGAGTCAAAGTAAGATTTGACTAGGCTTAGAAGAGGTTAAACATGCTTTAGGTTAGTTAATCTAGGTTTAGGATAATTAATCACAATTAGTGAGAAATTAGGGTTCTAAGAGAGTTGTAAGGAGTCTCCTCAATCCAATAAAATAGATTGATAACCTAGAAAGCTAGTAGAAGTGGTTTAGAAGGAATTTAGAAGATACTTTAACTAATAAGAGGCTATACTAGCCTTATTAGTTCATTATACGAAGAATACAACCAAAAGGATGCCGTACAAAGAAAGTTATATAGGCCTAAATAAAAAGGTGTCAATCAATTTGTGAGGAAGAGGATAGTAAATGCAAAATTAAGAACAATATTACTTTTATGAAGCTATTGGTGTCTACATTTTCCCCTGTTTGGGTGGCGTAAGCTACGCCACTTCAAAGAAAGTAGACAAACAAAAACGACTACCATATTTTTCAAGGGATGGAAGAAACATTAGTAGGGTGATTAAAGAGGTTGATTCGACGATCTAAAAGATGAAGGTAATAGATAGAAGACTAAGCGTATAAGATGCCACTAGAAAAGTAGAAAACTATTGTGAAGAGAAGAAAAGGGGTTATAAAAGAAAAGTTAGTTACGAGGAAGAGAAATTTAGCTATCAGTGATGCAAAATTTTGTAAGACAATATTTATTACATCATATTACTAAGAATCTTCATCATCGGTCCTTATTTAAAAAGAAAGAAAAAAAGTGTACTATGACATGAAAATCCATATACAAACAAATATCCCTTGCTAAAAACACTAATTCCATGCAACGTAAAAATGCAATGTAATACGAGAAAGTAAAAGATGCCTAACTCCATGGAACATACATAATGAAATGAAATATGAGAAAGTAAGATGAGATAACATAATAGAGAAACACAATGTACTTTTTTTTATCAAGCTTCAATTCCGACCTATGTGAATTAATGAAAAGGGTTGACGATGGTACCCTAAGAAATGATACATGCAAGGGGAATAATGGAGGACACTTGGGTCCAATGATAAAGCATTATGCACTACGAAACAAAGCATTGTGAGAAACTCATTGTGCCCCGAGTATAGATGAAGCATGTAGACTACCTTTGTTAATGAGGGTATATCCAAATGATCTACAAGTTGTTGATGATGAGAACAAGAAAGATCCAAAGAATGAAATTTTTGTAGGATGATTTTTTATTTTTATAAGTTTTCTTAAACATATTTGAATGTTTTGATTTTTCTAATAAATTTTATTTGTTTATATGATTTTCTAAGGTCATTTTTGAAAACAATGTAAACTAATAAAGAAACATGGATGCCCCCAATGTGAGAGGGGGTGTACAAGGAAAAAATCCATGTGCATGAGCAAGAAAGTGAAGATGCGGAAAATGCCCTAGCGTTATGTGGTAATATTCAAAGGAAAAATATTCACATGCGAAGGGTTATTAAGGTGAATATGGATAGGTTTAACATGATGATGAATGTAAAACCATGAATTACTGGAAGGAGTAAGGATGCCCCAACGTAAACTAGCCGAGAAACTGCTGATAGAGAAGAGTAGAATTAGATTGGTTTTGTGAAAGGGGAAAGGTGTCCTCAAACATGGACAAAGGAAATACCGAGACACATGCATGTTTTGAATGAATTAGAATAACAACGAATGTTATTAATGTACTTTAGAAGCCTCATGATGAAAAAGTGATTAGCCAAAGGCACAAATTAGGAGATGAGATATTGAATAAAGCAAGAGTGTGAACAATGTCCAAAAAAAAGATACTTGGTAACATACTAGTCTTGTTTACTCGTAGAGGTCCAGTGTGCTCACATGGAATCTATTACTTCTTGGAGAGAATATTTAATATGCAACAAATGAGGGCATACTAGCTAATGTGTAGGAATGATTTATTTTGAAATTTGATTTGTGAATGGAAAGTGGAAGGATGTCATACATTGCTCTGCTTCCAGCCATGCATCCAAATCCCCGATGGAGATTTATTTGATTCTAATTGCAAAATTTCTCTATTGCTAGCTAGGCATCTATATCTCCGGTAGAGACTATTGGAAATACCCTAGAGAGAGTTATATATCAATTTGCTTTTTCTTACATCTTTTGGTTTTTTATTTTTGATTGATTTTGATTTTTTTTCTTTCTAAAAACTTATTTTAGTGCTTTGGATTTTTTTTTACAAGGGGTTAAGAACCACAAATGGCTTGGTGGAAGGATGTTGAAGTGATTATGATGATGAAGTTGGATTGTGTTAACAAATATATCCAAAATTTCTTAGCAACAAGTTTATTAGATGCATATAGTGATTGTATCTTTACAAGGTCAGTCATTCTTTAATTTACCAAGGTGATGAAAGACCAAGGTCAATTAGATACCATAGAGATAAACATTGCATAATGCGTGTGAATGAGCTAACCAAAATATCATCAAAGGGATGAAAATGGTGGATGAATTGTAGAGGAATAAAAAATAACTAGAAGAAAGAACATCCATGTGTATGCGAATACCCAATTACAATGATTTTTGTACCTTCAATTTTTTAATGTTTTCTTATTTTTGTATTTTTTAAATTGTTTTGATTTTTAGTTTTTAATAGTTTTTGGAAATTTGGGACTAACAAAGTCACTCTGTGTGATAGGATCTAACAACAATGTTTGAAATTTCCTTGATAAGGGAGAGTAGACACATTTTCTTATCAAGAGTTATGTCATCCTTGATCTTAATAATTGAAGTGAGTTCATACTCAACAAATGACTGCGACTTATCCTGAAACATGGATTTCATATGTGAGAACTTGAGTTCCCTATCCATAGGTTTTTCACTTTGCACCATACTTGATGGGTGAATTGGTGTGCATTCTTGAATCACGTTTGATTTAACTTTGATATTGTTTGAGTTGTTGGGAACTCTAGAGCTCTTTGGATTTTTGATCTTAGCTTGATAGAGAACCTATATGGGTTTCTTATAAGCTGATGTGCAAATTTTTGTATCGTGAGAAGTGGGAGAAAAACATGGATGATTATGATTGATTTGAGGAAAAGGATACGGTCAAATAATTAAAAGGATGGACTATTAGGAGGTGAGACACTGATATAAGATGATGAAGGGCTGCTAGGATATGGCCCTAAGATGGAAGAAATTGGGCTATGAGGACATGGCCCAAGAATAGAAGAGGATGAAGGGCTACTAGGATGCAGCCCAAGAATAGAAGATAATGGGTTACCCCAAGGTGACTCATAAATGAAAGATAATGGAGGGCTACTAGGACGTGGCCCTAGAATGGAAGAAGATAACGAGGGACTACTAGGGGGTGACCCATAAGTAGAAAATGGAGGGCTACCAGATGGCAGCCCAAGGATAGAAGATAAAGGGCTACATGGAGAAGACCCACACATGGAAGATGGTGAAGGGATACAAGATAATGACCCATGGTGTTATTGTGATTGAGGAATCATGATAGATAAATAATGATTGGGTAACAAGAGGAAGGAAATGGAAGGTGAAGATGGAATAAGAGAAGAAGAATCAAGTTCCATGACCTTAGGCTCTTCCTCTAAGTTCTAAAAAAAGGAATAAATTTTTTCCTCCCCATATGTGAGCGTATTGAATTCTAGAAAGAATCCTTATTTATAATCCTCTAGAGAGATATATACATGTACTCGATGGATCCTTCGTTATGAGAGAAATAAATTAGTAGAGGTTATTTTTATTCGAGCATGGGAGGTTGGCTAGAAGAAACGGTTTCGAGAAGGAGGGAAGATTGATAGACGAAAAAAGATGCGATGTTTGATTATCTAAGTAAGGGGAAGGTTTGACCTATCACTCCCATGAAGAGTTTTGATAGTGCTTTGAAAATATATCTTAGCACATGGATTTTATTTAATGGTTTGACATGGTCACGTACATTGATCTTTAGTATATGGATGAGGAAATGGTATGATATGGTTGAAAGTGCTCAAAGGAAAAAGATGGATTGGATTTGGACCGATAGCGAAGATGACTCATGAGAGGAAGTATGCTTCACCGAGATGCCTTACGAGTGGAAAGATATGGAATAGGTTTTCCTACAAGATCACTTATTATGGGTATACAAAGAGAGTCATCCATCCAATTTGGATATTGTGACATAAATGTTAGTTTATATGAATGCAACCTGAGAATTGACTTAGATGATTGATTAGAGGAACATCGATTTGGAGAGCTCTTCGATAGGGCAAAGAATTTTTGAGGTGATGGATAAAGGAGGTCCTAAGAAGGATGGGATGAGCGTGACATAAGATTCACTTTTGTTATTTGATGAAGAGGGTCCTATAAACAAAGGGACGACCACAACATAGGAATTGCATATGAATAATAGTTTTGGATCGGATGCCTTAGAATACTAAGAGGCATCAGAGGAATAATTAGGATCAGAATTAGAAGAAGAGTGGGGGAGCCTCGTATAATAATTTGGATCAGAAGCATCTAAACTACCACAAAGTATGAGCTAAAGGTGGGTAAAGGGTAATGTAAACAAGGAAAAGTGGCAAAAGCCATGAAACTTGGGTAAGAACACTTAACAAACCCAAAATATTTAAAAAAACAAATCAATGAACCTTCATGATAAGAAATAAGCGAGGATGCATTACTTTGCATGCATTAATCTTGAATTAAAAAAGTAAACCTAACATGCCTAGTTATCTTCTATTCTTGAAATTTATATAAATGAACTGAATAAAAATTCTAAGAAATCAGGCTTTATGATTATGAGAATGGGATCTCACCATTAATTGTTACAAAGCTACATGGTTCTTCCCATTTACTCAAAGCTTTATTTTTAGTGCAATATCAAAGCAAATATATCAATAAATGAAAGAAAAGAATCTCTTAGTCCTAAACAAAATACTATAGTTTATGCTAGAAAGGAGGAAGTGTTCATAGAAATGGTCTAGGGGTAGTGGGGTATTTGAAGTTCATGATTTCATAAATGAAATGATTTGGGTGCATGTGGGACAAATGAATAAGCCAAAAGACACTTTTAGTGAGTCAAAGTAAGATTTAGCTAGGCCTAGAAGAAGTTTAAAATGCTTTAGGTTAATTATCTAGGTTTAGGCTAATTAATAACAATTAGTGATAAATTAGGGTTCTAAGAGATTTGCATGGGGTCTCCTCAATCCAATGAAATGGATTAATAACCTAGAAAGCTAGTAGAAGTGGTTTAGAAGGAGTTTAGAAGAGGTTTTAACTAATAAGAGGCTATACTAGCCTTATTAGTTCGTTATAAGAAGAATACGACCAAAAGGATGTCATAAAAGGAAAGTTAGATAGGCCTAATTGACACGGTGTCATCAATTTGTGAGAAGGAGGATAGTTAGTGCAATATTAAGAATAATAGTTCTTTGATCAAACTATAGGAATTGTGATGATGAGTAGTTGTGAATAATTGACTTAGAATAATATTTCTTAACCATGATAATGATACAATTATGTTGTATGATGATGTTATTTGATAAATGATATATGTGTTTTTAATTCTTGAGGTATTGACATGGCCTTGAGGTCGAAGGTGGTATTGTCTCGGTTAGTTTGAAGGAAATAAATCACAATAAAAATAAGGGACTAAGGGACTAACCATGGAAGAAGACCAAATGTTTACAACATGGTAACCTTGGCAGCTATGTGTGTGTAATGTAGTTTTCTTTGTTATGTTTTTAGGAGGTATGAAAGGTGGAGCTAGCTTATAAGTTATCATGGGTGTGAATGTTGTATTTTATCTTTCAATGAATTACCTTATTTGAGTGTGTAATTTTATTGAATTCTATTGTCTTCTCATTATCTTGTGCTTCTTAGTGTGCCCCTTGTTTAAATTAGTTAACCATGTGGATTTTACAAATTGGGTGATGTGACAATGGGATCAATGAATGTGCTAGATAGTCCTTATTTTCTACATGATTTTTGATGGATTTTATTTTATTTTGGTTTTGTACCCTTCCCCATATCCAAAACTCGGATTTGGGCTTTGAGCCAATATTCGGAGGCTTTTGGGACAAGTTCTATTTGTCCCATACACCTTAAACTCTCTCACATACCCAACCTATGATATGAGGGACCAAATTTTGTCGCTATTATGTGATTTTGAAGGAAAACAGGCAATTAATGCCACCCTTTTCCTAAGTCTCTTAATTATGTCCTTGAAAGTGTGGAATGGAGGATTGTGTGTGAGAAAGGAAGTGTCATACCTTCACCTTACTCATTTATGGAGTATTTGATTATGTGTTTGATGTATGAGGTGGATTGGGGAGAAATTATGAGGCATCCTACATGGAGCCACCTCAACATCCTCTCCACCATTTTCTATTTATTGGAGTTTCATGGTTGTGTTGGGAGTTATTGTTATCACCGAATCACAGCACCCCTGGATGTTGATCAGATTTCTAGTTTGATCACTCTAAGCATCCAGTGTGATTGGATAACATGGGTACTATCTCCAAGTTGTGGGACTTGCTACTTGAGATAGACCTCCAGAGAAAGCTGGTTCTTGCTCCTAAACTACCTGCCACAATCTACTCTAATGCAGGAGAAACTAGCTATTCTAACCTAAAATTCCAAGGGACCAGAGAGAGAGAATGCATAAAATGAAAGCCTACACTAAAGCGGTGATACACCAGAAAAAGAGGGTGTGAGAGTAATCTCCAAATGTGTGAAATACAGAGGCAAAATGCACACTAGAAAAGGTGATGACAGTTCACCATAATCCAGCAAAATGCATTCACAGCAATATTCCAAGCACACACAATAATAATGAATTCCTGCAAGAACATAATAAATAGACACAATATACTTGTAGAAGGATCAAAGGGGCAAGAAGAATGCAAGGAAACACAGCAGGGGAAGATATATCCACAAACTGATATTTTATTGCTTCATGATATGCACAGTTCAATCTATTACAAGATAAGGGCCTGGATCACCATGCAAGGAGTCCACTACAAGGGCCTGCAACACACTGGCTTCACAAAGCAATTTTGACAGAGCTTTGTTACCCAAAAACTCTCCCCCTTTACAATGAGCCCAACACTTCATTTTATAGAAAAATGAGAAGGAAAAGAGAAGGGAAAATGGAAATCCCGAAATCTGTCCTTCAACCACCTGTAAGAGGCATTAAATTGAGTGGAATGGGCATACATTACTTGGAAAAGGCTCCCCATACTGTCCCATGTGCTGCAGCAGAGAAGGAATGATGACCATGCCTCTTAATTGCACTCCCAGCTACCAAATAAAACACTGTTCTGAACCCGGCCACGTTTTCTTAAAAAACTCAATCAATTTCTGATCAAATCTGGAATTTCTTGATTGTTGTGCATCGGGCTCGGAACCACGATTCCAACGGTACCAATTTTGTGCGATTTCGTTGAGAAATGCAAAAGTTATGGCCTTCTGAGTGTGGGCAGCTGTTTTGGGCCTGGCAGGCGTTTTCTGTCATTTGACGGGAATGAGCATTGACTGACTGGAGCCGAATATGTTTCTTTTATTTAAACATATCTACCCTCATTAAAAATAAGAAATCCAGTTTTTGTGGCGTAGAGGACGTCGTGCTCGTTCCAGAAAGTCAAATTTTATCAAAATCGGAGCTCGGAGTCAAAAGTTATGGCCGTTTGAAGTTCCACGGGTCAAATGTTGACTTTTCTCCTCTGCCTTCGGCCATTTCGGCTTTTCGCGTCCCGCGCGTCCCTTTGTCCCATTTGGTTTTGGTGCTGAAATTTCCCATTTCGGCCGATCCGGCCGGTTCGCGTACTTTTGGCCCGCGCGTCCCATTTGCTTTTGGACTGTCTGGGACAAATTCGCCTTGCCGGCTAGTTCGCGCCTTTTGTCCCGCTTGTCCCAAAGGCGACCCTCTCAGCAGTTAGTCGATTTTTTCTCTGTCGAACCGGAATTTCGCGCCCGCCGCGTACTTTTGTCCCATTTGTCCCTGCTGCGTTTCGGACTGTTTGTGCTGATTTCGCCCGGTTCGGCCGGTTCGCGCTTTTCTGTCCCAAACGTCCCAGAGGCGACCTTGAGCGGGACTTAGCCAATTTTCACGATTTTTCCTGGATCAACCTATTTGCCTTCTGCAACCCTTTTTTTCGCATTTTCTCAGAACTTACTCTCTTCCTCTTGGACAGGGGAGTTAGACAAATATGAGGGGGACCCTAGAAACATGACCTTTCACTCTGAATCAACATAATTGCTTGGGATTAAAGAATTTGATGCATGTTATCAAAATTACCTTGAGGGGTGAATTTTGGATAACAGTTACTTGCTAGGATAATTTTGGAGAGCTTACATCGAAGTTGGCTTGCATTTTGGAAAGAATTTAGAGCTTTTTTATTTGAAGGATTAAAGGAGTCTTCAATGGAAACGTAGGCTCATATAATTTGTATTTTAGAATTTCTTGTTATGTTTTGTGTTGTGATTGTATTAATGCATGTGATTTTCTATGGATTTGGTTAGAATTTCACCATAGGCATTGTGTAGGGAGAGGGAAATGTGCCACTTATGGAGGCAAAAGAGATGTTTGAGGATTTGTTGATAGTAGTGTGGGAAGGGTAATCCACTTATGTGGAGTTAATAGGAAACTATAGCATTTGTATCCTTTAAAACCGAAAGATATGGATTTTGTGTGTGTGTGTGTGTGTATAATGCACTTAGAAGCTTGGGCGGACCCCTATCCCACTTCGAGGCACAAGGAGATGGTTGCCATATTTTCATTCTCCTTTGGATGAACTTTTAAGCCTATGTGTATTGTTATGTTGTAGATTTTCTTCTTAGTGTTGGTTTCTTGAGTGTTACATATTGGCATCTGTGTGTGTGTATGTATTGTTTGAAGCCATCTTGTCGGGATGCCATGGTTGTGAAAACCTCTTATTTTTCCATTGTTGGGGCTCGGGGGCCAATGAGAAGGTTGGTTTCACCTCCTAATTGGAGTAAGGTTGGGAGGTGACTGTTGCCTAGCTCCCTTCTCTTATGATGCAATTGTAGATGAAGAAGAAAGAACAAGATGTAGATTAAATCTATGGGATGGAGTTGTAGTTGGGTTTAAAAAAATAGATTTGTTGTAAATTTCAGCATGTTGTCTCCACTTTTGAGTGGAGGATTTTCGTATTTGCATTTAGAAGTTCAACTTCTTGAAATGGAACTATTCCAACTTGTTACGAATCATTAAGCTATGAAATATATATGGTCGAAAGTTGCATCTAATTGAATTTTTTTAATTGATTAACGCTTTTGACTAGATCTATGAACCAGAGGGTTGGTGGGGCCCCACCCAAAAACAATGTCCTCAGACTAGATATTACAATTAAGACCAACACAGACCACAGTAGCCACCGAGCCCACACCGATGATGCAATTTTCTGCCACCACTATTTTTAGAGCCACCAACCATTGCCAATGCCAAAGCCAACGATGTAAATTCCACCACCATCGAGAACCACCAACCAAAACCATGAGCCACAACCATTGGTGATGCAACACCCGCCATCACCGAACCACCACAACCTACCGGTGATGCAACACCCGCCACCACCGGTAAACCACCCCGAAAGGATTATGCCCAAAGTGGGATTTGAACTCCGGTGGATCCGACACAACCGTCCATCTTAACCTATCCACCCAAACCCCATTGGCGCATCTAATTGAAATTGAATCCCATTTAAATATGCAGGTTCAATTTTCATTCTATTTAAAATCTAAATTTTGCTTCTTGAATTAGAAATATATTGAAGTAAATGGTTTGTTTTCCATTTGGAAATGTTCTTGCCTTACCTTATACTCAAGACAAACAAAGAGAGCATGTATGTGGTTGTGGTTATAACCATTTTGTTTGACCTTTTGGATTGGTTGTGAATAATTGAAACTATTGATTTACAATGTAGTTCAACATCCTAGTTTTAGTCACAAATTTTGGAATAAATTACTACTTTTATACCTTATAAAACAATATTTTTGAAAATCCAATGTATGTAATTATATCCTTTTTAGATCAAAGAAAGAAACATGTTTTATTCCTACTTGTGTATTCCTTTAACCTATTAGTTTTATATATATATATATATATAAAATATAAAATATAAAAAAAAATAATACATATATGTTAATACGGTATGTTGTTTTATTGAAAAGCTTAAAAGAAACAAAAACTTATTGAACCGGGGAACTACCCCCTCGATTGTTATATTGTATTAAAAACCCAAGGGTTTTTTCCTGGGGACTACCCCACCGGATCAGATTGTGTGGGCTCCACCCAAATCCCACTTCACCTTGCTACCATGTTTCCTTTCCATGGCCAGGATGCCAATTAAACCAACACGCAACCCATTTGGGTGAACCCTACACAACAAAAAAAAATATCAAATATATATACCATTAGAAATATACTCGGATACAAATATATCCAGCTTTATTAATATTACGTGCACGTGCATACACACACACGCACATCATATTTAACCCATTATTTTTTCAAAATAAAAATGTATAGGGTAGACATATACGCATAACAAAAATCTGCAAGATATCTTCAAAAATATAAGGTGGAACTATAAACCCTAGGGCTAAATTAAAATAGAAGAGAGAGTAAAGATGGGAAGAAGATTCTTCCTAATTTGCATACCTAGAGGAAGAAAATATCCATAGCTTTTCATAATCCTCCATAGCCTCCATCTCTTCTTACCTACAAAACCCACATGAGCAAATGAAAGAAATTAGTGGGAAAAAAATAAATAAAAGGAAAACCAAAGGATTGTTTAGGGCTTTAATTCAAACCTAGAATCTAAGTGCTCTCAATTATCTAATCCAAGAGTGGAGATTAGTTCCTACCCCTTTTAAGTTTTAGGTATTTTGATGGGAATATATGTTTTATTAAGTTTATGAGTATTTAATTAATAGGGACACTTACGACACTTCATATATGGGTAAAGTAGGATTAGGTTATGTTGTTACCCTTGATTATGAGATAAATAAACAAATGTTGAACATGGGATAGTATAATAAATTAATTAAGGGATTTAAATGAATAAAGGTAATGTGTAGTTAATTAAATAAATAAATGTGGGTTGTATTGTTACTTAGGGAAATAAAAATTAAAAGTAATTTGGGAGATATTTTAAATAAAATTTAATGTAACTTAGGAAACGATTTTTAATAAATTTTAATAGATATTTAGGAGGACAACCATTAACGAAACTAATATTAAAATAGGAATTAATTTAATAAACTCAATATGGATAGACGGAAGGGATTTTAATCCGTACTAATTTTGGGTAATAGGAAATATTAATTAAGGGATGGATATATTAAAATAAACGTGTCGATTTTTAATAAAGCAATACATCTATGTTAAATCAAAGAAAAAGAATTTCCCATAATTTTTCCCTAAGTGAGTGATGAAGTTTTGGCATGGTTTTGGTGTGTCATATTTTGGGCATTACAAGATTTCTCCACCACTCCGTCAATAACATGCGCCTTCCTTAGGGATCCAAGGTCCTTTTATCTGCTCTACCAAAAATACAACTTGTGCTTTCTTCACCATTCTTGTCAAACAAACGATTTCTTGAGAATGACACACGTAAAATCGAAAAGTTTCGAGTTTTTTTCTCGATAGACTTTATTTTAGTTTGACCTAGGATTTATAACATGAATGTTGTTAGGAGAAGTGCATAGGGCAGTCGTCACTAAACACCACTTTACTCGGTGACAAACTCTAAACCGCCAACGTAAAATATTCAAAGGTTTTTCTAGTATTTGAGCGAGCCGAAGCGCTGAGGCCCGAAACATTCAAGTTTCAAATGAGAAATGTTCAGATGTGGATGAGATCCGTACTAAAAAATGAGGATAGCAGCCTCAATGACTTCGTGGGCATCCGTAATGGGAAGGTTAAGGACCAAGATGCTTGTCAATGGTGGGGTGTAGGATTCCTCCAAGCTAATTAACAATGCCCTTTCTATGTTGATAGATTTGCTACCAGTGGAAGATGTTGAAAGATTTTATAACGGAATGTCATGTAGTCATGTGTTTAGATTGTAAAATTTATTAAGGATGTTATAGGATTACAAAAGCAAAAGTCACGAGGTTTTTGAAACATAGTCGTTAAGTATTGGGAGAAGTATTCGGACATTTACCAGTCAAGAAGGGTTATACTTGCGAAATAAAGATGCCAATTGAGATGCCACGCTTAATTGGTGTACGGTGGCAGATTCTCCTTTCACTAATAAGATATCACATACAAAAAAATTGAAGAGAACTAGAAATAATAATGAATTTGGACGAGAGAATGGTTCTCGTGACTTTTTCGTTAGAAGAGGGGGAAATTGGAAATTTGAATCAAAGTTCATAGAATGAATTGTGAATTTTAATATATAAAATAAGTTGACAAATATTTAATCGGCAAACATAGGCCACTTCTAAAATTCCAGTGGATAAAACAGTTTGCTGCAAAACTTCTCGGTATAGCCATTAAAAGCCTGAAATCCTCCTTCCTAGATTGTAAGCATCACAAATGCACTCTTCTTAAGAAATTGTTTTAGTTTAGGGTGTCATGGAATTTTTATCTTTGCTATTTAATAGGTTGTTTATGTATCTTTCATTATCTTGATTATCTATTTTTCGGCCATTTCTGTTGTCTTCTTCTAGGTCGATGTTTTCTCTGGTTTAGCTTAAATTGGGACACGTTTAGATCCAACATGCTTGAACTATACACATTTTCTATTTACATATTGATACTGTTTCTTTTCTTCAAGAATTACATGGTTAATATTGGAAAGAAATCAAATGCTTCATCCCAGAATAAGTACAACAAATATTAAATCAAGAAAATAAGGTATCTCTTTCAAGTTTGCACATTGCATGGTACACTTTAATGTTTTTATTAGAAAAATCCCTCTTTGTAAGGATTCAAAGGCTTACGAGCTCCACCGTGATCATCCCTTCACTTTGCATTAGTGTCCGTTCTTTCTTCTTAAAAGACTTTTAGTGAGCTTGTTCAAATCAATTTCCGTTGCCCCAACTCTATTAGCTGAATCATGCATAACATGGCCATGTTTGTAATGGATTTTAGCTACCTGTTGTACATCCATTCCAATTGGGTATGTATTATTATTAAACATTTGACACATTATTATATATATATATATATAGTACACAAAGATGCATAAAATATCATTAATAAAACATCATGGGTTCCGGAATTTTATGGTGGTCATGTGCCCTTAGTTTTGGATACATTCAATTTTATTGTAATATTAGTGATGATTTCCTTCTATTGGAAGAATTTTGCTGCCGAATATAAGATTTCCCGTACATATTCATAATAGTTTTTCTTATTCTCCGTTACTCGATGCAATTATTTCCATGTTTTTCTACTGAGAAACATGATTTATATACCTTTTCCTTCTTTGAAAACTATTTTCCATAAATATTGGACAATCTTATTCCACTTAAATAATTATACCTCAACCACGCTACTTATGATTACGCTCATATGACGAGGTTACTTCTCTTTTATGTGCTCATTATTATTAAGAAATATGGCATCTACCTCCTTTATAGAAAAAAATTATGTTTCCTTGTGCACTACTTTATTGCGAACGAGATGTCTCTTTACAATTTAGAAATAAATTATAGGCATATTCGAAATATCTAAATCTAATCATAGAAAACTCTTCTTCAAGGGAAATATGGAATGATTTCTATATCAACCACACTGATTGTGAGGAAAAATAAATAACGTGTAATAGATTACACTAAATTCTTTCAATTGAAAATTCAATAACTTCCTAAATACATTATATTAATAGTATAAATCCATGAACCTGGCATTGAATTCTAGGAGTAGTCCACTAATATTATTTATATTATCCATCTCATTGTATGATTTTTTTTTTTCTCTACATGGTCCCTCCATAATGATGGATGACTTTTTAACTTGGTATAATTATTATTTACCTTTTACATTCTTTTATGTCTTTATACATAAATTAAGTATTCAATTTTGGTAAGGAAAATTTGAGTGGTGAATATTCGTTAATTTACTTAACATTTCGGTTTTAAAAATTTGAAATTGGCAAATTTTTTGGGTATGAATAGGGACTAGGTTGCCAATATTTTTGGGTAAAATTTAATGTTAGGGTTCACTTTACGAAGGCTTTTCCACCGACATCCTATTGTTATTATTAAAATCTCCTTATAATGAAATTTAAATATGTCAAATTCACCTCATATATAAATTATATTTAAGTATTTATAACTTATTATATAATTATTCATACTCATAGTTATAAACATCAAAATTTGGAACCTCCCCTTCCGTAAATTTGTGATTACCAAATATTTCATTTAGGCTTTCTGCTTTCAAAATTGGAGGACTGGTCACCAGAGGCATATATTTCCTTTCTACTTTGAAGGTACTTTAGTTTGTTCTATAGCATGTAGGTAGCATACTGTCTGGCATCTACATGATGTCGATCGACAACATCAAGCATAAAAATGGCCGAGAGAATGCTCCATGCTACCAAATGGAAGCATTCTCGCATGATGCTCACCAAGAAGTAGCATGCAACATATCATGTCGGTTGGGACCATACTACATGCTACCATTTGGCATCATGCAAAATTTTGTTGGTTGGCAACATGATGCATGCTACCGGCTGACAACATTCTACATGATATCGCCAAGAAGATGCGGATGCTACCGATCGAGTATGCGTATGCCACCGCTCTGTACTCATGCAGATTGCTACCGCTAGTAGAATTATGCTATCGAGCGGTTGTATGTTGCATGCTACTGGCCGGTATTATGTAGTATGCTACCAGTTAGTTACATTATAATACCGGTTGGGAGCATACTGCATTCCACCTTCCGATAGCATGCATTATGCTACCATCCGGTAGCATCTAGTATGCTTTTGATTACATTTACACATTTTAGAACTATTTAGATGTTGGTTACATTTATCTAATTTAAATATTTTCATGGATAAGTAGAAAGGATTTTCTAAAAATTCAACAAAAGGAAGAAAAATAAAAAGATAAGGTATCATAACAAGTTTTTTTATCCCCACAAAAATGAAGACCCAAGTTTCTTACACTCAAAATATTAACAAGGGTACCTGGTAAGATAAAACATATTAACATAACCCTTTTCCTTTTTTTCATCAGTACAATTTAATTTTTTTAATATATTTGTAATAGTCAAAACATTTTTCATTTAAAAAAATAGAAACCCCTTCTGTTAATTTTATTTAGAATGAAATAGTAAACCAAAACATAAACCCTAAGGAAATAATTATTTTAGTTGATGATGATTTCATTGACTCAGACATACCAGAGCTTGGAGATTGTCTCCAATGCCAAATGTATTTAATAGATGAATGTTCAAATGAAAATATTCCAATAGAAGATGATAATGACAGAAACCTTTGTAAAAATAAGTCTAGGATAACGAAGAAAACATCTTGGACAATTGGAAGGTCATTCCAAGTAGAATGTGTTAAAAATACCAAGTTATTGAGCTTGACAACCATATAATGGTAGTGATACTCCCAAATAATGTAGATTTACTATTTGTACTTAGAAATTAGGTATATAACATAGGATACAACATAAATTGGACACTACAGAGAAACATTATGGAAAAGTATATTACATAGTCACTGACAATGATGGAAAAATGACAAAGACTCATAGATGGAAAACTGCAAAAGAGTGCATGCATGTAAGATATAAGGAGTATGACAATAAGATGAAACACACTCAAAAACTTTAGGAGAAAGGAGGAACCATAAATGCAAATTTTTGAAAAGCTACAAATGAAAATATGAAGGCAAAAACCTCCTAGTTTTCAACCATATTCTTTATTTTGAAAATGGGAAGACCAATTTTAAAATTTTCAGAATATAAAAAATTGTTAAAGTTTAATGGGTTTCCAAACCTTCCAAATTCACACTAGTCACAAAGGAGTGCCATGAAAATGGTGACATGTCTTGCGATGATTGAAAAATATATCTCGAAAGAAAATGTCAAGAATGTAAGTTTCATCTCTCTTTCAATTAATGAGGCTCCAATGGTTGAAAACACTTATTGGGTTTTCATGCATGTATATACATTCCAGAACCACACCAAGATAACTCATCTAATATCGGTTCATAAAATTCAAGAAAACTACAATTCTAAAATCTATCGAAATTGGTGATATCTAATTTATAGGACACAATAGGAATGGATAATTATTCTATAGCTATAAATCTGATTTATGTCGATGTTGATGGTGCATCGGTGATGCAAAGTCACCGAAATTTTCTATGTGTGCATCTCCAAACATTTGTTTCTCCTTACATGGAACACAAGTATGCATCTTACATATAAGATAGTAAGCACGTTTGAATGTGATGAGCAAGTTGAAGAGATTATCCATGTAGTACATGCCTATATGTCAAGAAGTCTGAAAATATTTATTGAGTTTAAAAGTTTTCACTTGGGTTCACAGATGGTAAGAAGTGTCTTACGGATATTAATACTAGATGGATTTCTATGTATGACCCTACACATGGAGTTTTTGATGAATATCTACCTTTAACTGGTTTCATGTATACAAATCATAGGGAAGTTAATAGAGAAAATATTTCTTGTACCATTTTACGTAGACTTAAAAAAAAATTAACACTTTTTGGGATTCATCCATTGTTACATGTGATGAATTGCATAACAAAACTTGCACATGAACGATCCATACATAAAATACTTGATTAGGTTAATGAAAAGGGTGCATCAGAATCTAGATACATTATATAACTCGACGAGTTCTTTAAAGGAAGTTTATTCAATCACCGGGAAGCTCTAACAGATTTAAAGGATCATAAAAATAACTTTAGATTCAATATATCTTGTCATCTATTTATCTATGTTAATAGGAAGAGATTAAAATGCACATATTCAAAAATGTGTGGATATTGCTGGAGAAGAGCTTGAAAAAGTGCCTATTTCCCATAATTTATATGATGTTATTATATATGAAACAAGGAATTTTATATAGAAAATCTCACAATGCTTATCCATTGAGATCGAGATCATTATAAAAGAGAGAGCTTCTTCAGGCCATGGGAGTTGTAAATCCCAACTTTTGGAATCCCGTAGAGGCACTCAGCATGCATTCATTTTGTAACGCCGCAACAACAATGACGCCACGCTCACAACGACGACGACGACGATGGCGCCACACCACAAATATTCGACCTGAAAATGCGACAAATTTTTTTGCAAAATTATTTTACTTCGAGTTGTTTCCACATGGCTCGATGAGTTTAGCTTATACGTGTACCACCAAACAAGGTTATAAAAGTCAAACCACTCCTAGCGAGCTGGTCAAATAAATTCGATGAGCTTTATTGGAGACCAAGCTACTCCACACAACTCGGCGAGTTATTAATTACATTGGGCGAGTTTGCACTATGTGGGCGAGCTAAAAAATCTACCTTGGTTGAGCTCATGGCGAGCTTGGTTGGGTGAGTTCTTTATTTCCTCGCGAACTCAATGGCATTAACGGGTTCAAATATGGAGGAACGAGCCGCTTATGGGCTATATTATTATTCCACATGGTGATACTAGATTAAAAAGGGGTATTTGACCATTGACTTCATTTTCACTTAATGGTCCATTGAATAAGAGGATATAGGTGATGATGGTAATTGCATATATTACAATTTTATTGATGTTTTTCTTTTGATATAATTTAACCTATACTTGCAGAGATATGTTACAATGATAAACCAAATATTGCTATTTTGTTGACTCATTAGAAATCTTTTAATGTATGTTCCTAGATATCTCCTTGGAGGATTAAATACTTCTAATTTAAGTGATATATAAATATATATGTATAATCAAAATTTTCACTTAATTAAGTCTATATGCTTAAACATACATTTGAAATTTGGATCCAAGGAATAAGAGTCAAATAGGGGAAAGGCGTTTCAAACTATGTTTAAATCTTTTTGTTGGGGGCGGTGGATCTCATCAACCAACTGTCATAATTAAATAACTCCTCTTGGCGTGTCGAATTACACCTGCTGAGCCGCTCAACTCACTAGATTTGCAAATCTATTAACTACAAAGTCATCACAGTCGGCCTGCTGCTCCCTATTGACCTGGCCGCGTGGAAAAGAGAAAGAGGGGGTGTAGGATGAGCTTCGGCATGCGGGACAGGCTGGAGGCGCGTTGATCTGCTCCTGGCCGCGCATGCCACTGATAGGAAGGTAGAAGGGGATGCTGCAGGCGGCAAGAACAACCAAAAACGTGCTACTACCCTTCCAATGCGTGCTGCAAAGGATGCTCTCGCCGGAATCCATGGCCACAGCAGGGAGGCGTCTCCATTCTTTTTGTTTCTTTCTATTTTTCTTTATTTAATAATTTCTCAAGCAAGATGGGGCACAGGAAGCCTGGACTAAAACGCCACGAATCTTTCTTTTGTTTTTGGATGCTTTGGCAGAGGATACAGGGATCTACGGCCCTAGCTCGCACAAAGCAGCGACTGACCAGCAATGATGAAGCCCCTAGGGCGATTTCAACCACGCAGGTTGTCCAACTATGTTGTTATCTGTCCGGTATCGATTACACCCTAAAAAACACGGATCCGCCTTCCAGCTAATCATATCAAAATCTCTTAAGAGACAGTGGGAGTGTTACACGGAGACCTGAAGAAATTTATTACAAAGATCTCCATTGAGACCTGGCCTGTCTTGCGAGGGCTCGTGGAGAAGAATCTCCTAGAGGTGGATCTGTTTCATATCAGAATATACAAGAGGCGCAATTTGCTTTGCTATTACAAGAGTATTTCAGCGTGTATTATTTTATTACTGTCTTAATATACAACGATTATACAGAGACCTATCATTATATTAATTGTTTTATATATAACATGAACGTATGATTTTTTTTTTTTTATTTTAGCTTATCCCTTTCTGCAATTCTATGGGCGCCTCCTACGTAAAGGTGAGTCTGTTTCATGGCAGAATATTCATGAAGCCCGATTTGTTTTGCACAAAAGATAGACAAAGGAAATAGTTTCAGCGTAGGATTAAGTGCAGGCCTGTTACGGCCATGTCAATAGGAATTGTTTGAATATATATATAATTATTAATATACTTTGTTAACATATATAAGAATAAAATCAGTATATTGGTATATTTAAAAATTTACTAACAGTAATTCCATTAAGTTTAATAATACTTTAATATGAATTATATTTAAAATGTCAGTTTACCTTATTAATGAAATGTGCTAATGAACTTATTAAGCTAGAACTTTGTATTAAAATCTCTTTTTTTTACCAATTTAATTGGGGCATTGTATGGGACTTCAATTTTATTTGATATCCTTTCCTTTACTAATTTGCAATAATTTTGTAATAGATTCAAATAAGAAACTCTTACTACCATTTAATATTTAGTCTACTTGTTGTCCAAAGTAGAAGTACTTGTATTTCAAATTTCTATCTATCAACAAGAAGGAAATTAGCTTTTACTACACATGTCATTTGATTAATACAATGAAATAAAACCAACATTTCACAAGAAGGTATTTACAACCATTTTCCCCATTAGTATATTTACAAGATTATCACAAGCCTTTTGTACATATCATTTCTTTATTTCCTTACAATCTTTTCAATAATGTAAACATCTTTCAAGTAAAATTTGCATTCAACCATGTGACTTTTGGTGCAAATATAGATTACAATGTCCTTTATTTTTTTGAAATGAAAACAAGATGATACAACTTTCTTTCTCATACAAATTTACAACAAAATAATGTATATAAGGGAAATGGAAAGAGTCTCCACAAGCTCCAAGGTGTTCTTCATCCATGCTCCAAGTTCCAAGTAGCTCAAATCACAACCAAGATAGGGGGAGAGACAACACTCTCCTCCCAACCAAAAACTCAATGGAGAAGAGAAGCAATCTTCTCCATTGACCCCCGAGCCCCAAACACAACACAATGAGGGGTGGTCTCCAACTCAAGGCAACAACACTTGCTTCCACAATACAATTTTCTTCACAGCATTCAAGGTTAAAATGAAGAAACAAAGGAAACACAAATAACACAATACTTTGAACAACAAGGCTTTCATCCAAGCCAACAAGAGAAGGAACTATGGGAAAGTTTTCCTTATGCCTCCCCATTGAGATGAGATGCCCATCCAAACCCTCCACAATAAAACTCAAGCCCCTATGACTCTTATGCCTCCCTCAAGTACACCTTTTTCCTTCCATAATCTTATACCTCCCTCCTCTTATGGCTCCCTCAAGGACAAGGTAAGAATGTGAACATTCTTACCCAAGATGGGCATCCCTCTCAAGCTCCCTCCACAATTGCCTATTCTACTCTTATGCCTCCCTCATGAGTTTTCCCATAGACCTCTCCTACACTACACATTAAGCATTCTATCCATTTTTCCACAATACACAAAAGTAAACATACACTTTCTACAAATTTAAGCATAAAAGCAACAACAATAAGAAAGCAAAAAGGAGAAGGTTTCCTACCTCTCCATTGGAGAAGCCTAAACCAAGAAGCTTTGTCCAAGCTCCCTCCAAAACAATCCAAGCATGCAAGTCCAAGCTCCTTCTTTTTCTTTCTCCCAATTCTTTTCTCTCCTAAAAGAAAAGAACAAAAAAAAAAAACTCTTTAACAAAAACCTCCAACCCCCTCAACAATAGAGGAAATTTCCATAAATAGACAAAAGGGAAGAGTGAGGGTGATGTGGCTCCTTGTAGGATGCCACATCACACATCCTCAAGACCACCTCCCATAGTCAAATCAACTCCCAAACACAATAAATGGGTGGTTGGGTTGAATGACATCTCTCTTCCACATCCACCCCTTCCTATGTGTCTTAAGGCACAATTAAATGCAAAAAGGAAGACAAGTGCACTCCAAAGTCACATTTCCCTTCCCAAAACAATAAATAATCCCTTTTTTGGCTTCCCAACCCATATATATGGTTGGTAATGGGTTTAGGAAGTGTGGGACAAGCTCAACTTGTCCCACAAGTCCCCCAAAATTTCCCTAAATCTCAAATTCGAGATTCAAAGGATTTTGAGTGGTCAACACTCAAAGCAAGCATTCAATACAAGAGGAAAACACAAGGCTCAAGGAGCCAACCATCAAAATTAATTACACCCACAAGACTTCCCTCCAAAACTTAAAAAAAAATTAAAACAAGATGTTACATTAATCTAAACATACTTAGCAAAAGTAAATTTAAAAAAAAAAAAAAAAACATCACAAATGAAATCACCTACTAAAGTAAGTTAAAACAAGTAATTAAAATTCTTACCCCCTTGGTCACATTAGAAAATTTCCCCCTCATGGAAATTTTTCTTAACACATAAAAGAACAAAGGTAACACAATACAATTCACTAGTTGCCTTGACGACCAAATGTTGTAACCACCCGACATCCTGTTGTGTTTGGTTCCCAATCCCCCTCATGGTTGTGATCATGTTGTGTTTCCTGCAAAATACAAAATACCTCCTTCGGCCTTGCGGCCATGTCAAAATGTCCAAAATAACCATATGCATGAAATTTATTAACATCTATACGTAATTCAATTATCCATTATTTCAAGGTTTAAATCACAACTTAATTATGCATTTCATCATTATCCAAAGTTATAGTAATGTAAATTCAACAACTACATTCTATTTATCATGGTGAAGAAATCCAATGTTAGAACACATGCAATATATCCATATAAAAATAATATCAGTATCCAATAGTCTGTCCATGAGCCAGTGTAGATCATACTGAAAACAAAATCCAATCATAACCCAAATGCATCTACTCACAAAACATCATGCTAATCAAATAATTCATGTCCATATCCAAAAGTCTCGCATAACTCGAAATGATAGTCAACTATGTGTCATAGGGAAGTGGGCATTACACATTTAAAAGACACATGGGTACCATAATCAAACATTTTGGATAATCAAATTGAATGTAATGGATTTTAGATTAATAATATTCTTTGAAAGGAAACTATTGCATTACAATTAGATGATTTTAGACAGTAATGAAGGAACAATTTGAATTAATGGAAGAGCGAATGCAGAGAAGGGAGAAATTACAACTCTATAAAAATATTTTATCCTATTTCCATCCTTACTAAAATCATAAGAGAGTATTTATGATTGTATGACATATGTAAAACTATGATATTAGGATCAGTTGAAGACGAAAGAGTTTTTAGCACATGAACATTTATAAAATCAAAATATCGGAATACGCTTGATATAAATCTTGAGACTTGTTTGAGATTGTACATTTCACGATATGATATGGATAAATTTCCTTATGAATAGGTAATGAATGTATGGAATTCTCTTGAGATTGATGAATAATACTAATATAGGAACTACATATAACAATGAAACTATGACTGAAAATTCTAGCAAAAGATTAGATAAAAGTGTTGGGCAACAAAGTTTTCAAGATAATTTATCGTTTGATCTAGCTTATATTGAATAAATAAGAATGACAAGATATTTTTATTAAAGAAAAAAATTTCAGATTAGGACTCGCATTATAATTATGTATATTGTTATTCTATACATAACAATGTTGCAATGTGTTTTTTGTTTAGATGTTTTCAATGTGTCATACGTATTGTTCTATTGTCTTTAAAATGAAAAAAATATAATTCCATTATTGGAAAATTTTTAGTTTTTTAGTCTTATGCATGAATATATTACATATAAAGCATCATATAAATTTTTTAGTTGTGGATATTTTTAAATAATTTCCATTTTTGTTCTTTGAAATATAAATGCTACTTGTAGTTCACTTTTGTATCAAAAAGTATTTGAAAATGATAATAATCAGTAATGTACCATGTAATAAATATATCAAATACAATTGAGAATAATAGTCACATTCAAAATCAGTTTGAATAGCTCCTACACAATATAACAAAAGTAAAAGTAAAACACCACAATCCACATTGATTAAAGTTTGAAACTTTCAATATTGTCATACAAATTGAAACAATTTTATAAAAAGATTCTTCAACGAAAATTACAATTTCACTACTTGTTCTGCAACTTCATTCTTAAAAATATTCTTCTCTATATGATGATTCTTTCTCCTCCACTAAATAAATTTCTTTTACAACACCTAAATGAACCATATCCTTTGCAGCAGCTTCAATATTCGAAAGAATCTCTTTTTCTGCATTTTCCACATCACTAAAAGATAGTAGTGTTGGATCATGTTCTTCTTGCTTCTTTAATAGTATCTTTGGATTCATTCCATTTCCCTTTATTATTCATCTTGTTTAAGATAACAAGCTTCTCTTTCAATTCAACCACTACCTTTAATATTTTCATGGAACGTTTTTAATGCAAATCAAGCACACTAGCCTCAATTTTCAAGTTTTTGAAATTTGACTCGCATTTCAAAAGAGAAAAACTATTAGTAATTTTTTTAAAAATGAAAATAATACTTGAAAACTTAGTAATACTTACCAATGCCTTATCTCGTTATGCATTTTCTATAATAACTACAAGACCGTTATCTCTCGACCACATATTGTGGTACACTTGTGCTTTTGCATTTAAATTCTCAATTCCGTTCAATATAATATTCAACACTTGAACATCATGATTATTTTAAAATGATACAAAACCAGACACAACCCGATTCAAAAAATATCAATCTTTCTTGGCTCGTTCTGATGTGAAGAATACAATATATGTCTTTGGTTGTGATTTTTATATCATGAATTTATTTCTTTAATAAAAACTTTATCCCTAAACTCCCACAATTTTAATTCTTCAACCTCCTTCAAAATAATATCAATATTGGCTTCAGTATTATCAGCCAAAATAATACCAACTAAAAAAAATAGTTTTCTGGTCATCAGTTAAGACAATGCCATCATATACTAGACATGGTCTTCTTGATCTACCCTCTCTTATTGGAGAATGATTCCGTCCCGCTTGAATCATATCTTGGGGATTGAATTTTCCACGCTCCTGAAGTCCACTTTCAATCCCAAGATACGATCATCCAAGTCAACATCGTTCAACACCAAAATACCCCATTCACTAGGAGCATTTCCTAATGAAAACATTGGAAAATTAAAAGAAAAATTAAGGGTTCCCCTGCTTGAAGCTAGATGAGTGAATGAAATATTCTTTCTAGGGAACCTGGTCCTCATATTTTTGTTGGGGGTGGTGGAGGATTCATATTTTTTTATAGTGGATGCGGAAGTGGAGGCTATGAGACATTGAATTGTAATTTTGTAAATAATATGAAAAATTAAAAATTCAAACATAATAGCAATGAAAAATAAATAAATTCATAATACATATAAGATTATAAAACTTACTTTGTTGAGAGGATTATTGTTAAGGTGCAAATGAATCCTGTTTTTATTGATGTGGTGGTTGTGGAGGAGTAGACTGAAAAGATTGGTAGGTGTGATCTAAAATATAATTAAGAGGTAAAGATTTATTAGACTATTGAATTTTCTATCAACAAATATAAGAAAAAATATAAATAATAAGACATTAAAATTGGGCAACAGAGTGAGGTATTGAAGATATTTCGTTAGGAATTAATAATATCTAATGCGGAATAATTCCTTAGAATCGCAATAATAAGAAGTATGAATAGAATTATAGAAATGAAATATGCACAAAACGAAGACAATATTTAATGTGGTTCACCCAGTGTGGGCCACATCCACCAAGAACACTTGCTCAGATTTTATTACAAGCCAACAGTCTTCACAGTTACAATAATTAGATCTTGTTTAGAGTTGTGCTCAACAAACCCTCCCGAATTCGTACTTGAATTCACACACACTATTCACCTTCACAAAACATGCTCATATCAATCCTATTGTATGTCCATCTATTTATAAGTACATCAATAGGTAGTCAAGAGGCGGTTTTACAAAACAATGGGTACCAAAAATCATGGGCCCAAAACCAGCCCATAATGGTTACCCATTACCCATGGGTTAATAAACCACCCATGAAAATTTTCTTTGGGGCTTCGCCCCAAACCCCCTTGACCCACTCACCGGCGAAAGCAGACCGCCATAAAAATATCTGAGTGTAACACATGGAAGGTGTACCAAACTCTAACATGAAAATAGGCTCCACAAACATAACAATTTCTACCTCATGGATTTGATCCCGATGATACGATCTATTCTACAGTGGTGGTTTCTACAATAAAGCAATATAAATAGTAAGAAATTTTGAAACACATACAAGTTTTAAATCATTAATTAAGTTTATTTTCAAACATTTTGAAACATATATACATCATAAAATAAAATTTGTTCGATTAATGCATGTGGTATTTTGGATGATTGAGTTTGAGGGTTTATGGAACTCTTCATATTTTTAGAAGAATGTGGAGGGGTGTCCTCCTTTGTTTTTTTACTTGTCAAAAATAATAACATAATATCTTGAACCTAGTGGGGATGACATCTCGATAGCAAATTCCCTTCATGATGCAGCCATAACTATTATCTTCAGATAAAATAACAAGAAAATGTTAATTAATTTCAAATATTAATTTTAAAAGATAAATATTACAATAAGAAAAATAATAATTAAAAACCATCTAATCAAAAATTGGGACTCACCTCTTGCTCTTCAACTATTAGTGTTAACGAAAAATCCTTTAGATTTGAATGCATTGCTATTGGAGGAGAGGTGCCACATAAATTATAGAGAGATTCATAATATAAACCTAGAATAAAATTTGTTGAGCTGATGGTAACATTATCATTCAAATGAATATTTTCCAAATCATATCTTATCCTGGAGGATAAGAAGCTGCACCACCAAAATGATTCCCACTAAAGGTGCAAAGTATATACGCTAATTCCCACCATGGAATATCTCGTATATCGACCTTGTAAAATATTTTTGGCCTCGAAGAACCGCACAACGATATGCGAAATGGGTGACCAAAATCCTTAAGTTAAATCCCATTTTTGAAGGGCTTTGGGAAGTGGTAATTATCAATACAAGGAGAAGAATTTTGTTAGTAGTGAATTTTAAACATAATCAAAATTTGTTAAATTGAAAATACTAAAAATATAATGTTGTAAATAAGAAAATAAATTTACAAGAAGTAGCATCTGTAATTGCATCAATAGATAATTGAAAAATAGACTCAAAATACTTGCATTCTTCATCCAATAAAATAATCTTCATGGTGACATGATCCACATATTTGTGTGGTAGTAATGTGTGATGTTTAATGTCATAAGGTAACGCTCGTAATGAATCTACATGAGATGGGAGTGTATAATGAAATCTTAAAGTGGAAATTTCATAGTGGAGTAGAATATTGTTAAGTGTTTTGTGGTCTATCTAAAATTGGGGCATAAACACTAGCCCTATGAAACCGGCCACTTCGATCCATTGGAAAAAGGAGTTAGGATCCTCAAGAAATGTCTACACTTTTTGAAATACTAGTCTCTTGAATAAAAAAATACTTAATATTTTCTATTGAAGCAATCGGGATCTTGGGCTCTCGGAAGATTTATTTCTTCTCGGCATTTTTAAAATCATTATAAAATTCTTACATCCTAGTTGTAGCTTTCCTTTGGAATTCAAGATTCTTCCTTTATATATTTCCTTTGGCATGTGAGGCAGAAATGGAGGAGAAAGAATAGAGATTGAATATCTCATATTATTCTATTAAACATAGAACTCACGTACATGTATTTATAGGAAAGGAATTGAACAAGACTCCCCTAAATGAATGGAGAGGTTACAAAATAGAAGGAGAGAATAATGGAATACACCTAGAAGGAGAAGATAAAGGGATAGAACAGAATATAGACTCCTAAAAATATAGATTATTCAACGTATGCTAACATTCCCCCCCTTATTACATTATTCTTGCAAATGTGACCCCTGAAAGATTCAAATTTCACTTTGCCAAGGGATTTAGTGAGAATGTCAACAACTTGTGCTTCAGTAGGACAATACTGGAGCTGAATTTGATGGTTCAAGACATGCTCTCAAATGAAATGGCAGTCAATTTCAATATGCTTTGTTCGTTCATGAAAGACTGGATTCTGCACAAGCTTCAACACACTCTGATTGTCGCAATAGAGAACATGTGATTATTTTTCAGGAATTCCCAGGTCATCCAAAAGTGACGTATCCATATCACTTCACACATAGCTCCTCGTGCGGCGCAATATTCTGCCTCTGTGGATGAGATAGAAACAACATTCTACTTCTTGGTTATCCAAGAGATAGGTCCAGATCTGAGATGAAATATGTATCCTGCAGTTGACTTCCAGTCATCAAAAATCCAGCGTGCTCCCAGTCGACATATCCCTGTAAGAATAATTTATTATTCTTCTTATATTCCAGACCATAATTAGTTGTTCCTCGACATATCTCAAAACATGCTTTGCTGCATTCCAGTGACATTTCTTTGGCTCCTGCATGAACCTGGAAAGATAGCTGACAACATAGTAGAGATCTGGTCTGGTATATGTCAAATAGATGAGCCCTCCAACAAATTACCTGTAGAGAGTAGCATCTACTTGAGGTGAGTCCTGGAATCTTGAAAGTTGCAAGCCTTTTTCCATGGGAGTGGATATAGGTTTATAGTCAGACATTCTATACTTTTCCAGGAGTGTCTTGGCGTACTTTGTCTGGGAGACAAAAATGTGATGCTCCTTTTTCCATATCTCCAAGCCAAGACAGTAATGTAGTAGCCCCAAATCTGTCATGTCAAAGGTTCTTTTGAGATCATTTTTACAATATCAACCTGATCTTCTGAACTACCAGTGATCACAAGATCATCTACATAAACAAATAGAATGACAATTTCTTTACCTACCTTATTTATATACAAATTTGAATCTGAGGGGCTACAAGTGAACCCATACTACAAAAGGTGATCGTTGATCTTGATATACCATGACATGGGAGGTTGTTTCAGTCCATAAAGAGATTTGATGAGATGACATACCTTTTAGGCTGCTTTTCGTCAACAAATCCTTCAAGTTGGGTCATGTATACTTCTTCTTTCGATCACCATTTATAAAATCACTCTTGACGTCCATCTGCTGAGTCTCCATCCTTTCTATGCTACAAGTGCGTAAACTACTCGATGGTCTTCATCTTTGCAGGTGGGTGCAAAGGTTTCTTCATAGTCGATGCCTTCTTTCTGAGCATATCCTTTTGCTACAAGTCGTGTTTTATGTTTTTCGATGGATCCATCTGCCTTATATTTTGTCTTGAAAACCCATTTGCAGCCTATGGGTTTCTTTCCTGTAGGCAGATCGACAAGTTCCCATGTCTCGATTTTTCATGAGCGAGTCATATTCTATATCCATGGCTTCCTTCCACTGAGTTTGACTGAGTGCTTCACAAACATTATCTGGCTTGGAGCTATTCATCAATGAACTCATGAGTGTAAATTTTACCTCATTTCTTGTTTGACTCCTTGTTTTGATTCGGATGATGTATCTGGGATTTGTTGCAAATGTGAGTCCTTGATAGTGCTTTGTACCCACTTCGGATGACAACTTGGCTGCTTTTGAGAAGAATTTGTCGTTGCCGTGAGGATTGATGTGGACTCACATTCTCCGCTTCTCCAAGGTTAACAAATAGTTCTCTCGGCAACATTTCTTTTCTCTGAGTAGTCTCCTCTAGCTCATCATCTGATTCAGAGACTAATTGGTGAGATGTGTTTGGAAGTGGATCTTCTGTTGATACTATTAAGTCAAAGGATGACTCATCACAAACCACATCCCGACTCTCGTATATATTTTGTCTCAGGATCCATGAGATGATACGCCTTCGAGGTAGTACTTGTAGCTAAGAAGGATACACGGAGTGTTTTTGGCTCTACCTTCTTTCTCTTCTTTGGGACATGCATGTATGATGTGCAACCAAATACTCGCAAATGAGAAATTGATGGTTTTTTACCACTCCATACCTCTTCTGGCATCTTGTTCAGTAGAATCTTTTCGAAGTGCCCTGTTAAGTAGATATACAGCCATTTGTACTGCTTCATCCCAATAGCGTTCTCCTAGCTTTGCAGTTGATAGCATGCAGCGAGCCATCTCCATCACTGTGTGATTGTGATGCTCAACAATGCCATTTTGCTGGGGCATGTAGGGAGTAGTCAGGTGCTTCTTAATGCCGTGATGGTTCAGGAAGGCCAAGAACTTCTTTGATGTGAATTCCCCCTCAATCTGAGTGAGTAGAAGAAGTGGTTGTCCGAACTCTTTGACAACACGATGATAGAAGTTCTGCAAGTGTTGAAGAGCCTCACTTTTCTTCTTTAGGAAATATACCCACATCTTGCGAGAGTGGTCATCCACGAACAACTGGAAGTATTTGTATCCTGAAAATGAAGTAGGCAATGGGCCATTCAGATTGGTATGAACTACCTCCAGACACTTCTTGGCATGGAAGGTGCTTGGTTGAAATGGATCTCTATGTTGTTTTCCTGTAAGACAACCAGGGCAAATAGGCAAGGAACTGGACAATTTGGGTAGTCCACGGACCATTGCTTTTGAACTCATCTGGTGCAATGAACTAACCGACAAGTGTCCATATCTAAAATGCCAAAAGGTAGTTGATTCTATTGTTGAAGCAGATAAAGCTAATGCAGAAGATGAAACAGTATGTAAAGCAAATAACTTATCTTTTACAAAAGCTTTAGCAAGAACCGTACCTTACCGGGAGATTAAGCACAATTTAATGCCATTTTGAACAAGAAATTCTACCTTAAGGTGATGATTCAAGAGCTGAGTAACTGACAAGAGGTTTCTAGTCAAGCAAGGAACATATAGTACCTTTGTAAGTGTACATTTTCATGGTCCCAGAGGAATGGTGACATTCCCTATTCCTTCTACAATGTACTCTTTATCATCTACTATCCGAACTCGATCTCCAATTGGCTCTTCATGTAGTGAATCAAACAGCTTCTTGTCACCTGACATATGCTTGCTTGCACTAGATTCTATCAACCAGAATTTCTTCATGGGCTGAGAAGTTTGAGAGACGAGTACAAGATTCTTACTACAATGGGCTCCTTCTAATGTCTCCTCATCAGAGTCATCATCTTCTTGTTGGGCTGCGAGATGTCCCTTGTGCTTTCTCCAAATGGGGACATCATTTGGACTTTTGAAAATCTTTGCGCCCAGATGTGCTTGTATGGCTTGAAGGCCCTTGTTTCAAGCATTGTGCCAGCAATGATCAGTGTCGTGAGTATTGGTTTTGCAAATGTGACACCATCTCTTTGACTTTTGATCTTTCTATTTGGGTTGCGCTGGATTTGGCTTCTCTAGGGGACCTTTCCGATTCTTCTGGCCATGGTAAGGCTTTGAGAACAAGGCTTTGTCATGAGACTCCTCATGTGATGAAGTGATGGCCTCTTCCTACTACAAAAAATTCACAAGCTCTTCGAATGTCACTGTTTGTTTAGACACATTCAGTGTTGTAACAAACACTCAAAATTGAGAAGGGAGTTCTCTCAAGGTGATTGCGACGAGAAGTTTATCGTCCACCGTTTCACCGAGTGCTAATGACTCTGATCTCAGCTCAGGCACATGACGCAAGAATTCCTCTACTTTCTCGTCAGACCCCATAGAGAGGGTATGCAGCTTTGACTGAAGATGAAGTATCTTCATCTTATTTTTGGCTTCATAAATGGTTGCCAAATTGTCCCAGGCCTCCTTGGGTTTCTCCGCATTCCAAACATGTGGTTGCACATCATCACTGATACTGAGCATTATCAGCATCAAGGCTTTAGCACTAGCCATGTCATATTTTATTAGTTCATCGGGGTTGTGGGAGTAGGCACAAACCCTGTGACAATTCCCCATAATCCTTCAAACTAAAGGATTGTCTTCATTTTTGTCTTCAAGGCCGCAAAATTAGACCCTTTGAGCAACTAAGTGTCGATGTAAGTAACTTCGAGTAGACATCATAATAAAAATATATATATTTATTTGAAAAGTTATTACAATTTTGAATCAGTGATGAGAATTACTATCTCGTAGATGCTCGCGATATTCATGTGCTATGAGAGACAGTGATGACAATTTGTAGTTTGTTCTTCTTCGTTGTCACAATCGGCGTCATATCCGGCTTCTAATTCTTCCCGTACTCGCTTTGCTTGGCAGCTGACGTTGAAAAGAAAGTATTCAAGAAGTCCTTCTCGAACTAGTTTGTCGAATGCAAGATTGCCAGAATTTCAAAGTTCGTTCAGCAAAGCAAAGTAGAACCCGGATCTCTCAGGAGCTTCTCCACGGTGTTCTCTGGCTGGCGAGTTGATATTCTAGCTTTCAGCAGTGGCGACCACATTATTGACACTCTCAATCGAGTTATCTACGCTCGACATTCGGTGAAGTGTTGTATGATCTACTTCTTGTCCTTCGTTGTCTTGGTAGAGAATTCGTCTCTAGGTGAATGATTTATTTCCTCCACGCAGCAAGCCTTCAACAACTTTGCACTCAATCACACAGAGCACTACACGTAGAATGTTTACGCAGAAGCACTCCACACAGAAGACTTGATCACGCAGCAACAATCCACATAGGAATAATAGCTAAAGACAAAATGAAATGCATATTTCCTCGCAACAAATCTTGTATTTGCTGGATTTTCACTCCATATGTCCTAAGCCATGTATTTCTTCTATTCCCCACGCACAGGCTGCATGAAGTTGAATTTGATTCCTCCTTGGTCGCTGTAGTCTTCCTTTCTCCTTCTTCACGCAGAGTTCAGCACATCTATCGAGCTTCTTAATGTGGAAGAACAATTTTTTTATATGTATCTTTCCCTACGATGTCAAGATATTCACACAACTTTATTTCTTCATGCATAGGAAATGATCTCCATGGATGTGACATGGGTCAGAGGCAAAAAAAAAAGCGTAGGCCGCTCCAAATGTTTCTAAATCTCCACACAAAGCAGCAGAGACAAAAACTGCAGCCTCCACGTACAGCGGAGTGATTAACTTTTATGTAAATTTTGAAAACATAATTCTTCATAGATAAACTTCCACGTAATCACCTTGAGAACAAATAAATAGAACTTAAAATCTTCCACGTAGGTTTCTTTGAGAACAACACATGATGGCAAATAAATAGAAGAATAATATATATACCAGATCTCTGATATTATCCTTCTTCCTCTTGCAAATCTCTCAACTTCAAGGAAAATTTATCTGCTTCCTTCAAACACACACAGTTAGATATCATACGTGCTCTGATACCAAACTGTGAGGTAGAAATGGAGGAGAAAGAATAGAGATTGAATATCTCATATTATGCTATTAAACATAGAACTCACATACAATATTTATAGGAAAGGAATTGAACAAGACTCCCCTAAAATAATGGAGAGGTTACAAAATAGAAGGAGAGAATAATGGAGTACACCTAGAAGGAGAAGATAAAGGGATAGAACAGAATATAGATCCCTAAAAATATATATTATTCAACGTATGCTAACAAGGCATTCAATTTTCATATTTAGGATTTTTCCTTGTATGTTGTGGCTTCTCTCTATTATGTGGAATGAAAATCACTTCCTTTGTGTATTCATAACTATTTTAATAAGGTGACTAGCAATAACCTTTATGCTACCGATTGATTACATTAAATGTGCTACCAGCCGATAGCATATTTAATTCTATCAGCCAAAAGCATGCAGAATACTACCTACCAGTAGCATTCAAAATGCTATTGGTTGGTAGCATAAAGAATGCTATCAACCAATAGCATCCTCGTAAGCTATCATCTTGTACCATGCGAATGCTACCACCAACAACATGCAAAATGCTTTCGATTGGTAGCATGCGAATGTTACCGAATGGTAGAATTTAGCATGCTATCACCTTATGGAATGTAGAATGCTACCAGATCTTCTTGTTATCGAATGGTATCTTGTAGCATGTTGTTGGCTGGTAGCATCCTAAATGTTGTCGGTTGGTAGTATATAGAAAGCTACCGGCCGATAACATGGAGAACTCTATCGACCAAAGTGGTTTTTACAAGACTCGTTCGGTGTCATATATTATTTCTTCCACATCATAAGGCCAATGGATAAGGCCCAACCATTCCCATAATCATGTCAACAAATCATCTGTCAATGAAACAAATTTTCCTACAATTTTCCATACATGCAAAAGTGGTTTTACCAATATTCACCAAATATTTTCTAAGGATTTTTTTATGAGGGACCCTTAAAATTTTCCCTATTTTTTTATCTAGAGAATAAATCACTTAGACCTATACTTATGAAGTGATTTAGAGTTTAATACTATGCATCACATAATTTTTGATGTTACATAACAATTATTCGTACCGATAACATGCATCTATACTTCATCCTCTAGTGCCCACCAGTTTTCTTCCTTCCTTATGTTTTATTGACTCATTTTGATCAATTTATTATTGCATATTTAGATATTGGACATATTATTATGCTAGATATTTTTTAGATACTTCTATGTTTTATCATCATGTTGGCTATTATACTCTTCAACTTAATTAGACACCATTTGTGACACCCTTTTCTTCTTCATGTTACATACATTTTACATGGTTTATAGATGATGATATTGATGATTATGTGATGAGATGGATATGATTTTTATATTAGTTATATCATTGATTGATTTTCATTTCGTATATATGGATAGATAGATGTGGTGTAATTGTGGTGTCATGATTAATTTTACTTTGTTTTATTTAATTTTAGGTCGAGTAACTATGCCGTTTTACTTTGAGCGTGTAGGACTATAGGTTGTGCCATGAGGATAACATGGCACTCAATGGTAGAAATACCAATATTCTCGAGTTTGAATAGTCCAAACCCATTCTAACCTTGTTGTCACCTTGTCGGATTTTAGTATGTTGAGTTTGGTATGATCACCTTAAATCTATGGATGCACCAAATTGGGGGGGTAAAATGGGGTCTTAAGTGGACACATTTTTCTGAAAAATAAAAATATTCAACTTCTACGAGTTATTTGAAATAGGTACACTCAAAATTGAAAGATGTTATAACAACATGTATCATAGCATTTTGAGTCTACTTTCTAAGCTACTATTGTTTTTGAAAATGGTTAAGTTTAAGTGGGTTAAATAGCTAAAATACCAATAGGTGCTCCTATGTTTTTGTATTAACATAGTAGACATTCGGTCGTGCACCCCACCATTTTTTTAGCACTCTTTAGTATTTTTGAAATTATTTCGTAGAAATATAGATAGAGCATCTAGTTTGGGCTAGAATTTTTTTAGAATTTTTTAGGGAGTAATTATTTTTATGATTTTTCTAGTAAAAAGTTTTTAATTTTGAAAAATAATGGAGCTCCAACCGTGCCCCCAACTAACTAAAAAATATCGAAAATTGGTTTTTTTAATATGTATAGAATTAGTTCTAGTTTGGGTCTAATTTTGTTTTATTCAATTTTGATGATTCAAAAAAAAGATACACGATGAAAGATAGTCATGTATAAACTCCAAAAAATAGCTACAAAAATGCATAGTTAGAAAATAATTAATATGGAAACCTTATATTAGTACGCAAATTTGACAATCAGATTTTTAGAAAGAATAAAGTTTGCTCAACCTCGTAGTCATATTTTTATTGAAATGGTTAATTGTTTTGATTTGATTTATTCTCGTGGAATAGGTATTTTACCATTTTTCTACAAAAACACGTGGTTTTTGTGTTTTAGCGAGTCCCCCTCAGGCTTGGGGATCCAAAGCGGATCCAAGACTAGAAGCATGTCTTAGAAGAAGGGAAAATATAAAATGCATACGCGTTCCACATAGTATAAACATTATATGTGTTTTTGGCATGTTTCTATTTACAAAAATAAATGTTTTGGAGATAGTTTGAATTTTTCATTTATTATTATTTATATTTAATTATTTCTTATAATTTAAATTTATTTTTGTAAATATAAGAAATTATGGTCACTCGCACGTTATGGAACTTGTCTCACAGTCCATTAGTCACGGTTTACTGAGATTAGTTTTTATAATCTAATCTGGTTAGTACATAGGTAATTTTTAGGATTTGTACATCCACCCTAAAGCTTTTAGAGTTTAAATTTTACAATTGATGTCTATTTTGGAAATGAATATAGTAATTTTTAGGTTTTGTGGCCTTTTGAATTGTTTATCGACATTTGATGGAGTGTTAATGTGTCAAAATCATATATTTAAAACCTAAAAACTATTAAAGAAAACAATAGTTGCTCAAATACATGCACTCATGAAATGCATTATAATAAAGAACAAATCAAAACACATGTGTTGGACATAGTGTCATTGGTGTTTTCATTGATGACAAGTTACATTGATGGAAAAGGGTGTCTAGGTGGCATTAGATTCAACATGAGGTTTTAATCATCAAGAAGCATGAAGGATGATTAGTAGTGCCCTATGTGTGCTGTCATGAAGTGTTGCATTGGTGAAGTGTTTGTTTGGAACCAAAAAGGGAATATTTACTATTTTGAAATTCTTCATGACACCTTCAAGCCTTAGAGAAAAAATGTATGGCTCCAACACGTAGAGGGTTTATGTAGCTTTCCAATGCATTATTTTTAAGCTTCTAACTCCTTATAAATCTCTTGGAATCTTCAAGAGAATTTAGGTTTCACCACTAGAGTGTTTGTTCCCAAAAATTAGAAAACCTGATGTTGATCATATAGTCCTTAAATGATCAAAACTTTCCTAAATCTTCCTAAATTACCATAAACACTTCCAAAAGTCTCGACATCACCTATGGATGCTTAAGATATTTCCTAAAATATCTCAAAGGATGTTTTAATAGTTCTTTAAAAATTATTAAAACAATTAAGCCCTTAATTCGAAATAAGGCTTCTCGGTCACTATGCATCTTCCACCGATGATGCATGAACATCTTGTTAATAATCAATTTTGGTTTTCTTAGGTTACTTGGGGTATCTTGGTTCCACTTGAGATGGTCATAGCTTGTATTATTCCATTTGGACTCCATAGGTAAGAAAATGGAGTTTCCCTCAAAATTTATAATTTGAAGATTTAAACTAGCTCTAGGTATGTTATACGCTTAGGTGTTAAATGACACAGTCATCTCATACTGAGATTTCATATTTAGAGGCTAGAGACTATTTTTTTAAAGCATTTTCACTAGTAAATATATTGTTTTGGATTTTTTTTCTTATGTACAATGGTGTTCAAGGTTTCATGGAACCCTCATAGTGTCTAGGGAATGAAAAAAACATAACAAGACTTACTCGAGACTAGACTATACCCTTATTTAGAAGATTCGTAGTATGTAACATGATCATAATGACTCAATGGAATCCTTAAGTCTATCTCAGGTCATTGATCACAAGGACTTGGTGTTGCAAAAGTCAATAAAATGTAATAATCCATCTAAAGGAGGATTTCTTAAAATAAATTTGTGTTCCCAATCCTAACAAAGTGTGTGTATAGTCTTAAGGTCCTAGAGTAGAACATTCATTGTAAAATTTAATACTTATGCCTAGTAGAGTCCCTAATATGTTTGTAGGAAGTTATTAAGAACACCAAGAGTTTAAAATACCTAGTACAAGTTGGAATAAGAATAATAGAAAATGAATGTGCAAATGTAGTCTAGCAATGTTAATGCCTAGTTTGAGGGCTAGGAAAGATGTAATTTTATAAAAATAGTCTTTATTCCATGTGTTTGAAGTTTGTGGATCCTATCTCAAGCTGGAGGAAGTCCTAAGGTCATTATGGACTCATAAAATTAGGGCATAAGGACATAGTATTTAGTGGTTAGTAGGTAAAGGAAACAATGTATAATCATTCTTATTTCTTGTGACTCTCAAGACCAACCTTGAAAAATAGTTGTCTTAGGAAAGAAATTCATAAGGAAGTGTCATCTAAAATTGAGGGTGTGGTGTTAGAATGTACTTGAATCCTTGATGAGCAGGGAAAATCCTTATAAAAATTTAATTAAGAAGACCTATTGACTTTCCCCATGAGTTCCTAAATAATCCTTTAGAGATTAAGGGTTTTTACTAAAATCCTTAAGTGAAAGAGGAAGAGTTGATTATTTGCATTAGTCATTAGGAGATGGGTAAGCATATTTAGATGAGTGAAAATAAAATTGAGAAAATGTATTGGTGAAGGTGGAAAAAAAGTAGATAATAGTGTTTAGAAATTGAGAAAACAAGGAGTCTTTAAAGCCAAAATTTGAAAATCTAGCAAGATGATGGATAAATGAGTAGTGGAGAATTGAGTTGTGCTTGATTATTGTGTATGTGTATGTTCAAATGTGGATGTAAGGATGAAACAGTGGTAATCCATTAAACCTTTTTTTTCAAACCCTAATAAGACCTACTTGAAACAAGGGAAAATGAGAAATTTGAAATGGGAAGTTGTATTTTGAGTTGAAGTTATATAAAGAAGACTACATGGTATTTTGTATCATCTGGACAACCCGATGGCGGTTCAACATTTACCCTATCTCAAAGGAAAGTCCTGATAAGATCATTAAGTGTGTTTCATTTTTAGCGAATGGTGTCTAAGGTGATTGATTGACTCATTTAGTTTTGATGAGAGACTACTTCCTCCAAAGGCCTAAAAAGGCCACTTTTGGCCATTTGTAGCTAATTGAACACCATTCGGAATTTTTTAGATAAAATATAAAGCATATGAGGGTTATTTCAGAGTAAATTGAATATTTTAAACTAAATTTAGGAAATTTTAGGAACTAAAATCTCATTCAAGAGCAATATGTTTGAGACGGGATTTTTAGGTGTAGGGAATGAAATATAAAATTATGAAAGCTAACTTCTCTGGATGATTCCAAGAGTTCTGAAAGAGTTAGCATGAATAAAATAGTCATTATAATTATATTACTATACTCTAAAATGTGGAATAATGATAATGAAAATTATTCATATTCATTTACCCCTCCTAGTTCAAAATTAAATAGGAGCTAAATTTTGAGTTGTCGGAAGAATTAGATTTTTAGAATAGTTTCATTGATCTTGAAATGCAATTTTTAGTATCTCGAGTTTAGTATGGATGTCAAGAACATGTAACTCATCCTAAAATTCCATTTAGGATTCATCCCTATATGGAGGAGGAAACCCATTTCCGTGAGGAGCAACTTATGAAAAAAGGACTCCATGTACTATAAGGATGCTTACACCTAGGTTTCAAATAAATCAATAAATTTAATTGTGAGGGATTCATCCTATTCAAATGTGAAATGTGGAGCTTAAGGAGTTACTTGATGATCATCATATCCTCACTCTATCATTATACCCAAATTTCTCAAAAGAAAAAGTTAAAATGAGTGAGTCATGCCACGGAAGTATCCATGACCATCATGTTTTAATTATTCAAGCATAATATATTTACATGGGAGACATATGAGAAAATACACGTATGACAATCATGAATTTTATTCCATGGAAGGGTGATTTTAGAGCCGGGAATGGTGAGGGGATGATCTTTATATGGAGCACCATGTTTATAAGAATGAAAAATCGTCTGAGTTCACTATATGTAATTTACTTGGTACTATTCCTAAAAACTCATTCAACACCTAGTAGTTTGATCATACATTAAGGAGGAGGCACATTACAATCACCTCATTTTAGCCATAGGACAGAATCCCTATCAATGAGAAATCCTCTATCTATGAAGTGAGGATATCATTTTAGTAAGAAGTAGACAAGCATCATAGAGTTGATTCGTGGTCATTAAAGTGAATTATGGACCAGATTTCAAAATTTCTACAAATTCAAGCATTGGTAGGGCTAAAATACAATCCAGACGGTCAAAAACCTACAAAATGATTATATGTTTTCCCAAAAAAATACTGAATACAATATATACGACATGAAAGTTTTAGGTCCTTGCTAATTCTAAAAATGAGTATGTATCTTGACCAAAATATATTTTAAGAAACTATCTTCTAGATTATAGTTGTCGAGCTATGGGACCACTTCCTTCAAGTATACAAAGTGACCCTAGTTTATTATATTTACTAAAATGAATTTAAATTATAAGAAATAATCAAATAAATGTGGCTCCATTGGGCCCTTTCACCTTTCTTACAACACAAAATGTGCATTTCATAACATTAAAAATGTGTGTGTGATATAGCATGAATGCATTAAAACGTGTACGCATTTTAACTTCATGGATTTCAAAACCAAACAAAACAAAACAGGTATGTTTTTTCTTATTTTCGGATTTGTGTCTACTTTGTGGCCCCTCTAAATTGGTGCACTTACTCCTATACAATGGACCCATTTGTAATATTTCAATTTTTCGACCTTGTAAATTGATATTGATGTTAATTCTCTTGTTTAGATTTTTTTTTCTTTATAATAATTTAATCATGTTTTTAATAAGTTGGTGGTTTATTGTTGTTTAGCATGTTTATGGGTGTCATACGATTACCTAATATTATTTTTTCTAGATCACCAAGCACCTTGGATACTTCACTTTTTCTCAAATCTCATATTTGAGTAAAAAGTGGAATTTTGGAGGCTTGGTTGGAAAGTATGGGGTCCCTCTTAGCTTAAAAATAGGTCCTTTGGACCTAGCCTATAGAGGGAGGGAACTTTTTGTGAGCCATAAAACCTTTTTCTATCTCAAAAATGGCTTTCAATTCATCATCCTTCCTCTCTTTTGTCTCATGTGAGTGACTTTGGGATTTAGTAACATGTTTTAGGGAGATTACATTTTGAAATTTGTCTTTTCCAAAATTATTGTTGTGTGGGTACTTAGATGGGGACTATGATTAGTGGTATGTGCATAGTTGGAAGGGTGATACATGCTACCCTCGCATAGTATTTAGTATGTGAGTAACATATTATATTTATATCCTCATTTTTATTATTTTGGGGCGAATTTTGTATTTGTATGTTGAAGATTTGTTATGATAGTTTTTGTAGGAGATTTTGGAAAAAAATATATATTTGGCATGGTTAGAGGAAGATATTATGTGAAGTCCATAGGATAATTGTAGTTCAAAAAGTTTTTCTTGCTTATGAGGTAGGTGTTGATGCAAAATCATAGCATCCCCGAAAGGCCTTAGATCTGAGTAGGGCATTCGTTATGATTGCACAACATGGGACCATCTCTCAAGTTGTGGGACTTACGGACTTGAGATGGCCCTCCGGAGAAATTCAGCTTCTTCTTCCTAAACTACCTACCATAAGATACTCTAGTGTAGGAAAACTATCTAATCCTAATCTAACCTTCCAAGGAGACAAGGAGAGAGAGAAATACATAAAAACAGAGCCTACACTAAGTGGTGATACACCAGAAAAGGAAGTGGCTGATCACATTCTCAAATGCCTAAAAATGAGAGAGGTGGGCAAAGCATAGGGTGGACAAGATACACCATAGACTAGAGATACTGTTCACACAAAACACCACTTCAAACCCATTAAACAGAGCTCTCGGAACCTCAATCGACATCGAGAATACACAGTATACCCTGCAATTATGAGAGGCAAGAAGAGACAGAAAATAAGAAAAGGATGCACAAAATTTATCACAAAATAGATTTTATTGCTCCATGAGTTCACACATGTACATCATCGGTGGGAAAGAGGCAAGAAAATCCCATTATAGAGCCAAGAGAGGAGGCTTAGACTTCACAATTATACCGTAAGGAAGAAAGAGAGAGAGGAAAAGAAGAGAAACAATGACCAATGCTTGAAATATGAACCTCCTTTACAATATATAGAACAATGAGAGAAGGAGAGAGGGAATGATTACAATCAAATGTCAACCACCCCGAGAAAGAGCATTGAATTTTTCTTGCAACAATGATGGGCTTCAGTATAAGACCCATGCCTCCATGTGTTGTTCTTTGCTAGGCAAGGAGGCCCATTCTTCATCATGGTGGTAGGTGGGAGACTTGACAGCCTCAAAATGGTGGACTAAAACATAATGGTGGTGGGTGACAAGTCGGCACCGAGAGCTTTCCAGAATGTCCTTTCCCGCTCAATTCTGAGCTTCTAGTTGAAAGACATGGCTGTCCGAAGGCCCTTTGGGTTTGGGGTCTATTTGCGCAAGGTCCACATGGTAGCCCCGCATGTGTTGAAGATTCAATCCCTTCCTTTATTTTGAAATTGTGCTGAAGAGATATGTGGCATTGTCCGTGGGCCAGCTCTATCTCCTTTGTTTTCTTCCTGAGTCTCTTTCATTGGCGGAGACATTCTACTAGACTCGACACATGTGGAGGCTCAACACACACTTGCGAACTCCCTCTGAATTTTACTTTTGAAGTTGTGTCGTGTTGACACATGGCTCCTTTCCCTGGCCTGCCTCTATTTAGACTTCTAATGGTCAATTCTTCCTTATCGAGCTCTGGACACATGTAGGGCTATCACTCATTTGGGGATTGCTTTTTGGGTCGCACCTTTAAAGTTGCACCAAAGAGACACTGGGCACCTTCTATGGATTTGTTATATTTCTTTGTGTTTTGGCTAAGTCCCTTTTGTTTGGTGGGGCCATATGTCTAACCCTAGACACATAGAGGCTCAGTGCCCATTTGGGGACCCACCTTTGGCTTCGACCCTTGAAGTTGTCTTTGAAGAGACACATGGAGGCTTCGTGCACATTTAGGGTGTGCCTCCAGATTATAAATTTGAAGTTGTGCCAATGAGACAGGTGAAGGCTTCCGCTCACTCCATTATACTTAGTAAATTCAAGCATGTTTCCCATTCAACTTATGTTGGACCCTAGACATGTGGAGAGATGATGCTCACTTGAGTCTCTAATTTGGGTTGCAGCTTTAAAATTTCTCCGATGGGCCACGTAAAGGCTTCGTTGCCCTGAGACTTTTGAACTTCGATTCTATCTCCTTTTCAGACCTAGGACACATGGAGGGTTGGCACTCATTTGGGGTCACTGCTTTGGATTCTACCATTTGAAGTTACACTAAGCTGACACGTGGCTCCATCCGTGGCCCTTCTTTACTTTTCCAATTCAATGGTAGATTCTACCCCCCTTTTTTTAGTCTTACCACATGGCGAGTTTGCGTTTGTTTGGAGACTACCCCTTGGGATCGACCTTTGGAGTTGCACCGTTAAGGCATGTGGCACCTTTCGAGGGTCTGTGACTTTACATTTGGTGAAAATAATCCTTGGGCTCAAAATTTTACTTTGTCACAAAAACCTCTGTGGCCCCACAACTTTGCACTTGGTGAAAAAACCTCTGCAAGCTCGTAGGCCCGCACTTGAAAACTGCGCCATTTTGTGAAAAGTGCAAAAGTTCCAAAATTCCCCGCAAACCCACTGGCCTGAATTTACACTTGGGAAAAATTTCCTCCGCGGCCCCACATATTCACTTAGCAAAAGAAATCATCCCTGGGCCCGTCGGCTGCATTTTCCACTTAGAAAAAGAAATCCTTCTTAGGCCCATGCAGCCCTCAATTATAAGTTGTGCCTTTTGTGAAAAGTGTGAAAATGCCAAAACATCTCTCACCGCCCTGCTAGTCCACAATCTTCCCACTTGGTGAAAATTCTTCCTTAGGCCCACCGACCCATTTTTGGCAAAATATCCTTCCCAGGCCCATCGGCCCACCATTTGTAAAATATGAGGAGTTAGAAGGACTTCTTTATATTTTTGGAAAGGGGAAGAAATTTCCTATCTAATGGAAATAGTTTCAGGGGACCTTAAGTGCTTAAAATATACAAAAATTTATATTGAAGCACCAAAATGGGGAAAATATTGTTAGTTGACAAAAATAAGTGTGAGCTTATTTTGGTCAACAATTTTGTGACTCATGGGGATCACCTACCTGCTAGGTGAAATGATCAGTTGCCTTGAAGCATCCATTGGGCATGGAGTCATGAATGATAGTATGATAAACACAAATATGATCATAATCTCTAAAATCTGATCCCTGAGCCACTTGGAACACCACTGGAACTGGAGCTGATCTCACCAAATGCTACTTCCAATGTATTGTGCACGAGAAAAAAACACCACAACACACTATGTAAAAAAATAGAAATCATACACACCCCAAGTGGGATATGCAAAGTGTGCACAAGCACTTGTTTTACTGAAAGAAAACCTAAACTAACCTAGACTAACCAGACGCAAGGGGCACTCAAGTAAAACCAACAATAGGAAGGGAGAAGTAACTTCCCTTCCTCACAAATTGTGACCATGTAGTTGATTTGGCGTTGGACATGGTCAGATATAAGAGTGAAAACTGCCTTCTAGATGGTGTTTAACCCTCCTCAAAGTATCAACAAACATGATATACACCTCTTGGAGTTGTTCTGTGCTTGAATCTAAGAGGTGCTGCTACTGACCTTTGGTGCTTTGTAGCTCAAACTCATGCTATGAAATGACCATGACTAGTTTTGGCTTCTCCCTTGGCTCCAATGAGGCCAAGTTCTTGATTGGGAATGGTCTAATCCAATGGATGTGCCTATTACTCTAAATTTCAACTCCAATAATGGAGTCTTCTTGTAGACATTCTTGGCTAGATGGTGTGGGAGATATGGAATCCTCATGCTCTTTTCCTTCCTCCTCCTAAGAAGAATATGGAAGATTAAGATCCTCCAACCTTGGTTCCAGAGGGCCATTGTGAGATGCAAGATGCTGCGATTGGATGCTCTCCTCCATGGCAAAGTGGACTCATGTGCTTGGAAGGTGGATGATGGAGGAGAAAATGATGTGATCTCCTCGGGCTCCTCACCATTGAAGCAATCCTCCAAGTATGACAGACAGTCTTCCTCCTCGTTGTCTTGTTGCATGTGTTTGACCTCCTCCATGGTGTCCTTCGGATCTTCAATTCTCTCACTATGGTTTCCATCCTTTTCAAACATGAAGTTTGAAAGCTCAAACTCTTCTTCGACATCATAGCTTGAAGGGGATAAAATGGGAAGAAGAATTGAAGGTTCTTCTATGGCCTACTCCACACTTAGAGCCTCAAACCGCATGGTTCTCTTCTATAACCGTGCTCACCGAAGCTAACTGATTTTTCTATGGAATAGACACCCACATGATTTCCTCTTCCTAGTCAGAGTCCCATTAGTCATGCCATTATTCAACTATCCTGTAGTTGTTAAACATGATGAAGTTGGCTGGAGAAGGGGAATTGGTAGGGGGTTGTTCATTTATGGTATAGCTAGATAGAGGGGACTTGAATCTAGAAGGGAAAAGGGAAGAAGAATTGAGGTGAGATGGAAGGCTAGGGGATGGAGAAGGGAATTCAGCACTAGGGGCAGCAAATGGGAAGCTAGACTCATGACACTCCTACAATGATAATGATCAAGAAAGAGGAAAAGAAAAACTATGAGACGAAGGACTCGCCCATTGATAAGGATGTCTTGTGTCCCACTCATAAGCCTGAATCTCCTCAATCCTTTGTGTGAGTTGGGGCAGCATTTCAACCTTGAAGTCGAGCTTCTCCTGCAGGATATAATGTATTGGCATAAGGCCGACCCATGGACAAAGTGCCCTATAGCCAATTCTAAATGCATTAATCGAGTTATGGAATTTGATTATACCATGCATGCCTCCAAATGCTAGATCTTCTCCTACAAATCAACATTCTCCATTTAGTTGATTTCACCGCATACATATCCCTCTTGTCGGGTTCCATAGCTGAATCGATCCTGCATCTTTGCTCATATGCAGGTAGCCATAGTGATTATGAATCGATCATAATGCTAATCTAGAGGAGTTGTGAAATACATTGGAGGATTTTACTTGTTGTTTTTGTTGTAAGTGTGGATTATAAAATGGGAATGAAATCATGGTTGCACAACTTCATGAGATGGAAGAATATGAAATATGTGGAAATAAAAATGGATGAAAATGGATGGGAGAATGTCTCGCAACTCGAGGATGGGTTGTTGACCGATGGATTCACCGGATGTGCTTTACATGTGCCTCAAAATGTTGAATCTCACCAAGAACATATCAAATTGATGAAATGAAGTTACAAGGTGCTTGGACTGTCCCACTGTGCATGCCAAAACTATTGAGTGGTCGCATAGTGGCTTAATACTCACTATTTGATAATGAGACACTTTGGAAAGATGACAAAAATAACCTCAATGTCCCACTGGGTGTGTAAAAGCTGTTAATGCAAAATCACAGCACCCTTGAATGGCCTCATATTTGAGTGGGGCATTCGGTGTGATTGCACAACATGGGAACATCTCTCAAGCTCTTGGACTTGCGGACTTGATATGGCCCTCCTGAGAAAGCTGTTTTTTTCTTCCTAAACTACATTTTACAAGCTACTCTAGTGTAGGTAAACTATCTAATTCTAATCTAACCTTCCAAGGAGTCAGGTAGAGAGAGAAATACATAAAAACAGATCCTACACTAAGTGGTGATACACGAGAAAAGGAAGTGGCTGATCACATTCTCAAATGCCTAAAATGGAGAGAGGTGAGCAAAGGAGACAAAGTGGACAACATACACCACGAGACCCGAGAGATAGAGTTCACACAAAACACCACTTCAAACCCATTAAACACATCTCCCGTAACTTGCAATAGACATCACAAAATGCATAGTATACCCTGCAATGACAAAGGGCAAGAAGAGACAATAAAATAAGAAAAGGATGGATAGAATGCATCACAAAAAAAAATTATTTCTCCATGAGTTCACACAGTACATCATCAGTGGGCAAGAGGCAAGAAAATTCCATTACAGAGCCAAGAGAGGAGGCTTAGACACCACATTCTACCCTAAGGAAGAAAGAGCGAGGGGGTAGAAGAGAAACAATGACCAATTCTTGAAATATGCCCCTCCTTTATAATATATAGAAGAATGAGAGAAAGAGGGAGGGACAATATGGATTTATAAGGGGTTGGGTTTGTGATCTAGGGTTATCGAGGCATGACATTTGGAGCATGAAATTGGTATATACATTCACTATTGGTTTTGGGATACATTCTTACACTATTCACATTTAATTTTTCTCAACACCTTTGTTTTTGTTTTTCATATTATGTTTTGATGGAATTTGGACCTTCCTCTTATTACCCTTATTGTTGTCTTGGAGATTTATGGTGCTTGGAATATTAGTGGAATGTTGTACATCTTTCCCATGTGCTTGGGAGGCTAGTATGCATTCTCTTGGGAGAAATGCATGTAATTATGCCTACGTTTGGGATGTTTAAAGCCTTGTTCTTGTAATGTTGCGATCAATCGATAAATGTTGAGCTTGGGGATATATTTTTAGGATTTATTAAAGTTATTGTTGAAGGATAGTTGTAATAAAAAGCTTAAAATTTTGGTATGTTGATTCCATGAGTTGGGATTATTATAAACTTGCATAATTAAGTTCTTTGTATATTGTAAACTTTCCTTATTAAGTTATTTTTGTATTAATGAAAGAAATAGATTATTTTTGGTTATAACGATATTTGAACTATTTGGGACACTTGTAAATCTATGGAACCTATGAAATTAATTACCTCAAAAACCCCCATTACTGAAATGAAAATCTATGCTTAGAAAATGAATATCAAAGGGTCGTTAAGTTTTCAAAATCCTTCATTGTATATCACTACAATGTCACACAATGGTTTCGATGTCATTGAAAACCTCGCAATAAATATATGACCTCAAAAAACCCCAAACTACATCAAATCCTAACAAATAAATCTACAAAATGGGAGGTCATGTTGTCCTCGATCGTGAACAAAGTTAACTTATGACCAATCGTTGCACTACATTGCATACCCCATGTTGTTCTATGTGTGTGTGTGTGTGCAGAGATTATGCCCTAGGTGGCTTCTCGTCAATTGCACTTGATAGTGAGTAAGTATCTAGATTGAAAACATGTGTATAAATGTGTGCATGGAAAAATAAACTTCCCCTCCTATGAATTATATGTGGAATAACCGAACCTTGTATCTTAAGTGAAGCTAGATGGATGCAATGATGCTATTTAGATGCTTTTGAATGCAACCTTAGGTGGTGATAATATATTCTTAATGCTTGGTCCTTTATTATGGTCACATAACTTTATATTTATATGATTCCCTTGATTGAATTTAGTAATTGATTATTAAAAGGATGACCCCTAAGAGATAAGGATGCTAAAAACTAAAAATATTAAAATAGGGATAGAAGCCTGGAAGATTATATTAATAATCAATCAATATTTACAATAGTTGTGCTGCAATATTTATACATATTGGAAAGCCATATACAAACAAAGAAATAGGTTGCACAGTACCACCGTGAAACAATATAAACAATAATATTGTTAAAATAATATAACAACTCATGTATGTTTGAATAAAACAATATAGAAGGTTATAAATAAATATAACCATATAACAATTAAAAAATTAAACAAACTAACTATGTGCAATGCATAATTAACCTAGGTAAAATATATTTACCCTAACATTCCTCCTCTTAGTTTTTCATTGTCTCAAGGGATGAGGAGAGGAATTCTCTTAACAATTCAAACTTGTTACATGCAAGTGTTTTATGAAAATATGTGTGTGTATTTCAGCTGTTGGAAAAAAGCTGAAGCTATATATTATGCTTCAAGACATGCTCATGTACAAAATGTACTTGTACCTTAATATGTATTGTTCTTTCATGAAAAACTGGATTGTGAACTAGTTTGAGAATTCCTTCACTGTCAACATACAAGGTGTTTCATTTGTCCTATGGTATTCCAAGTCCTTCCAAGTATGCGGCGTATCCATATCACTTCACGCATGACTTCACTGCAGAATGATACTCACCTTCAGAGAAGAGGGAGAAACAAAGTGTTGTTTCTTGCTTCCCGATGATATTGGTCCGATCCCATGAAGAACACAAACCCCGAAGTGGATTATTTGTCATAAATGTTTCTGCATGATCTGAATTTGAATATCTAGAACATAAGAATTCTTCATTCTTCTTTTATTCTAGAGAAAGATTTATTGTTCCATTAAGATATCTCAAGATGCACCTTGCTTCCTTCCAATGAAAAAATTTGGGTTCCTGCATGAACCTAGATAGATAGCTCACTACAAATCTAATATATGGTCTAGTGTAGGTCGTGTAAATGAGACTCCCAATCAATAGCCGATAGAGAGTGGAATTTACCATAGGAGATGGATATGAATGAGAAAATTGCAATTTTTTCTCTATAGGTGTAACAATAGGTGTGCAATCTATCATCCTTAATTTATCAAGAATTTTCTTGGTATATTTCATTTGAGAAATAACTATGTGATTCTCCTTTTTCCATACATCCAATCCAAGACAATAATACATCAGCCCAAGATCTATCATGTCAAATGATCGATTAAGATATTTCTTCGTTACATCGATCATCCTCACTCAATTCCCATTGATGACTAGATTGCCGATATAGAAAACAACAATAAAAATCTCCCCCTTTCTTTTTGAGGTAGATATTGGGATCATATGGATTTCTAACAAATCCATGTTGTACGAGATACTCATCAATTTTGATGTACCATGCCCGGGGTGCCTATTTGAGGCCATACATAGATTTCCTAAGTCTTGCATACCTTTTCTTCTTGACCAGAACAACATATCCATAAGGTTGATTCATATAGATTTCTTCTTGTAAATATATGTTAAGAAAGGCACTTTTACATCCATCTCGATGGAATTTCCAACCAAACTTTGCAGCTAAGGAAAATATCATCCCGATCGCTTTGATCTTAGTTTGTGGGAGAAAATTTCTCCTTATAGTCAATGCCTTATTTTTGTGCATACCCCTTTGCTACAATTCTTGATTTGTACTTTTCTATGGTCCCATCAGCCTTGTACTTTGTTTTTAATATCCATCTACATCTAATAGGTTTCTTCCCGGTGGGAGATCAAAAAAATTCCAAGTGTTGTTTTTCATCACTGAGTTATACTCAACATCCATGTTATCTTTCCAAGATATTGACTGTAGGGCTTCTTGGACTATAGAGGGCTCATCATATTCAATAACTCTACTCATAAAAGTAAATTTTACTTCTTCTCTAGCTTTACCGAGAGTCTATGGTATAGTGGTGGATGTATTCGGTGGAGCATCCATTCTTGTATCTCGTAACATGTTAGTATATCACTTAAGAATATGTTGAACTATTCCCCCACCATGGTTCTATCTTATCATCACCATCATCCCCATATTAACTTTCATCATCAATGGGAACATCAACTTTAGTTTTTACAAGTGGTGAAAATCTACATCAGTGAGTCTTGAGGAGGATTCTCTCGCTTCGTTCGTCTAAAAAAATTCAACATCTATACTAGTGTAGACTTTCCCGGTCTTCGGATCCATCAATCTATACTAAAGAGTATCTTCATTGTAGCCAATGAAGATTATTTTTTTAATTTCATGTTTAATTTATTTATGTTCTTCTTGGGTATACACATACTCACTTTACACCCGAATACTCGAGGTGTGAAACAGATGGTTTCCTTTTTTACCATGCTTCTTGTAGCGTTACTCTGTCAAGATAAACTATGGGCATTATGTTCAACAAATAGATTGTTGTCTTTGTTTCTTCCGCCCAAAATTTCTTTGCTAGTCCGTAATCATCGATCACGCATCAAACCATTTTCCATGATAGTACAATTTCTTCTCTCAACAAATTTTTTTTTTTTGCAATGTGTGTGGAGGAGGCATTTGTTGATGAATATCGTGAGCTTGAAGGTAGTCTTTGAAATCATCACTAGTGAATTTCTCCCCTCGATCTAAGTAGATATTTCTGATGTGATGACAAGTTTCATTCTCAACAAATGGTTTAAACTTTTTGAATTTTTCAAAAGATTCACTTTTCTTGCGAAGATGAAAATCCACATTTTTCTCAAATATTCATCAACACAAAACTTGAAGTATCTGAAATCTAGAATGACTTGGTTACATCGGACCGAAAATATCGGTATGAACCAAATCAATCTTACTATGAGATCAAAAATTAATATTCAAGAATGAAGCTCTATGTTGTTTTCTGTTGTGTAGTGAGGACACTTGTTTGTGTTCTTCTAGAGAGATGGTGATACTGTTACCATATTATGCTGACAAAGTGTCTCGAGATACTTGAAACTAATGTGACCAAGTCTCTGATGACATAATTATGTAGCAGTAGGATTCTTATCCACAAGTGCCTAGATCATGTCTGTGGAAAAAATCAAGCTAGAACATGCATCTAACATTAGAGGCTTTTGTAACTATTTTAGAGCCTCGTAATTTGTCTCGAATTAAACACATTTTAGTTCTAGAATGACTATCAAAGTAAAATTTAAAGTTATGATAAAGGATTTGACTGATTAACAATAGATTTTTAGTCAACCCAGGGACATATAGTACATCTAATAATCTACAGTTGTGTGAACCAAGGGGTAGAGAAATGTTCCCAATCCCCTATATTTTGTATGAAGAATTATGACCTAAGGAAACATGGTTTTTCGAAGGTATGTCCCTCATTGAAGTAAACCAGTCTTTGTGGCCAATCATGTGTCAAGTGGATCCCAAATCAACATACCAAACATCACTAGATGACGTGGAGGGTTCACTTGAATGATAAGTGTACAAGTAGTCTTCAGTATCTGAATGTCCCTATTACAAAACAATATTTCCTTGCTAATCTTGTTTTCTTTTCCAATTCCTCTTCTTCTGCCCTTGATTTTAGTTAGAGTATCCCTTGTGATATTGTTGGTGTTGAGGTCCATAATTAATTTATGAAAAATTCTTGTAGGTACTATACCAACAATCTTTCAACTCGTGTCCTCTTTTGCAGATGGGACATTTATTCTTTTGTTGGTTGTCCCCTTGCTGATGCTGATTTTGATATTGGGAATTTTCATAGGTATTAGGCTTTCGTTTTCCTTTTCATTTCCATTTTTGATGAGAAGAAAGTTCCTTCTCTTCTTTTTCATCTTTATTATACATGGCTTCCTTTTGTTGTAGTAGGTTTATCACCTTTTCAAAACTAACTCACATATCTCGAAAATTTTAGTGTTGTAAAAAAATAGAGTATGAACAAGGGAGGAATATCGAACAATGGGAAAGAGATTATCATCAGTGACCTCCTCTCTTAGGGCTAGAAGTGAAGCCCTTAACTATGTAACTCTTCTCAAGAAAGTTTCTATTTTCTCATTTTGTTTAAACTTTAGTGTATGTAACTAACTCTACAAAATCAAAATGTCATTCTTATTTTTGGCCTCGTATAATGTGCTCAACTTATCCCATGCTTATTTGGTTGTTTTGGCATCTTGAATGTGGGGTTGTACATCGTTGGAAACTCCAAAAAATATGACTAGCTTGGCCTTTTGATCTAATCTATCAAACTCGTTGTTGTTGTGATGTATCAATTGTTGATCCGGTCATAATACCATTCAAAACAGTCTAGATGTCTTCAAACTCAAGTCATGTCTTGATTTTTGTCTTCCATGAAACATAGTTATTTCCTCTGAGTATTTTTGAATATGGAAGAAAGAATTTGGGGGCATTGGTGACCATTTTACATAATCCACTATGACAGGTTAGACTCTTATAACTCTAGGTATATGGTCTCCCAATCTATATATTATTAGTCCAATATACCAAAACTTTCTATATATGCACCCTTCTAATATACCCGTCGGTACGTGGAAGAAGGTCACCCTTTCGATATACTCAAGCGGTATGTGAAATAGGCATTAACATACATGAAATAATTCAATACATGGTACTAAGAAAATACTAAAAGGGGTTTATGTGATTGTTGACACTCGGCTCAAAGAAATATCCTCATAGATGCGTGAAACTTTACTATATACTCGTATAATTTCTCCGAATCCAGATTTAAGTCGTTTAATCATTCATATACGTATGGGAGGTCTCATAGTGTGTGCATTATGTCCTTATTACTCATCGTTGATGTAAAGGGTCGATGCCCAAACGACATTATTGCAGCTATATTAGGTTTTTAAGTGCATTAGTAGTCATGACGACTTTAACTCGTAAGTGCTTCCCGAGAGGCATTGTTTATACCGAATGTTACGAATGAGATATAGGATCTCGTGACTATTTTAGAACAAAATTTCACTAATTTTTATTACAATTTTATGTCGATTTTTGAGAAGTAACAATGTTTGTGGTTGACTATGACAGCCTATAAATTAGTACAATACATTGAAGTATACAATTAAATTCAAATTTGATTGAAAAATTGAATGGCAAGAAAAAAACTATTTTTCGAAGCCCTAGTGGCCTCTAGAGCTCAAAATGATCCACAATGCCAAAAATTGAAAAAATATAGCTAAAAATGTATTTATTTTAGGTGTCCCTCGTTTAGTAAATGTTGGTTAGTTTGGAAAAAATACTCAATGTGGGAGAAAAACATTTTGACCCTATTTTAGGTTTTCCTCGCTAAAAATAGCCTAGGTTTAGTCATCACTAAGGGGTTTGGAGGAGGTTTTTCTACTATTTTAGCATCCAAAGTTGGCATTTTTCCCAATTTCACCAATAAATGTCAATAGTTATAAAATTCATTGGGGGTGGGGGTTAAACCCCAAACCTCGCACTCCTAGGTATTTTCCTTTTAACTATTGTAGCGCTCTAAGTACATGTGTAATGAAATGAACCAAAGCATATTTGAAGAATTGTAAAACAAGACTAACCTCAGAACCCGCTATGTGGCTGGGAGACATCGAGTGGTCGATGATGAGAGGGAGATTGATTAGGTCTTTAGCCAATCAAAATGGATCTGATCTATTGTATTTGATATGCCTTTGTATGGTTTCTACATCGCCACCTTATATTTATCTCCTCTTAATTTTTGTAGGTTTTGTGTTGGGACTCGACCATGGAGCGGGCTCTCTTAGTGGGAACATGGCTCCTTTGCCAATGCAAACATAACTCAAATTTTGAAAAAATAGTCCGTTGCTTTGATGTTATTATGCTCGCCACTTTGTTTATACTCATTGTGTCATTATTTCCATTCACCTATGGCATTGCAGGTTTGTCTCAAGGAGATCGATCAATGTTTTGTTATGTATGTAGGGTTTTTATGGGATGACTCGATCCAATGCATGAAAACCGACTTAGTCCGGTCACAAGGAAGGGCTCGATCAAGTCCAATAGTGCTCGGTGGTTATGCGGAACCATCCAAAGAGCTTACTTTCTATTTATAAAGAACAACTCACCTACAATAAAGTAGCTTCAACACCATTGGATAGCTCAATTAAAGAGCCTCAGTGTGGATGCAAAGATGCTCGATTTCAAATGTTTTCCAAAAATGGTCTTTATAATACAACTCACCTTGTAACAAGCAACTCAGTGGTCTTCAAATTGCTGACCCCTTCATGCAACGACCCCAACTCACTTTTTGGCTCAACACAGATCCAACAACTAAAGACGTTCGGTGGCTCAAAGTGGGGAGCTCTTCCTCCAAACTTGCGAAATCCACCAATTTTTGTATACTATTAGTTTTAGTAGTGACCAAATGCTCCTTTAATATTAGAGGTAAAACCCCTAATTGAGGAAAAATAATTTAAAAAAATTTAAATATTTGTAGCAAATTTTTCCTATTGCAGAGGTTACCAAGGAAAAAGAAATTCCTACAAACACCTAGAGAATGGTAGGATGTTATGGGGATGCTTGAGTGTTTAGGGAAGTTCTTTGAGGCAACACAGATCTCCTAGAGTGTAGAATCTTCTCCAAAAAATTATGCTTCCTCTCTCCTACCTTCTCTACTTCACAAGTCCAAATTCCTCCTCTCGGTACCAAACGTAAAATAGGGATAGAATCCTACAAGAATATACTAATAATCAATCAATCTTTACAATAGTTATGCTACAATATTTATACATATTGGACAACCATATACAAAAAGAAATAGGTTACATGGGTGCAACCGTGAAACAATACAAACAATAGTATTGTTAACAATATAACAACACACGTATGTTTGAATAAAACAATATAGAAGTTATAAATTTATATAACCATATAAGAATTAAACAATTATCAAACTAACAATTTGCAATGCATAATTAACCTAGGTAAAATATATTTACCCTAACATAAAGGACCAAAAAGGAGCGAGCAAGAGAGAAAGAGGTCTAGGGTGCCTAGAGCAGACGAGGTCGCCGCTGGTGCAAGCATCCTTGTTGGTTGTTGGTGTCTAGAGATAGAAAATATGAAGCATCAAAATTCAGATTGGGCAAAGTGGGGTGTGCAAGGCCAAGAAGGAGACCAGAGAGGAAACTAAAAGGGAAAATATAGTGATCAATTAGTACATTTCTCCCTTAGTAAACATATGAAAGAAATGCATTTGATTAGGACTTAGAAATGTACCCAAGTGCGTGATTTAGTTTATAAATTTGCCCCCATGTTATGTTGTTGAGAAAATATCTCGTAACATAAATTATATTTAGATGTCTACCCGATAACCATGTAGATCAATGACGAAGAGCGTGCTTGAAAGATAACAAAAAGTGTGGAGTGATAAAAAGTGAAGCATGGAAGATAGAGAAGAGGAAGTGAAAATGATGATGACCCTAGGGGTGAAAGCGTATGTGTAGATGTCACATTGTACCTATTGTTGATGTTATTTTATGTGTGATTGATGTGACTACTGCTTCCCATAAGGACGCACCTACAAAAGGGAAGAAATAACAAGTAATAAAATATGTGTATATGTAAAAGTTTCAATCGAATGTATGAGATGCATGTAAAAAGAGAAATAAACTTAAAAATAGAAAAAGGAACATGTGAACCTTATCCATGATGAGTTAAAGAGAGAGAAAGATCGTGAAGATTTTATAGAAGAATGATATTTTTAGGTGATCTCATTTGAAATGCGATTTTTAGGAGATCTCACACCACAATAGAAGAAGTGTAGGGAGAAATGTCTCATGTCATTCTACATCCTTTGACTGCATCCTAAAATTTATACACCACTGCAAATGTTATGATCTTGTCTTGCTCAAGTTCGATACAATTCGATCAAAATAAAAAGGAAGATAAACTACAAACTTTTTTCTAGAGGACTTTTCCCTCTCATGTGCAACTACTCTATGAAATATTGACAACCGGGATAACTGAGAAAAACTTTGTATCTACCCCTAGTAATAGGCATCTAAGAAGCATCGAGGTTCCTAAGTTTGTATCTAGGCGCTAGTGTCTATGCTTGAATAAGAACCCAAGTTGTATTCGATCCCTATTCGAGACTCGTAGACTATTCTCACTCGTGTTGAACCGTGCTTATCTTGTGATCATGGACTATGGAATGGGGCATCTAATTCACTAAATAGATGCCACCTCCTCGTTTGGGGTGCATGTGATGTCGGTAGGAGGATGCGGCTTAAAAGGGGACCCAATGTATAACGTATACCGACCTATGTAGGAGGGAAAATACTTGGTATAAACCAAGGGATATGCAAAGAGTTGCTAGAAACAAGTGTTAGTGAAAAAAGATAAATATGCATGTAAAAATTAGTGTGTAAGCTAGCACACATGAAGAAAATGTGTAATCCAAGAAGTAAAAAGACAAAGTGTAGACCACAAAAAGCGGGTTGCAAACATAATACATCACTCATGATGCAACAAGATAATTGAGACTGAAGTGAGAAAAAATCATAGAGTGAGAAAGGGAAAATCCCACAAAAATGACATACAAAGGTAAACAATGACAAGAAATAGTAAGAAATCATCATAAAGCCATGGTGGCAAATAGTTCTTGCAAGTAAAATGTTGCACGTGAAGCACCCGTTAACATGTTAGAAAGATAAAAATTTGTGAAAACCTTTATTATCCGACATAAGAGAATGTTGGTATGAATAGAAGTAGTATAAATCGGAACAATATCACATGTGATGTGTATGAATTTGGAGTCCTCTAGGATCTTGCTACACGACTGGTAAGAGGTATTGTTCCAAGAATCCATGCATTATGTAAGGATCTGTATAAATTATATGATCAAAATCGGAAGGAAAGTTAACACACATGTGTATATAGAAAACATAATGACATACACAATATCTTACTAGCATGTAGTAAGCAAAGTGTAACATGGGAGTAAAATCAAGTAAGAACAATGTGTAAATAAGTTATGCGATATGTTGTGAATGAGTGTGAGTTAATGGTATGCAATGTGAGTGTGATAGAGTCACATTCCCTCGAGATAATGTGAATGAGTATGTATGGAATGATATTCATTTATTAATTCCAATCAAAGAATCAAGAATTAACCATAGGATAAAAGTGCATCATCGTGAAATGATTTGAACTATGTGTGTGATAGATAGTTTCGATTAATATAGTGCACAACGTGTATTGTAGAATGGTGTAATGTGATGTGAAAGAGGAAGATATTATAAATATTAAATGAGACACTAGAAAACATTTATTGTAGAGTGCATAACATAGGATGTATAAATATGTGCATGAGACACTAGAAAATATTGATCATGAAATGTAGAAATATGCTAGAAAGATTGAAGAAGATGCTAGAGAGATTGATCATGAAACATAGAGCATAGCATGTAGAAATATGTGAATGTGTAGAGTGTAGAATGATGCGGTAAGGTGAGGTTCAATTCATAATTAGACCCTAAGTAGTTGATTATGAAGTATGAAACTAGAGTGCATCGTCCGAGTGATGAGTGCAGCGTGTAAAAATATATACAAGAAAGATATGTCGTGAATATGTTGAGTGTGAAATGTGTAGTGTGTATGATGTGTAATAGAATCCATGAGCAAGATATGTGTTAAATTTGCAATGGGTGAAGTATGCAGTGTGTGAGTTTTATGTGTATAGTATGCCGTCAATAGTCAAGAGTGAACTAAAGCACGAGAGTGCATCATAGGGTAATGATAATACAAGTAGTGTATCAAAGTGTGTAAAATGAATGTCTAGATATTTGAAGGAGAGATCTTGATGTGTGACAATAGAATTGATAAATACCTATTGATGCTAGAAAGGGGGTAGAATAGTAAGCATGATGTCCCCCAAGTGTGTGATGGAGAATAAGATCATGTAATATTGTTTAGAAGATCATCATTGTCATGGTCAAAGACAAATGGAGAAGCGTCGATACTTGGTAAGAAATAATGTCAAGGTGGTCGAGTAAATAGTCTTTGATATGTAAATTCTAAATGCCCATAGCATATTATCCATTAGTGATAGGAGGTATTGACAACCATGTGCTTACCATTGAGTGATATTTTTGAATATCCAAGAAATTAATCATTACAAATGGAAACACAACCAAAGGGCATATGAAATGAGATATCGTATGATCGGTATTTAAAGTGCCCCCAATGTAGTCAAGCCAATATTTCCCCATGGTAATTGGAGAAGTGCGAGTAGCTCGTGCAATAAATAGTTTAAATTGAAAGACTTGAAGACCAGAAGCAATTGTAAGATGGAGAAATCCATAATAAGGATGAGGATCATGAGGTGGAGGATAAATATCTTTGAAAACAATGCCAATCTGATTCAATCCACTATCCGTACGTATATTCTCAAGCAAGTAGGATAAAATGGAATGTGTTCCCATAAAACTTCATTCATGAAAATCATGCATGTAAAAGGAAGATGTGCTAATGGTGGATACACATGAGAAAATGAAGTTTGTGGAATGTTGTCGATGTGTGGATAGGACACCAAGAGAAGGACCATAGCATTTGTATAAGTAGGAGGGGTAAATGATGTATATGGGACAATGTCTAACATACAAATGGCACCTTCAAGTATTAGTGAGTTTTGAATCCATATGTTGTGGGTCATTAGTAGTAACAAATATTGGATTCGGAAGTGTAGTGGTTGAATCACGGTTGCAATATTTGAATGGTTCATGATCACTGGTAATTTTATACTTTACACTATGATTTAATAGTTTAACACATTGATCTATTCTAGAGGTTACTTCTTGCATGGCATGAACCAATGGTCTACCCAAAGAAGAAAGTATATTGAACTAGAAATTTAATGACAAAAAAATCATATGAAGGTTTTTGGAACAACGGTGATAGGTAGAGTGATATGTTCTATGCATGGATGAATGGAACCATCATAAGCATGAAGAGAAATGGATGAAGGACTAACATGTGTAGCAGAAAGGCCGATAGCCTCAATGAATGATAAAGTGCACAAATTAAGCTCAGATCCATTATTGACTATAGTTCGTTTGACACCAACATCATTGATGTGAATCATTATGTATAAAGGTGGATCATTGTCAAAAGGAGAAAGATCAGCAGGAGGATTATATGGAAAAGTGATGTGCTGAGAAAAGGCATCTACGAATGTGTTATAGACTATATCTAGATGAATATCAAAAGGAACATGAGTAGTAGCCAAGAGAGTAATGATTTTAGCTCTTAATTCATGGTTGATGAGAAATAAATCATGAAAAGAAATATTCATGATGAGAGGACCTTAGAAAAATTCAAGCAACAATGAAAGAATGGCCCTAAAGGTGTTCAAAGATGTCAGGTTCACTAAATGATTTAATAAAATAAGAGTTTTTACCAAACCCTTGATAGGCTATTTTAGATTCATAGTGATAAATAAAGTAGTAAAGTACATCAAGTGACACAAGCAATAAGAAAAGTAAATGAAACCCTAAATGCAATGAAAAGTTAGAATACTTAGCTGATTTTAGAATATTCCCAAAGAGTGTGCAAAGGTAGAAGCCTCTGAACTCGGAAGACAGGAGGTTGTAACCAATCCCAAAAAAATGTAGAAGTGCAAAGTAAGGTTGGATTAGGGCGTCTAGGGAAGTACTTGGGAACCTAATCACTATGATCCTTGTCCCGCCATCGAGTCTATGTGTATGCTTAGAAAATGAATTTTTCATATTCAAGTAAGTTGTTTCAATCCTTTGTTGTTTATCACTAAAATGTCACACAAAGGTAATTTGATGTCACCGATAATCTATAATAAATATAGGACCTGAAAACACAAAAATTACATCAAAGCCTAAAAAGGAAGATGTAAAATGGGAGGTCGACTGTCCTCATATGTCAACAAAGTGAACTTATGACTAAGAGTTATACTACATTACATACCCCATGTAGTTATAAGTTTGTGTGACTAGAGATTCTTCCCTAGATGGCTCATGTGTGAGTTGCACTTGATAGCGAGCAAGTAACTAGATGTGAAAGATATAAATATATGTGTGCATGGAAAAATGAACTTCCCTCCTATGAAGTGTATGCGTAATAACCGACCCTTAATCCTCGAGTGAAGCTAGATGGATGTAATGATGCTCTTTAGATAGTTGTGAATGCAACTTTAGGTGGTGATAGTAGATGGTTAGAGCTTGGTCCTTTATTATTTTTATCATTGATAATTGGTTTTAAAGGGGACCATACCATGTGGAACAGAAGACTCAAAAGAAAGAAATACCAATGAGAGAGAAGTGGTTTTTTTATGAGTGGGGGCCACACCCCAATAGAGAGAGCCTAAGAATCTTAGATAGAACAATGAATAGAATAGAAGGGGAAAATTACCAACAAGGATCCAAAAAAATCCAAAAACCATCTCTATAGCAATTGAAAAACAAAAAAATCACACTCGTAAAAAACAAACCACGGGAAACTATTTAAGAAACTTGTTGAAGACCTTCTGAGCTTATTACATGGCCTTGAATTGGTTGATATTCACTTGATTGTCTTGATTCATTCTGCCCTTTGCTAATGCCTTCTTCTTGGCCTTATCTTCTATCCCAATTTCCTCCAAGATACCACTGATTTAACAAATCTGTTTCACGTGGATGTGAATGAAATTAAGAAAAGCTTTATGCATGGACAATTGGTCTATTTGTTTGCTAATTATCACCGCATAACCTTCTACAAGTATTGCTTGTTTTTAGAGAGACTATCCATCTTTTCCTCTAGTTTAGAAAGATTTGTGGTTCTTGAGCCACTCATGATGCTATCTTTGAAAAGGAAATCCCCATTTTTTATTCATTTAATGCTTTGTCATTCGAGATTGGTCCTTTATTATGGTCACATAACTTTATATTTATATGATTCCCTTACTTAAATTTTGTTATTGATCACTAAAAGGCTGACCCCTAAGAGATAAGGATGTTGAACAGCTAGAAAGGACCCAAAAAGAGGCAAGCAAGATACAAAGATGTCTAGGGCACCCAGAGGGGACGAGGGTGCCCGAGGGCCGGCATGTTGACTAGGTGTTGGTGTCTAGATCTAGAAAAGGTGAAGAATAGAAGGTCTGACCGAGAAGTAGGGTGTGCAAGGAAAAGAAGGAGACCAAAGAGGAAACTAAGAGGCCAATGAGAGTGATCAATTAGTATTTTTCTCCCTTAGGAAACATATTAATGTTATGCATGTGATTAGGACCTAAAAATGTACCCAAGTGCATGATTTAGTGTCTACAATGTATAATTGTATATTGAATTTTAGGCCTAACTATTTTCCTAATGAAAGAAGTAGATTTTTACAAATGAGAAGGTTTAATCCATGTGCACATTCTCTCTCTCTATATATAGATAGATAGATAGATAGAGATAGACACTAAGTAGAAAATATATTACTTTAAATAATAAATATTATCGTAATCCAAAATTCACCCTGAGGTAATTTTGATAACATGCATCAAATATTTCAGTCTTGAGCAATTAGATTGATTCAATGCCAAAATCATGTTTTGGGTCCCCTTGGTTTCTCTCTAACTCCCCCATCCAAGGAAAAAATCTAACAAGTTAGCAAAAAATTACAAAAAACCTAAAAATGAAGTCACGGGCTTATTTTAATGTATCATGCAGCTGGAGGCCGCGATCGTACCAATGTGGATCGTACTCAAGGTTCATCATACCAAGTTTAGAGCTGAAATACAAATCAATCGACTAAATCAGCTTTTTGTGTTCCGTAACACAAGTTCAATAGGGACACGGGGTGTGCATTGCGGAAATCGCCGTAGGTAAAGGAAATCGGAAAAGCGAACTTTTGTCGTGGCGGTTGTGGGAGAGTTGGGACGTAGGTATGCATGGGACATGAAAAGATGATTTTCCCACAAGTCAGTGCATTACGGGTGGCAGGAAGAAATGTGTTTGGGACAATCAAGAAAAAAAGCATACGCGAGATGCGCAAAGGTAAAAAAGCTGCAAAAGGGACCATACGTTGCGGCGAATGCGAGGTCAATGGCCCTCACGACCCAGTCAACAATGGACGTGTAGGGACAAGGAAGCCCAAATCAGCGATGCGGATGAAAGTGTCTAAGACAGTCGGGACATACAGACCCGATTTTTCTGAAATAACTGCAATGAAGAGAAAAGTCAATGTTTGACCTCTCGAACTTAAAACAACCATAACTTTTGACTCCGAGCTCCAATTTTCATAAAATTGGACTTTCTAGAACAAGCACGACGTCCTGTGAATCACAAAAATAGATTTATTAATTTTTATGAAGGTATATATATTAAAATAAAATAAACATGTCCAGCTCTCTTCAATTAATGCTCATTCTTGTCAAATGATAGAAAATGCTTGGGAGACCCAAAATAGTTGCCCGCACTCGAAGGTCATAACTTTTACATTTCTCAATCGAAATCACACAAAATTGGTATTTTTGGAATCGTGGCTCGAGCCCGACACACAAAAATCAATAAATTTTGTACTTTATTAGAAATTGATGTATAGTTTTTATAAAATGTGGCCGTGTTCATGACAATGTTTTATCTGGTAGTTGGGAGTGCAATTAAGAGGCATGGTCATCATTCTTTCTCTCGGTCCAACACCCGGGACAAGATGGGGAGCCTTTTTTGCAAGTAAAAAAATATTATTTCACTCCATTTAATTCCTCTTACAAGTGGTTGAAGGAAATATTTCGGGATTTCCATTTTCCCCTTCTCTCTCTCTTCTCATTCTTCTATAAAATGGAGTGTTAGGATCATTGTAAAGGGAGGTAGTTTTTTTGTAGAAAATCTCTATCAAAATTGCATTGTGAATCTAATGTGTTGTAGGCCCTTGTAGTGGATTCCTTGCATGGTGATCCAGGCCCTTATCTTGTAATAGATTGAATTGTATATATCATGAACCAATAAAATACAAGTTTGTGGATGCATCTTCCCTGTTGTGTTTATTTACACTCTTCTTTCCCTTTCAACCTTCATTACAAGAAATATTTTTTCTATTTTTATGCTCTTGCAAGGATTCATTATTATTGTGCATGTATGAAATATGGTTGTGAATGCATTTGCTAGATTGTGAAGAACTATTATCACCCCTTCTAGTATACATTTTACTTCTATTTTTCACACATTGGAAAACTACTCTCACACCCCTCCTTTTTGGTGTATCACCGCTTTAGTGTAGGATTTCATTTTTTATGCATTCTCTCTCCTTGGTCCCTTGAAAAGTTAGATTAGGATAGTTAGTTTTCTCTACATTAGAGTAGATTGTGGGAGGTAGTATAGGAGCAAGAACCAGCTTTCTCTGGAGGTCTATCTCAAGTAGCAAGTCCCACAACTTGGAGATTGTACCCATGTTATCCAATCACATCATGAGCTCAAGTATATGCACTTGTGTAAACATAAGGGTGTGGTGATTCGGTGATAACAATTACATATATGTAGATATAAGAGATTAACCCTAATGTAGAGGTAGACATATATATATATATATATATTTATATATATATATATTTAAATAGAGTTTACTTTTGAAAAACAAAATTAATAAAAAAATCATACTAGAAACACGGGCCATGGCCAGGCTAGGACCCCCAACCTTATTGTTTTTGTTTGGCTAGGGCCATGGAGTGCATTCCTCCTTTCATGGGTGTGCCCCCCTTCACCCCACTCAAATATTTCATGGCCCTTAACAACTATGAAAGAAGAATTTGATACTTTACAAATAACTAATACTTGGGAATTACGTCCCTTCCTAAAGAAAAGCATGTTATTGGTTGCAAATTGGTTTATAAAACAAAGTTGAAGTCGAATGGTGCTATTGAAAAATTTAAAGCTAGACTGGTTGCTAAGGGACTTAATCAAAATGAAGGTGTTGATTATGAAGAAACATTTTCCCCTCTAGTTAAAATGAATACCATTAGAATTATTCTTCGTTTAGCTACTAGTTTTGGATGGCATATTCATCAAATGGATGTTAAAAATGCATTCTTAAATGGAGATTTATGTGAAGAAATATATATGAGTCAACCACCAAGTTTTTTAGATCAGAAACATCCAAACCTTTTTAGCACATTAAAGATGTCTCCTTATGGTCTTAAGTAAGCCCCAAGGGCATGGAATGAGAAGATTGACATGTACTTTCTACTTCATGGTTTTAAAAAATGCAAATTAGATATGAATCTTTATGTACAGAGAATCCAAAATGAGATTATTGTTGTTGTAGTTTTTGTAGATGATTTACTCATTTTTGGACCAAATATTGGTTTGATCAATGATTTGAAATTAGATCTTAAAAATTCATTTCAGATGAGTGATTTGGGCGAACCAAGTTATTTTCTTGGATTACAAGTTTGCAGACTAGATGGAGGATTGTTTATTTCTCAATCAAAATATGATTTGGATCTTTTACAAAAGTTTAACATGTTAGATTGTAAACCAGTCTCTTCTCCCTATCAATCCACAATCAAGCTTAGTAAGGAATGTACTGCCAAGGGGGTAGATCCAACTTTATACAAACAACTTGTTCGAAGCCTTGTTTATCTAACCCATTCTAGACCAGACATTAGTTTCGTAAAACTAATCTTGTATCATGATTTATGTAGGAACCTAAAAATTCATTGGCTGGCTGCAAAGAGAATTCTGCAACATATCTATGGCACAATACACTATGGCATTCATTATGGCTATAAGTCATCAATCTCGTTGGTTGGATTTACATATTCTGATTGGGATTGTAATCCTGTTGACATGTAATCAACTAGTGGCTACATTTTCAAACTTGGATCGGGATCTATTACATGGAGTAGCAAAAAACAAACAACCACCTCATTGTCCTCATGTGAAGCAGAATATAGAGCAACAAAAGAAGCAGGAAAAGAAGCAGTTTGGATTCGAAATCTTTTATCTGAGCTTGGTCTTCCACAATGTTCAGCTACTACTTTGTATTGTGATAATCAAAGTGCCATACAAGTGGCATATAATCCAGTGTTTCATGCTAAAACAAAGCACATTGAGATCGATGTTCACTACATTCGGGATCTTGTACAACAAACTATTGTCAAGCTCCAATATTGTCCAAGTGAAGAACAAATTGCTGATATATTCACTAAGAGTATGACTAAAGCAAAATTTCTGAAGTTTCGAGAAATGCTCGGCATGTTAAAGGTGAACATTAAGGGGGGGTAGTGTATAATGTTCCCCTCCTTTGTATTTTTTTGTAATTTTTCTATCCAATCTTAAGGAGGGATGTTAAAAAAGTAAGATTGTATCAAATTTTCAAAATATAAGTATAGGAAATAAGAAAAATCTATAAATTAGAAGATTTCAGGTATGAAGAGGACATTAAAAAAATCTAGAATATAGAACCTTACGGATTCTTATAATTCAAGCCTATAAATTTGTAACAAGAAAACAAATTGGATCAACAAGTGGGATTGTAGCAATTGAATTGGATGTAAGTCAGATTGGATGTTTGTAATTGAATTAATAAGAAATATTATTGACACTTCTTTTGGTAAAAGTGATGTTCTGTTATTTTAAATATTTTACTGTTATGGGCCTGTGCTTTTTCAAAAGGAAACTACCTCGGCTTGCTGTTCCAAATCAAGTTTATGGTTATTATAATGGTGTCAGTCGTGACATTCATGTCATTATGAAATTTTAATTCGCAAATAGTGAAAGCGAAATGAAATATATCTTTGTAAATCTATTATAGGGCTGTAAAATACACAAAAAAATATTTGTTAGCTTCGTTGTCCAGTCTTAGAAATTTAATATATCATGAATGTTATTTGATTTCAGAGGGTGTTCAATATTATATTTTGGGCTTATCTAAGAAATTAGAACGATTATATTGTGGACTTGATGAGTCAGAATTATAATTATAACATTGTTATTGAGATTAAATGATTTAATGTATTCAATATTAAATGTTAAAATATCAGTTGAAGATCTTGAAATGTACTGGCATGAATTGAAATGGTGTAAAATCATTAGATCGCCCCTCTTCAATTAAATTCCCTAATGAGGCTAGGAAAGCTATATCTTAGTTATTTCTTATTCAATACCTGCATTAAGTTAATGTTTTGTAGCATATATATGGGAAAGGAGGACTACCTTCTTGCTTATTCAATTTCAAAGTCAGGACAATTCTTGCTTTATACACATCCTACTCTTACCGTCACACCGTTTCATCGGTCATAATATAATAATAAAAGTATACAACAGTTTTATAAAAATTGTATATACCTTTCATTTTCTTATTAAAGGCCAACACAGTTATTTACAGAGGTATGGCCTCCATCCACAACGAGATTATGTCCGCTAACATACTTGGATTCATCACTTGCCAAATACAAAGCTGCTTCAGCTATGTCTTTGACTGTTAGTGTTGGGCCCTTCAAATTTGCAAGACTCCTCACAAACTCTTCCATTCTCTGCTTCTCAAATTCTATTCCATTATATAAATGCATTTGCTCTTCTGCATCATATTTTCTCCAGGCATCTATCAACATGGAGGTTGCTACCCCAAAAGGAGATATTGCATTCACTCTAATGCCATGTTTTCCCAATTCACAGGCAGCATTTTTTGTAAGACCAATGATGGCATGCTTGGATGCTGTGTAAGCATGAGGCCCAAGTCCTCCCATCACACCTGCAACACTTGCTGTGGAAATGATACACCCAGTTCTTCTAGGAACCATTACTCTTGCTGCATGTTTAATCCCAAGGCCCACTCCTTTCACATTCACAGCCATTACTCTGTCAAACTCATCTGCATCAAAATCCAGTATGCTCTTTCGCTTGGCTTGATCACCAAGGATTCCTGCATTGTTAAACATGATATCTAGTCTTCCATACTTGGAAACTGTTCTATTTACAACATTTGCTACATCCTCTTCCCTGCTTACGTCGCAATGCATGTAGGTCACTACAGGAGTCAATGAAGCAGAGAGCTTTTCTCCAGCAGTGTCTTTAATGTCTGCCACTACAACTTTTGCTCCATGCATTGCAAAGAGTCGGACAGTAGCTTCACCAATTCCTCCTGCTCCGCCTGTGACAATGGACACTTTTCCTTCCAGCCTACAGGAGATTCTACTGTAAGTGGAGTTCAAACAACAGTATGGAGCATATTTCATAACATACATAAACCTGATATCTTAATATTCTTCATATGCCTAACAGATTATTAATATGAGGAAATATAAACTATAACTGCTTGAAGATTTCAGGCAGCTACTGTGCAAATTTGACTGAAACAGAAATGATTCAGGATTTTCTTACCTTCTGAAAGATGGGTATCCATTCCCATTGCTCTCTTGATTCATGGGCACCATTAAATTATAGTTTCCATTAGTCTCAGAGGCCAAAAGCATTGACATGATGATCTACTACCGCCTAAGAACAAGTACAATTGCGGAACGAGAGCACAAAGGACACTGAAAAAAAGCTTATGATCAGCTGAAACTAGGTAAATCATGTGTTGTTGGGTTGCCTTATAAATAACCTTTTCTCAACAACCTTAAACCAAAATAATGATTATCATGGAAATTATAGGATGCTTCTCTGATGCTGTTAAAGTGTTTTCAAACTCCACTTGTTCATAAAACAATTACAACTTAAACAGTAATATATTTTACGGCAACGAGGAAAGGGAACGTTAATATAGAATCCTCACATAAACATTATACCTATGCCACTCTTTTATATCTCTTCTTCACAACATTTATTGAATGTCCATCTTGTAAAAGATGCGTTCAAATATAAAATACGGAGCTGAATACATGTGGCAACAAATGAATGAGTTTGTAAAGGGCAAAATATATAAATTAAAGCCCTATAATGATAGGCCACACAACACTGCCCGTAGCAGTCAAAATCCAGCGGAATTCACGTTTTGCTTAAGAAAATAAGGGATTAGGTTTACACAAATTATTAATGCTTCTCATAACTGACATCTCGTAACCCTCATTGGTGCATGCCGGCCAGGTTCTTTTTTAAAGTACTAAATGATAAGCCTAAATCGTCTCACAATCCCAAAGCTATTCTTAATCCCCGATTCCCTGCCGAATAATGGAGTACAGTTGTCCTCAGAAAGTCTTAAATACCATAAATTAATTGAAGTATAATGTTACGATGGTCCCTGATAGTTTCCAATGACTTTTAAGACACATTGTTATAGTGACATTTTTCTCCCTCTGCATTTTTCATAAAAATCACAACTAAGAGAACAGAATGGTGAGTATAGTTCCCTTCATTCTAGTTTTTGAGTGTAACTTTCAATTTTATTTTTTTGGGATTGTTTTACCAGTTCGGCAAAGTCATATCATATGTCATGAAAATTTATAAGTGTCTTGTTAAGCACCCTGGTTTAATGATTTGGTGTGGACTTACATTTACAAGTTAATCAACCCAAAATAAGTTGTCATTTAAAAATATTTTATTTAATATTATTATCATTAGGGCCGTGTCTCTTTAATACGTTTTCTCATTAGTAATGATTTTTCTAATTCCTAATTTTTAATGAATAACTTTTTTATTACAATTATTTACTAACTCTATATCTACTCAATCATATATTTTATAAATTGAATTAAAAATTCCGACAAATAATTTAAATATATTAAATTAATTTTATTTAAAATATATACACCAAATTTCTAGTTATTGTCAAAGCACCTTTGGTATATTAGTGTTGATGTATGGCTTTTAATGAGCCCACTAAGAATCAAGTTGTGTTTAGACGATGCCCCTTACCCGTAGCTATTTAGCGGAAGGTGATCATTGGTTTAGTTTATTCGCTTACTTTGCATTGTCTCGACTAAAAGATGATCATTGGTTTAATTTTTTTGCTTACGTTACATTTGTTGGATTTATATGTTCTCTTCTAAATTTAAGCAATGATTTAATTTATTTGCATACTTTGCATTATTATTATTAGATGTATATGTTAATAGAGATGCCATCATACTATATGATCCAATACCCAATTATAAAACACAAAATTTTAGACAATCTTTGTTTTACATATATATATATATATATATATATATATATATATATATATATATGTATATATATATACATATATATGTATATGTATATATATATATGTACATATATATGTATATGTATATACATATATATGTATATACATATATATGTATATACATATATATGTATATACATATATATGTGTATATATATATATATAAACAATTAATTAAAACATAAACACAATAAACATTTATTACTAAAAGATTCCATACATATAATTTACAACTATAAAATTTCCACCCTCTAATTTCTTTCCTAATATTTATTTTGAAATATTTCATTCAAGGCCATCCTTCCATGTTTTTAGTTAAGGACCAGTCTGACCATAAAACAATTATACTATTGGGTTGGATTTTTTTAGCTCTTGGAATGTTGAAGTGGTTGAGATTTCTTAGATTCTGATCAATCAATCTCCATAAAATTTGTTGCACCCCTAAACGACACAATTGTCAAGACCTAACTCAGTCAATGTTTTGACTTGACTGTATTCAAATTCATTGAATAAAAAATCATAATAGCCAATCCACTTGCCATGTTATGACTCACAGCCCAGACGCTCTTTTGATACATTTCCCACCTCCCTCTCAAAGCCTTTTTCTTTTCCAAGAAATAATCTACTTTAGTTCTCTTTCTTTAATTTTTTTAATCGTAGAGTATGATGTCAGAGTTTGTAATCCGGGCCACAATAATTAAGCTTACTTCTCTCCATACGAAATGTATTCTTACTGCCGCTAAAGATTGATACAATGGCAGCTTGCGAACCCGTGAAGAGAGGCCACGCTAATAGGTTCATTCTGTCAGAAGAAAACGGGTTTTTAATTGCCTTTCTCAGTAACATTATCCGTACCGTAGTGGCTTCAAACAACTTTCAAATGGGATTCCATATTGGCTCCAATGAATACTCAAATTTTGACACCTGTAAATAGAGTTACAAGTAATAATCTAACCCTGTGAAAGGTGATGTATAAAAGAATTATTTCCGTTCATAACATCCAATACAATACTATATATATATATATATATATATATATATATATCTTTGATTTGTGCATAGTCTCACAATTTGTCTCATACTAGAGTTTTCTATTGTAAACTTGCGAGTCTCGTTACTTCTCGGAAAAGTCTTGGCATGGATACATGTTTGCAACATCCTAACACTTTATCACATATCATCAAAATTACACTTAGCCTGTTTGACGAAAGGTGTACTACAGATTATAAAATGGTAACCAGTGGGTTCTCGACAACTACCGTACAATATGTTTCGTCAAGCAAATCTAATAGTACATGTGGCTCCAAAATTTGTTAAAGAGAAATCACATTTGTTGCGCAAACCACGTTTTCAATGGCATTTGAGAGGTCTTGTTACAATTTTGTTGATACACATCATAAGGCGAATTATGTTTACAATATAATATGAAAAGCTTAAGTGTTATTTTTCATTTTTAATAGGAGTTTGCATATAAAGTTTTAAATATACGTTTATTTTTTTTTCATCAAATGATTTTCATTTACTAATAGTATTAGGATTAGGACCATATATTACCAAGGTTTTGTACTCATGAGGTGTTAAACATATCCAAAAGCGTGGTTACATGGTGAGATTTTTAAAAGCCCAACGAAGTGAAAATAGTCTGTTACATTGGTCCGCTTATTATTTAAAGTGTATAAAGAAATAATATTATTATATTTATTAATTATTTATAGAGGAATCTCCAGACTATATATAGTAGAATAAAGTATTATTTATTGAAAAGTATTTAGGTTGAATTATAAAATGCATAAGTAGGGTTTTCTTAGGAGCATTTACGCATTGAAGATAGGGAGAGGTGATCAATTAAGATTAATAAGAAATTTAGAGTATTGTTTTATTATGCGGAAGCCATGCTCCAAATCATTTACAAGGAGGTCATGCGGTTCATTCTAACAACAACTTTACAGCTTCATATCATCGTAATATTGTAATACATGGCCATACCGGCTTTGAGCATACCTGCTTTGTGCATCTTTGAGCAGATGAGACTAAAATCCTTCGTCAACTCAAAAACATCTTTGTCGTAGAGATAGCCAATAAAATATGTCGGTCAATATTTGACATAGAGGAGGATGATACACAATGAATATATCCCGTATATCCTACCCCCGTGAGGTTAAAAAGAACGAGCTAACCAAATAGATGTTTGTCCACCCATTTCGTTGTGTTGTAGACTTTACCTTTGATTGCAAGAAATAAATCTTCATTTTTGTTGTGTTTTTCCATCTCTTCTAATGTTATTTTTCTCACCTTCGGGTGTTAAATTCATTTTTCTTATCGAGCAAATTAAATGTGACAAATTATATCTTTCTTTTGTTCATATGTCTATTCCCGGTGAGGCTTAGTTATCATTGATTGGGTCTTGCATCACTTCCAATTTTGTAATTAATCGAGCTAAAAACTGAAATGTGTGCTTGCAAATTACTACAAGAAGAAAGATGTGTGGTTGGGTTTTAGACATGACACCTTTTGAATTCTCATAGTTTTTAGTTTGCACTATTTAATCTCGCATTGCATTGATGTGAATCATGTGTATGAGGTTTAGATTACTAGGTGAAAAAATCATGGCACATATTATTTGTGTAGAAATAATGTTCTTCGTTGAATAGGTGCGGCACATGCGAGTATATGATACAAACCTTTAAATTTCAGAAATTTCATTCATGTATATGTCTTGTCTATCAAATTAAATGCTTTTCAAGCATAAGCAATAGTCCTATCAAAAAATCACAAGCTTGATTTATTATATCCAATCACTTGAAGGCCTCAATTATTGATGGTTTTCCAACACAACCTATTTTCCTATAATTACTTGATTTTGTTACTTGATAAGGAGGCTAAAAATGTTATAAGACACAAACATTCCAATTTCCTTTCCAACCCTAAGCTTTTCGAAATCCCCATTTTTTTCCTCTTTTTGACTTTGAAATTATTAAATAGAGAGCAAAGGGAAAATATTATTTTAGTGACAACAATATAATCCATGGAATCTTCCATTTCCCACCTCTTTTTAACATTGAATTGCTAAAATAGAACACAAATAGAAGATATTATTTGGGTGAGAACAATGAGATCCATGGAATGTGGGTGGGACATCCATTCATTTAATTCATACCTATTTCTTTAAAACATTCCATTCGTGTTTGCATCATATCTATAAAATTAAAAAATGTCACCATTTCGATTTCCCCTTTTTTCCCTCTTTCTATCAATGAAATGCTTAAATAGAGCATAAACACTATATATTTTTAGGGTAATAACAATATGATATGTGAAATGGGTGTGGGATGTGTAGGTATTTAATTCACACCTTTTTATTACCAAAATTCCTTTCATGTATGCATATTATCAATCAAATTAAAATTTCTCCAATGGAAAACATTGATGTCATGAAAAAAAGATACCGAAATTTGATTGGAAGATAAAATTTACTTGGCAGTTGTGTTCATGTGATTAGTGTGAACGAGAGCCACAATATAAAGTGGAATGCATATACCACATATTATTTGCATTGGAATTTTTTTCTATGGAATCAGTATAGGGCTTGCAAGTATGTAATCTCAATCATTTACTGTCCAAATTTCTATTCATATAATGGTTTTATCTAACAAATTAAATGTTGTCCATTGGAACACCTTAAATCCAAAAAATAAAATAAAAAATACAAAGTATGAATTATAGATCGTTTCTCTCAAATGAATGAAAAGGGTGTGTAGAAAGTTCTACAAGAAGTAAGGAGCTTCGTTGGGTTGTGTATCTTTATCCCAATCGATTTTCCTCTTCTATGTCCCCTTAAAGAAACTATTGCACTCAGGTGAACAATGTAAGAGAGTTTGAGATGATAAAGTAGAGCACATAGGACAATATTTGGGTAGAAACATTTCAAGTCATAGTGTGGGACATGCAAATATTTAGTCCCCACCATTTTATTTCTATAATTACATTAATCTCTTTTCCTTATCACACAAACTAAAGGTTGCACACTTGAAACCATTAATGCTGATAATAAAATAGAGTAACCCTGATTTTATGGTAGTTATAATGTGGTTTCCACCACACACATCATAGCACATGGTATCAACTCTTTGTCAAATCTTGACCATAAAACTTAACCATCATCACTTTGTTATATGCTAGGAATGAACATGTGGATTTAAATTTTTCTTTTACACTTATTTTATGTTGTTTCTTTCTGTCATCATGTTAGATCCACAAATATTTACTTCTCATGTTTTCATTTCTAGCTTTACGACATAGTTTGTTTTTTCCCATTATCTCACTTCTCGAATCTAAACTACCTCTTTCTTCCTCTTTGGTCTTCTCCGGCTAATACTTTCAATCTAGCTTGACTCCTTCAATAGATCCTCTCTAGTGTTTCCATTGTACATTTCATTTGTGATGGTTATTAATTAGCCCATTTCATCACACCATTTTGGAAGTGTCATGTTACATTAGTTGATTACTTCTTAGACTCACATATGATCTCGTGTCACACATATGCCCCAATTATTCTAATTATTATAGCATAATCAAGACAACATAAGTAATATTGCTTAAAAATTGACTTTTATTTTTATTTTTGGCTACGTTTCTTTGATGATTTTGTGTCGTTCATTTCATTTGATCAATTAATATCAAATGGTACAATAGTGAGATAAATTTCGTTTGATAACTTTTTTAAAAATGTACAATAATTATTTGAAATATCAAATAATTACTTTATTGTGTGTGTGTGTGTGTGTGTGTGTGTGTGTATAAATGTAAAACTAAATAACCCTATTTTAAATTAAAAATACATATCCTAAAATGAATTGGAATACAATTTATAGAAAAACAATTAATAATATTTAAATGGATAATATACAAAATAATGGAATTCAAATGAAAATAAGTTATTTAAAAAATATAAATTAAAATGTTACAATAATATATCTAATATTAGAAGACATTAAATATTTTCTAAATGAACATAAGATTAATAAAAATTTAAATTCTGAACTATTAGCTTCAACACCCTTTGAATGTTGAACGTTAACATGTTCACCTCTACTATGACGTGAAGGAGGACTATCCATTTTACTTTCAATATCTGAAAGTTTATATTCGCACAGATTGATGATGTAAGAGCATAATAGACATAGAAGTTTCGTATATTTTGGGTTTATGATTAAGGGGTGTAGAGTGAAGGACACATAATCATTTTGAGAGTTTGAACGGAATCGTTGTGGGAAGTGGCAACATAGTCATGTCAGTTAGAAGTGACAGGATAAATGAACCACCAACGATACATGTTGGCATAGAGACTAAACCACCATTTGAGATAGTGGGTCGAAGTACCTACTAAATTGTCTAAAAATATGATCATATCACCCTTATCTATGAGAGATGAACATGATGCAAGATATAACTATAAAATAGTACTAGTATCCTCATTAATTTAATGACTCATTTTGAAATTAAATAAGAGTGAGAATAGAGAATATAATGGTAGAAAGAATGCATCATTATGAGCGAATTGTTTTCAAAAATAAGAAATAAAAGTGATAGTATACAAGTAAATAGAATAGGTTACACACCTCTAATGTAATATCTCGGGGTTCTCTCGTGTCATGGTTTCATCTCTTCAAAGTATCATCCACTCATTTGTCAAATGATTATTTTTTATATTTTGTCCCATCTGTAATTGAAAAAATTAAAATTTACTTTCCTCAAAATATATTATTAAAAAAATCGAAAAATTAGTTTTATTTCAATTTTGGTTATGATGACAACCATATTTGTTGCACACAAGCAAACAAAGGAAAAGTTATATACATATATAGGATCTCGAACAACACGCCTAAATTTTTACAATAAGTAGAAATAGTTTGGTTACCATACACCATCCCTAGTCTCATTTATATTATTGGGAAATAAGAGAATTAAATGTCACGCTTTTCCACGAAATAGCCTTAAATGAATGGATATTGCTAAAAAAATTACATAGTAAAAAACATTAGGGAGGATTTCACACATATTTAAATGCACTTCAATAATAAGATAGATAAACCAGTTTACTTAAATAACATTATTATTTAGTATTATGTCTTATGGAGACCATAACATTAAAGTAATCTTCCAATGATATCATTATATATTTTCAAATTTTGAATTTACTATATAGAGATAAATGTTCTTGAATATAAAGAAGGAAGGCTTTTACTGTCAATATCAAAACTTGAGAAAATTATAGGCACATTAAGGTGGCATATAGGTATAAATCCATGCCATAGTGCGACGTAATCATCTTTGGCAAAAGATTCAAATTTAATCTCAAAAATTATACCCACAAACAATATATATGGGGTGTAAAAAATGATTACATCACTACAAATATGCAATAAAATAGAATATTTATATTAGGAATAAATTTATACATTTATTACGGGAACTCACAATAGAATATACCTTTATAAAAACTCGTGTTTTCATTATTCTAAATTATTTTTATATATAACATTACCAATCACTGATACATGGGTAGGCATTTCTACAACTCTAGTTATATAAACATTAGATTTAGGGTTACAAAAACTGAAAATATATCAATAGTATTAAATGAAATAAATTTTAATGTTAATTATCTTTATTAATTTTAGTAGAGAATCTATTTCTCTTATTTATTTGTATTTTGAAGAGTAGACATGTGGATGATAAAAAGTTTAATTTAAAATTATAATAAATTTCAATTATTTAGTTTTAATTATGGCATTGTCTGTCATTACAACTTCTTATAACCTATAGCCTAGAGAAAAACTTTTGATATGCAAAATAGCCAAGTCAAAGTACAAATATTAAAAAAATAGTTATAGAAAATTATTTTTTTCTAATGTCAAACATTGTGTATGTGATAAGTAATATAAAGATACAAACACCTTTCATTAGAATTCAAATGGATCAGTAGATTGTAATATTTTTTTGACCTTAATGAGTAGTGGCACTATATAACTTTTCGAACCCAAATTTTTAGTGGCACTATCTTAAATAATAAGGAATTTGTGCTAATGCTAATTTAAATTTAATTAAATATAGAGGAATGACTCTAATGTAATTATTTTCAAATACTTTCATATTTTTAATTCAAAGTGATAATGAAAATATCTACATGTATATTAAGACATATATAATTTGAATTGTAATAATGGTTATAAGAGTGACTTACCTAGTTTAAAAGATATTTGGGCTATGTTGTTTGACTGTACAAGGTGTAAAGATTATAAATTTTGGAAATACTCAACTATGTCTTTTAATGTAGTTTTGTAGGAACATACAAAAGTTCCATTAGGAATTTGAATGATGGAGATATGGGTTATTCTATGTCACCCCTGTTTCACTATTTTTGTACCTTGATAAGCTCAATTTCACATATAGGCATTGGTTTCACACCTTCTTCCCACATAAAAACTTAATTGTCTTACAACACACAAAAGTAAAAATTATATATATAATAAAATATGGAAATAATTGGATTAGACTGACCTCAATGGTCACCTCATTTGAGGTCACTAGCGGATGCACTTCCTTTTATACTCATTGTGTTCTCCAAGTGTTTTGTGTAGATGTGCATGCAACTACCCTTGACCTTGTTAAAACCTTGTGCTTCTATACCTATAGTGGGATACACTACTTTATCGAGAATAAAACCCTCGTATGTAGATGAAAAAATGGATTTATGACCTACTAGGTTGTGTATATAATATACATAAATATAATGTACTTGGTCATCTTAATATGTGGTAGATATAAATTATTAAAATGTAATAGAATCCTATAGTGGACTTTCAAATATATTATTTCTTTACTTGTTAATTTGAAACTTAGTAGTGGGAAAGGATGAACAAAAGATAAAATAGAAATAAAGACAACATCAAACATGTAATTTTAATGAGATTGACATTAAAAATTATTTCATGAAATGTAGATGGATCTTAATTTTTCTTGAATAATCTTGCACATATCAACATTGAATATTGTTGGTATAATTAGGAAATTCATATTTGAATAATAAATATGAGTGTTTATGATATTGTTTATCCAAAAACCAAAATCTATTCATCCAAATCAATGTTTATCCCACATTTCAATTTTTATGTAATTATGATTTTATATGGATGATGTTATGTGATATCGACCCGTGATTAAAAGAATTTTTCTAATTCAATAATATTCTATTATTGTTTTTTTGATAATACTTGTAAATTCTCCAAGGGCCAATACAATTCAGATATTACAATGAAGCTCACAAAGAAAACAAACATCAAATAAGCATACAAACTTGGCTTAAACAACAACCGAGGAAGGAGGAAAACAACCCTCCATACAAGACCAAAAATCAGCCCAAACCATATGAGCGAGATCTTGTTGGTGTGTGTTATTTTCCACATCATTAGGTGAGTCATCTCACTTAGGTGAGATCGTAGGTCCATGTGTCATTTAGGCATCATTATGAGATTCTCTTACGCGTCAATGTGTTAGTACATTAGTGCGTCAATGCGTCAGTGCGTCATATGCGTCACTGGGAGTTACACTTCTATTCTAGGAATGTAACTTCCCCTCTCCACTTGAGTTGTCATGATTGCAGCACTGGGGGTTACTCAGCACCTTCTATATGTACACCCCATTTGATCTATGAGATAGAGGAGAGTTTTGTGGTTTAATCAGGTTATGCCTGTGTTTTAAATCTTTGCATGCACATTCAGTTGATGCTCGCTCCTCCTGAGATCTCTTCACGCTATCGTTCACATGTCCGTTGATGTGCATGTCATCCCTCCCGATCTTTGTTTGCGGGTTTTAAACCCTCTTTCATGGTCTCAGAGTGGATCTTTTGGATCCATGCACTCTGCGTTGTTGCTCGTGTGTTTTCCTGCTTCCAGTGTGATATCCAATTCTCATTGTGTGTGTCGTAATGGATATTCCGTTCATGCTCTTTTTGCACGATTTTGGGCTTCATACCTCCTTATTCGGGTGGTTCGGTTGTTCGTGTTTGTGGGTTTACAAGTTTTTTTGGCATTTACATGTAGTTCTTATAGCGTTTGTTGTAGTTTGGGGTTTAGATCGAGTTTATAGTGCAATTTTTAAGGGTTTTTGGAGTTGGTTTTGAGCCCATCTCAGCCTCCATCTTGGTTTTTGGCTTGATCATGGGTATATTGGTCTGAACGTGGTTACCTTGCTATTTTTTTGGTCTGTGTTTGATTCTCTTTAACTTGGTCAACTCATGACCCGTTTGCCTTGGTGATCTCGCTACTCGAACTCACACTTGGTTCAACCATTTGGAATTTTTGGTGTTGCTCAAGCTCTACTTGTACATGCCTTGCTTTGCGTGGATATCTCTCCTTGCTCATGCTAGGCTGCTATCTCATTTGCATTGCACTCTACATGCTCGGTCCCCTGAATCATGGTTCTTTGGCTCATAGTTGCTGGTTCACCGATGTTTGTTCGTGGTTGGAGCTCCCTTCCATGCTTTCGAACACTATATGTAGTCAACCATAGCCCATCCTCCCACTGTAATGGCTAGCACTCTACCGGATTGATTCAACAAACCCATTTTTAACCAGTCAAGCGTGATTTCGTTTGTTTCACACAAGTGCAACAGGGTCTCATGGTGCGGCAATGGGGTTAGCAGGAGCTTTAACGCATTCCCGACTCGAGTTTTTCTCCTTTGCAGACAATTTTCTGCTCAGTAGTCACTTCAGCCTCGCTCCCACCCGCCTTGGAATCTTCTACACGTGGCTTCCTTTTGCTCAGCCATTTCTCCTCTCAACGGTTCACTCTTGTCAAACTCTCGAGTGCATGCGTTAAAAAAACATGGTTCAATGCCCTTTTCTATGCTAGCAAAAGTCAGTAAAATTGCATTTACAAGCCACATGGCTCCATAACATGGGCCCACTTCCTTTTAGAAATTGTTTGTAGGTTAAAACAAACCTCCTTTTTAATGTTTTGAGGCAAAACATTATTTTATGGTGGTGTAATATCTTAGGGCCTTCATTTTTTCTTATTTAATGTCCTTCCTATGCATGTCGAAGACGGAGGGTGAGGTCCGAGGTTGGCAGGAGGCTAATCCCCCTCGTAAGAAAAACAAACTATGCCTAAAATTTGATGTTATTTCCAACGGGTACCCACATGACACCCTTTGCACCCATTTTGTGCACTTTTTTAATGTGTTTGTAGTGTCTAGTAACATTTTCCATCGATTTGCAGAATCGTTTTAATGCTATAACTTTTGACTCACTGCTCATTTTTTAGCGCTTATTTAGTCAAAGTTGCATGATTTTTCACACATTACGTGACGACATTGTCAGTTTTGTAAATGCACTACTTTACAAAGTGCCACATTTTGGGGGATTGACTAACACTCTTGGGCTTTCACATGTAGACACATTATCAGCCGAGTTCGATGTCTTGCTTTTGTGCATCTTACATTTTTCATTATAGAGAGTGCTCTTTCTAGAATTGAGTGTCATAGGATCACCTTACAGCCTCCGCCACTTCTCACCGAGAGAGGGAACTATTCAGCTTGGCATGATTCCATGGAACGCTACTTCACCCATGAGGATCTTTTACCCTTCTTGCTTGGGCTAGTTCCTGCACCCACTGATCATCGTCATCTGGAGGACTTCCTTAACACTTGTGACCATGTCTTTGGTCACACAATGACGCATGTCTCTCGATCTCTCTGGTTTCATGTGGTAGACTCAAATCCACCACATCGTGTCTGGAGCATTCTTCAGTCCCTCTATGGAGACCCTTCACATACTGCTCTTCACTGTTGATTCAGTTGTCTCCTCTTCTTCATGTGATGATAGTTCCACTAGCATAGACTCGTTTGATTCTACTTCTGATGTCGAGAGAATTACAGAGGATTTCTCTCCTCTTTCTCTCACTATTCTAGACAGTGTTGTCACATCCCACATCTCATCAGATATCGAGCAGTCTCCTACTCAGTCTCACACCATCATTACACCCGCCTCCTTTCCACTTCTAGTGTGTGAGGCCCCTTCCACTCCTCTACCTTCATTGGATGACTCATACCTATCTGACATTGCTCTTCTATTTGTTGAGCCCCCTCATTGGGATGAGTATCTACCTGACCTTAGTCGTCTTTTCGTAGAGTCTACTTGTGATGCACTACAGGTCCCTCATCCATCTACAGTGTTCCACGACTTCATCATCCCTATTGTTGGGAGTGTCCCTTCCCCGAATCATGTCACTTCCACATTTCTAGAGACCTTCATCTATCCACCCTTAATGTGGATGCCTTTTCTATTGTGGAGGATGTTTTATTCCCTTCACATCACTTAGACATCCATTCTGTGGGTGTTCCTCTTTTCACTCTAATAGTTCTACGTAGGTGGCATTACCTTTGGTTCTTTGCACTCACTCGTTAGACCTATGTCACACTTTCGTGCACTAGACTCGAGTTCTTCGTGCTACTACCTTCGGTTTCCTATGTGGAGTGGGCGTGACTTTCAAAGACGTCATTTATGTCCTTCCTAAGGGCAGGCACACAGTTCGGTGTGGGTGGATCTTCTTCAGTCCAGAGGCAGAGGATCTCATCATCAACATTCTTATGGGAGACCTCCTAGAGCTGCAGAGTTCAAATCCTTCCATGGCATCTTTTACATTCCTCTCGTCTCCATCTTCTTCTCTCTTCTTCTTCTTCTTTCCGAGAGATTGCCTCTTTGTACATGGGTACCTTTTCAGGCTCGTCTATAGCTAGGACCCATCTTTGGCATCTTTCTTAGATTAGAGAGTGTTTTGTTCTCTTATGGTGGATGTTTTTCCCACTAGGTTTTCCTTCACTGCTTGGGATCTTTTTCTTGTACATGGGTACGTCATCAGGCTTTGTGTCGAGACCCATTTCTCATTTCTGACTTGTTTCCTCATCCTAAGTTATGATGAAGGGGGTGTTGGTGTGTGTTATTTTCCACATCATTAGGTGAGTCATCTCACTTAGGTGAGATCGTAGGTCCATATGTCATTTAGGGGTCATTATGAGATTCTCTTACGTGCCAATGCATTAGTACGTCGGTGCGTCGAGTGCATCATATTCATCATTGGGAGTTACACTTCTATTCTCGGGAATGTAACTCCCGCTCTCCACTCGAGTTGTCATGATTTCGCATCGGGTTACTTTCAACACCTCCTATATGTACACCCCATTTTATCTATGAGATAGAGGAGAGTTTTATGGCTTAACCAGGTTCTTCCCATGTTTCAAATCTTTGCATGCACATTCATTTGATGCTTGCTCCTCCCGAGATCTCTTCACGTTGACGTTCGCACATCCGTTGGTGTGCACATCATCCTCAGTGATCCTCGCTTTGGGTTTTAAACCCTCTTTCAAAAACCTACTATTTGGAAGTTACATATATACATAGTGGCGAGTCAATGTTTAGTATTTCTAATAAACATGTCAAGCTGAAAGAATTGATAATAAGATCGCTCCAAGCCATCAAGATCTCGAGATGATCATAGCACACCACATTTGATATGCTGAAATAAATTCACCAGAATAACTTTACAAAATAATTTGCAAACAAAGAACAATAATATCATATATTATTATGGAACTCTCATGAGAAAAATGAAAATGGGCCTTTCTTATATAGGAAAGGAAGATCAATGTAAGAACTATTCAAGGTCGTAGATCATGTCATTAATCAAGGAAAAACTAGTCATCAAAGAACTAGTGAAGACTATAGATATAGGAAATAACTAGTCATTAAGGAACTAGTCAAGACCGTAGATTTTGGAAATAACTAGTTATAACAACTACATAATATATTCCTAATATATAAATAAGATTAAATAAATATCTACACATAAGTGATTCAGATAAATAAAATAGAAGGTAAATAAAGTACCTTGGTGAACATGAGCTAAGGTAAATACCTACTCTAACACTTCACAAGGAAGGACATCTCCATCTCCTCCATAAACAATAGACTACAAAAGGGTCCTCTCACCCTAGTTGAAAGGCACAACCATAAAGTAGTAAGGATATGTCAAATCCTCATAAGGATGCTACCCATTTCTCCACATCCGAGTGAAAAGAGCAAGCTACATTTCATCCCCGGCTACAAAATGATACATTACATGCTCTTCTTGCCTCTAAGTTTCCTATTAGACCTGTGATGTTGCTCATCTTCTGAGGGAAAATCAATTTGGGCTCCAACACCTTATTTGCGCCATTTCCAGGGACCTAATTTTTGTTACTGGGAACTAATCTGAGTTGTTGAGAGAGATTTGTTGATATTTTTCCCATTCGTATCTATTTGGATCGTCAACACCTTACTGGTGCCATTGTCAACAACATGATTTTTGTTACTAGGAACTAGTCTAAGTTGTTGAGAAAATTCGCTGATCTGCTACCCGTCTCGTATCTATTTGGCCCATCAACACCTTACTGCCACCGTTATCGGGGATAGTGTGATTGCAGTTCATATTCGCACTCGGTAAACACTTCTTATATGCTCTATGTTCTATGTGTAATTCTTTCAGTTTTTACACCTAGTGCACCAGCTAAATCATTGATAAATCTGAGTGAAGAAAGTCAGATCTTTCCATTTCCTTTGTTTAGTGTCAACAAATCATATTTTAGTGCATTTACATAGCTAAGGTGGAAATCCTTAGTGGCGATTCCATTTTGATTTGATTCTTGATGAGTACCAGTTGTCTTAACCTTTGTCAAGTGAGATTTATTACTAATCTTTGCAAAGCTGGAAGAAAGAAGATCTTTCTTTTCTAGGTATCTTGCTAGGAAATTATTTCCCGAGCTAGGAAAAACAAAGTCGAAGGAATAAAATCCTGGAGAGTTGTTGGTGATCAATAGACAAGAAAATGGATCTCTATTGATGAAAGTGATCATCCTATCATTGTAGACTGTAATTCAAGTGCTTCTAAATCGTAGCCTCTTTGTGGTACTAAATTCTCTAAATGGAGAGGGGCCTTCATTTGATTTTGAAAATTTTTCTTCTCATTATGCCCCTATCTTATCGAATTTGACAGGGTTTTCCATGAAACAAGGCCTTTAGTTTGTATCCATTTTGAAATTTATACTCCCGTGTTTTAAATACCCACTACCCCTTACCAATTTATCACCCTCAATGATCACCTCCTCAAAACAACATGGCCTTGCCCCCACCCAGACCTCCATTTGTTGTAAACACCTTTGGTCCTATAAATTTTATAGGGATGGTTGGTTAACCAAATGCAGTTCCACAGGATGTAAGGAATAGATTACCAAAGTTCCAAGGAAACAACACTATAACTAGTGATCAACATCTAAAGATTTTTATCAATATGATGGAAGAATTTGAGATTGAACATGAAGATGTGTATATCAAACTATTTATCCATACTTTGGAGGAAGATGCAGGGACTGGTACAAAGCTTTGCTAGATAACTCCATTGACTTCTGGACTGAGATGAACAATACATTTAGATTGCAGTATGGTGATAGAACTGACCCTAGGTTTCTTCTGTCAGAATTTGAAAACATCAAGAAGAATCCTAATGAGTCAAAGACATGATTTAAACACAAGGTTTAATAAGACCTTGAGGAGATTTCGTGTTAGGATAAGACCGCGTGATGAATCATGTTTGATGAAATATTTAGATGCATTTGATAAAAAGGTTCCTTACTACCCGAGGGACAAAAACCCTGCTAACTTGAGGCAGGCATTCACTATGGCCCCGCAAATTGAGAATAACATCAAGGCAATTGGAAAGCCTCCAAAAAGGGAGGGTGTAAAACTAATTAACCCAAAAAATCCTCAAACAAGTAAGGATGTTGATTTGAAGGAAGTTGTGAAAACTCCGTAGGGGTTGTTGAAGAAATATCATAAAAGTAGGCCTAGGTAGAAAAAGAGATTGGGCAAAGTTCACAAGGTCAACACAAGAAACAAGGCCAAGACATGTTTAAAAGTCACCAAAGATTTGATGAAAGAGGTAAGGGACCTATTGATTTGGAAATAAATAGTCCCAGGCTAGGAAAATAGAGTGGTTCCCGATCCTTTGGCTATTAGAGTTCCCGTAGTGGAGGAGACATATTTCATTGATTTGTGTGATAGATGTTTCATGCCCCATGCTCTATGTGAGGAAGATCAGCAAGAAGAAGAAGAATCTGATGATGATAATGATGATGATTTTTGCATGATGGGTTGCTCCATGAGCTCACAATAAGGGGAAATTTCCACTGAGGTAATAAGTGCTAGAACTCGCAATCGATTTTTGGGATTACATCCACCGAGTACCTATTCTTCCTCTTGCTCATACTTTAGAAGTAGATACTTTGTACAAGATTTTGAATTGCCCAATAATAACTTTGAATATTTAAGGGCTTTAATGATAAATAAGTATGATGGAGGCATCCCATCTAAGGAGGAAAAGTAATTTTTATGAATGTTGTTGTGGTTCAAGAGGAGTACAACACAAGAAGTAGGGTCATGTCAAAGGAACATGGCTTCAAGTCAAGCCAAAAGAACCATTACTCTCCAATATTCCTAAAGAGGCTCCTAAAAGGATTCATCTACCAAGGGTATCACTTTCCCAAACAAAACTCATGCCCCTCCTCAATCCCAATCTACCAAAAGTATTATACCATCTAATGAGCATGTCAACCTTCCTTCCAATGTCACCTTGCACAAAGTCTATCCCTTATGACATTACCCAATTCTTGAGTCAGATCAAGATCTCAGTCCCAATTGTTGAGTTGTTTAGGATCCCTGAGCACATGAAGAAGGAATTAGAGTATTTTGGATTGGAAGAAGAGAAAAGTGCCTCAAACAGAAACATAAACATTGTGGAGACTCCACTAGTTATCAAGAACCGTAAAGCACCACCAAGATCGGAAGAGCTAGATGAACCACCTAAAGTTTATTTGGGAATATCATTGGTATATTCTCAGCTGAATGTGGATCCATTCTTCACCACTCTAATAATTAAAGATAGATTATTACACAACTGTATGTTTGACTCGGGGCATCATGCGATGTTATGCCTCTGAAGTCATGGATGAGCTAAACATTAAAGTAACAATAGATATGGGAAGTGTACTTCCATGGATTCTAGAGAGGTGCCAGGGTGGGGATGTGTGAAGGGTCTAGTGGTACAACTTGTGGCCTATCCAGAATAGACTTGAAGTTTGATGTAGTTATTGTTGATATCCCACCAAGTGTGATATGTTGTTATCTGCAGACAAAGTGGGCTGCAAGTGTTGGGGGGAGTGTTCAAATGGATATGGCCTATGCCACCATCCCAATTGAGGGTAGCCTTGTCAAATTATATGGAGAGAAGAAGATGTTACACCTTATTGAGGATCCCAACAATGCATCTTATGAAGTTTTCTATACAAGTGTTGATGCTGATAACTTTGTAGGATTTGCTAATGGAAAAGAGCATAAGATTAAGGAATGCAAATGTCTTGAACAGGCAGGATCTCCTTGGACTTTACTGTTTGATGGAGCTTGATCCAAATTCAGGAATGGTGTTGGTGTGGTTCTGATCTCCCTAGGCCAGGAAAGGTTTGCCTTTTCCTTCAAACTCAATTTTGAATGAACTAATAACATTGTTGAGTAATGATGCACTATTTGTATGTCTAAGAATTTCTTGGAAATATGGTGTTAAAGACATCATGGTCAAGGGAGATTCAAAATTAATTATAAAGAAAGTCAGAAAACTATATGCCACAAAGAATCAGCGAATGAAACAATAAAAGCATGTAGTTTGGGATTTCATTGAGATGTTTGATTCATTCAACATTATGCATCAAGAAAAGAGGTTCAATGATATGGCGATAGGCTTACCGTGTTGGGATCTTGGTTTGATAATTGTGAAATGTCCCCATATTATGAATATGAGGCCGAGGTGCTAATAAGGCCATCTGCACTAACAATATTAAGCATTGGCAAGTTTTGAAGATAATTCTCGTGTCATAATATTTCTACAAAATAAGGAGGATTTTACCAATCAAAATGTTGATCGGGAGCCCATGGTGTGCGTAGTAGAGGGTAAGGAAACCTTATTTGTCAAAGGCATCATACAACTAAAGACTAACACCATTCCTAGAGGGATGGTTGCTTTGGAGTCCAACTTTGATAATGTTGATTCCATTGTTAACATGTACATGGCAGCCTCAAGGGATGTTGAGGAGCATGACCTTGGCACAAAGGAGAAACCAAGGAAAATTTGGTTAGGTAGAAATCTCAGTGGGGAGGAGAAGTAGCCCTACATCTAATTGCTAAAAATATCAAGATTGCATGGCTTGGACTTATTCTAAGCTGAAGGCATACAGAGAAGATTTGTTTCAACATGAGATTCCCTTAGATTCCAATGCAAAACCATTTAGACAGAAACAAAGGCCAATCAATCTACTCTTGTCTCTTAAGATGCAAGAGGAACTCAAGAAACCGAGGGATGGAGGGATTATTCAACCCACAAGGTATTCCTCCCGGGTTTTAAACCTAATACCAAATGTCGAAAGAAGAATGGTGACCTCAAGCTATGTGTGGATTTCAGAAATATGAACAGCATCAATGAAGGATAATTATCCTTTACCAAACATGGAGAATATACTATAGCTAGTGACTGGTTCCGAGATACTTTCTACCTTAGATGGCTTTTTCTCGTTATAACCAAGTTGTGGTAAAGCAATCGAAAGAATTAAAACAGCCTTTACCACTCCTTGAGGGAATTATGTATATGTCACGATGCCCTTTGGTCCGATGAATGCTTGAGAAACCTTTCAAGAGAAATGGATGTTGCCTTTCTTGCTGGTTACATCAATGATTTTATTGTTTTCTACCAAGATGATGTAACTCGTGTTCTCCAGAAAAGAAGTTACCACCCGATGCACTTGGAAAAGATGTTGATAAGATGCAAAAATATGGCATTTCACTCAATCCAAAGAAGTGCCAATTTGGAGTGCAGAAGGAAAATTTGCTTGGTCACATTGTGTCACAAGAAGGGGTGATGATTGATCCGTAGAAGGGTAAAGGCCATCGGAAAGGTTCCAGTCCCAAGAACCAAGAAAGGAATTCAGTCCTTCTTTAGGAAGATAAACTTCATGAGAAGATTTATATCAAACTTTTCTAAGTTGACCATTCCAATTACTTCCATGTTAAAGAAGGACTGGTCATCGAGTGGGAGGAGGATGCCATTCAAGCTATTAATGGGATTAAGGAGACATTAAAGCATTTGCTTGTTCTAACAACTCTAGATTATAGGAATCCATTTCAAATGTTCTCTTTTGCTTTAGAGAATACTATTGCATATGTCCCGTTGCATAAAGATGATGGAGTTGAGAGGTCAATTGCCTTTTCAAGAAGGCATCATAGGGGGCTAAGTTTGAAAAATACTGTTATGGAGAAACAAGCATTTACCTTGGTAAAAACAACAAAGGCTTTTAGGCCTTATATTTTGAGTTCTAAGATTTTTGCTTATGTTCCCCACACCATGTTGAAAGACATCTTATTAGAGATGGAAGTATCAAGAAAAAGATGCAGGTGGGTGAACAAGTTGCAAGAATATGACATGGATATCCAAACCACAAAGTCGGTGAGAGGTTTGGGCTTGGCTAAACTTATGAATGAGAGAAACTTGTAAACTATTGAGGTAAATGAGGTAGAAGAAGGTAGGGTAGATGTTTTTGAAAAATTAATGAGTTCTCGAGTGGTACAAAGATGTAATTTTTTTATCCGAGACATCTAAGTTGCCCGAATATCTAAGTAAGAACCAAAAAGGAGCCCTTAAGTTGGCTTCCCAAAAATATGTCATTACTAATATTGGGTTGGCCTAGAAGAACCCCGATAGAGTCCTCTTAAGCTATGTTACTAAAGATGAAGCCCCCAAGATAATTACTGATCTCCATGGAGGAGTTTGTGGGGGAATTTTGTTGGAAGGGTCACAACACACAAGATCCTAAGGGCTGGTTATTGGTGGCCAACTCTCTTCAAGGATGCAACTCTTTTAGTTAGAAGATGTGAGAGTTTTCAGTGCTTCTCTAGAAGACTAAAAGTGTCAAGCTCCCTTCCTTTGCAGCCTATGTCAGTTGAAGCTCCATTCAAGCAATCGGGAATGGATTTCATTGGTAAAATTTTAGACCCTTCAAGTGCTAGCCATAAGTGGATTCTTATAGCCACTGATTACTTCACCAAGTGGGTGGACGAAATTCCCACCAAAAGGGAAACACACTAGATTGTCATGGACTTCATGTCAACCATATATTCTCGCAGGTTTAGGGTGCCAAGAAAATTGTCATTGACAATTCCATGAGCTTCGAGCTAAACCTTTAGTGGCAATGTGCAAAGAATATGGGATTAACTTGACATATGCCTCTAATTACAATCCCTAAGGAAATGGACAAGCTGAGTCCAGTAATAAGAATTTGCTGAAGATTATCACAAGAACCTTGGAGTTGAACAAGATAAAATGGGGTGAGTAGTTAAAGTTTGTTATCTGGGTAGACCAAATTACTATTAAAAGAGCCACCTAAGGAGTCCATTTGAGTTTGTATATGGAACTCGTGCCCCACCGCCCCGCATATGTAGTTATCCTCATATCAGTTCATGCAACAATTGGAAGATCAAGAGGTAAGTCCATATGATGCCCGCATTAATCAAATTGTTGAACTTGATGAAGAAAGGAGGGAATTCCACCAAAGGCATGTAAATTTCTGTGGAGAAACTCAAGAAATTATTCAAAGAAGAAAGTCACCCCAAGAGCCTTCAATATTGGAGATCTCATCCTGCTATGGGATAAAAAGCATGAAGATAAGGGCAAGCATGGAAAATTTGGCAAATTATGGATGGGCCCTTACTCCATTGATATTAGAATTGGTGAACATACCTTCTTCCCGGATGACTTAGATGGGGAATTTCTCAAACTACTTGTTAATGGTAGACATTTGAAGCATTTCTTGGATTGATTCCCTAGAATCGAGGTGAGCATCATCTATACATTATATAGTTTGTTGGTTTGTTTTCTATCTCGCGTGTTCTTGTTCATTCTAGCCCCTTGTGGCCTGTTTTTGTTGGTTTCTCCATTCTTTTCTGGGGATAGTTTTGGTTTTAAGCTCTTGCACGTTGACTCCTTTTCCAATGGATATTTTGGCACTTGGTATACTTTTTTGTTGTGGCACTTACAGGGAGTGTCCATCCCCGAGTTAGAGCTAATGTTGGTGCTCAAATTTGTTTCACCCCATTTGCAATTATTCTCCTTTGATCTGCATGTTCTAAAACATTTTGTCTCTTGATGTGGGTGTTCTAAAATCTTCTACATCCATTTAAAATACTTCGATTTGTTTATAGAATCCATTATCATGTCCCTCCTTGAAGGAGTCTCCAATTTTTCCCTATTTTTGCCCTAATTTCTTCAAAATCCGCGGGCCTTTCCATTTTCCTTATCTTTCCCCGATCATGGAAGCTTGAGAATGATCAATTTACATTTGTATGCTTTGGAAAATCCAAACCCATGGTCGAAAGATGCTCGGAACCATGATTCACTTGGTTTTGTTCCAAAACAATTTCAACCTTAGCGAAAACATTGGGTTCTGGGCATGAATGGTGAATTTTTGTGTTTTTGATGGTCTGGCGGATGTCCTTTTGTTTTTGGCAAAAAGGAAAACTTGGTCCCGTGGCTTTGCTCAATTCTGATTGGTTCTTTTGGTGCTTACATGGCTTCTTCTAGTTGGATGGGGCATGATGGGTTTGTTTTTGAACTTGTTCCTTTTGGCTACTTTGGCAAAAAAATTGAACTTTCCCCATGGCCCTACAAGGCTCGATTAAAGAAAATTTTAAAATGGCAGGGAAAATTTCTTATTTTCACTCCTAAACTTTGTGGAAAGTTTTAACCCAAAAATTTTCCACGTGGAGGAACAACACTCATTTGAAGATTTACTTTTTGGTTTGGCCTTGAAGTTGCGCCAGGAGGACACATGGAGGTTTCCACTACTTTTCCTAGACCTAGACAATTTTTTATGCAGCTTGTACAAATGGCGAACAGGACACGTGGCGAGCTAGCGCTCGCTTAGAATCTCTGCTTTGGGTCTTGTGATTATGCCCTAAAGACATGTGGAGGCTTCCACCAGGTTTCACATACTTAGAATTTTTTTAGAAGGTTGTGAGAGGCCCGGGACACGTGGAGGAACCACACATGTTTGAAGGTTGGCTCTTGAATTTCATTTTTAAAAAGCACCAGATGACACTTGGAGGGCTCTACTCACTTTGCATTTTTTCTTATAATTTTCAAATGGCTAAAGGAGGTTACCTCAGAGCCTCACACAGGGAACCTTCTTCTGAGTTTTAATCCTTCAAACAAATTTTTCTAGACCAAGACACGTGGCGAGCCCGCGCTCATTCAAGGTCTTAACTTGTGGGGATAATCTCGGATGTGCCATTATGACACGTGGAAGTTAGAAAAGTCAAAGGTCGGGAAAGTGGACCATTGGGGGCATCTTGGATTTTTTTTCCCTTGCTACCAAAAGGATTAAAACGTCAAAATGACCCACAGACTGACAGAGAATAGTCAAAGTTTTGCCTCGGTCAACAATGAGTCAGGACTTCCAAGGAAACTTGGAAAAATTTACCTTTCCTAAAAGAGGTGAAATGGCATAATTTGGCCACTAAGCACTTTGAGACCCACCTTAGGACACGTGTCAGGCTCATTTCTCAAGGGCAAAGGTACAGAGAAAAATGTGAAAATTTTACATTTTTCCAAAAAGATTGCAAAAGGAAAAAAGGAACCCGCAAGCTCGCTCTAAAATGGATCTCCCATGTGGACACCCAAATTAAAAATAGAAATCAATGGTAGCTATGCATCCGTATCTAATTTTTCCACCATTTTCATTCTAGAGCTCCCGGGATGCGTATTCGATGGTTTTTAATCATTTCTTGGAGTGTCCTGCATGCCAAATGAAGAGGAGCATTAAATATGGTATCCTGGTTTGGTGGGGAAAGTTTGTAAACGTCTCACCATTAATATGCCATTTGATCGTTGGATTTGGCCTGAATTTTCTTTCCTTGGTATGTAAATTACCTCGTTAATATCTTGGATGGGTGATGAAAATCCAGGACATCTTTACCATTAAGATGAGGCCTAACCTTTGGGCTCAATCTGATCCTCCATTTCTTCCTCTCGGGCACACAAAGAACCCGATTGGATAGAATAGGGGTAGAAGTGGTTGGCAAGTAAAGGGGAAAGATATCTACCAGAGGAAGGAGTTGAATGTAGGAAGTGTTTGAAGAGATTTGCCCCTAAGCACTTGACAACTTTTTTACAAATCTGATTCTGGGAATCACGATCAAGATAATGGAAATCCACTGGTTCACTTAATGTCTTTGGTTTTGAGGGGAAAAGGCTTTGTTGTAAAATGTTATAAATAGGCATGATTTTTCCATGAAAAGGGTTGGGATTTTGTGAATGTAGGAGTGTTAGGAGTCAGAAACTGATTTCCTAAGAGAAAAGCTTGATAGAGCCCATCTTTCTGAGAAACTATCTGAAGAATCTTGTTTATCTCCTTTGTGTTACATTTGATCATGTCAAGGTGGTTGCAAGTGTACAACCATTGACAAGCTCTGAGATTGTTCGAGAAACTTTCCCCTGCTAATAAATTTAACCAAACTTGAGTTAATCTGTTATTCTTGGGAAAAATTTGTGTTTTCTTCGTTCTTGAATGTCTACAAGTATTTTTTCTTGTTCCCGTTGCATTCTTACATTGAAATTTGTGTGAATCACACAATATCTTGTCCTTGTGATAGTTTGGTGGCATTTGCAATTTCATTTATCAGAAGAGATTTCATTTGATAATGAAATAAACAAGTTTAAAATCACTATGACTCCTAGCATGACTACAAGATTGTTTGTTAGCCTTTGAGTGTATCTTAGGCGTGATGAAATAGAGATTGATAATGTTTAGTTAAGTTTTCTAATTTGAGCCTTCATTTTGGATCCTTGAAGTTTTTGTGAAAAGTGTTGATTTGGGCCTCCATTGGAGCACATATTCTAGTTAAAGGAACACCCTAGCTACTCAAAGCATTCTCGTTGTTTGAGCTTTCCATTTTTGTAAAATTTCTCAAAGATTTGGTATAATCAACTTTATTCTACTTCCCGTGCAAATGTTTCTACAATTTTAACCAAATTTAGAAAAGGAAACTACCACTAAAAATAGATTCCTAACCTAGCTAAAAATGAGAAATTACACCATCATGATGAAGAAATGAGCAAGTCCTACTCTTAACATTAATAAATTTGAATATAATCAAAACACAATGTAAATTGATGAACTCTATTCCCCTTAATTTTCTAATTAAACATTAAAAAATGGACCTAAATAGTCCAAATGGCAATCAAATTATATTGCTTTCTTTGATCCTTCAATGGATGCTTGGGTGTGAGGCTTAGCTCTTCAAGAATGGAGGATGGAGGGCTCAAGAATGACAAAAGGCTATTAGTATGAAACTATGTGCTTACTTTTGTCTCTTGAGAGATTTAGGTGTAAGTGTAGAAGTAGAGGGAGGGTTGTTTATATAGCCCAAAGGATAAAGGATTCAACACATCCTCATGAATGTGGGACTAATGGAGATGTAGAATTAGTTGTGGATAAGGGGGTTTAGATGAGGGGTTGAGTTAGCTTTAGGAGGGTTTAGTTTGTCCTCAAGTGGCTCATGTGGATAAAGGGGGTATTAATTAATCAAGATAATTAATAAATACATGTGCAAGCTTTTATAAGCTTTTAGATGGATTTTAGTGTGATTTGGACCATTAGGAGGGAATTAAAAATTAAATAGAGATGTATTGATTTAATGAGAAGGAGGCTAATTAATTTATAATAATTAATTAGACTAGATAGAAGGTGTTGATTAACGAAGGGTCATTAATTAGGGTATGTGTTGGATAGGTGACTTAATTAATTAGCGTAATGTAATCAATTAACGAAAATGGAAGAGAAGATGAGTGCTATTGACAATATGTCGTCAATTTGTGGGAAAGGAGATAATTAGTGCAATTTAAGTATTTAAATTGCTTAGGCGTAATTATAGGTGTCTACATTTACCCCTCTTTGGGGTGGTGTAAGTGACGCCATTTCAAAGATAGTAGACGAAAGAAAAATTTGAAGAGATAGTAGAAAAATGAGTAGGAGGGAGAGATGCCCCCTCAAGTGTCAATGGGATGATGGAAGAAATCAATCGACCATCAAAAAGGTGAGAGATAGGCGGAAGAATGGGAAAGAGGCAAGATGCCCTGATGAGAGAGAAAAAAGGAGGAAAGGGAAGTGACGTAGAAGAAATATGGAAGAGGGGAGAGAGAAGAGCTTAACCTCTAGTCGTTGTTTATTTGGAACAATTTGGATATCATCATATTGCCATATGAACTACATCATCGGTCCTTATGAAAAATATAAGCATACGACAAAGGTAGAGTGACATGAAAAGCCATACTATGAACAATTGTCCATTGCTGAAAATACCAACTCCACGCAACATACAATAATGCAATGCAATACAAGAAGGAAACAAGCTCATGTAATAGGGAAAACAAGTACGAACACACATATCCAACCCAACAATGTTCAAGACAGTTGTACAAATATTTTGTTATCAGTGTTGAAGAGATCCACAAGTTCGTGATTGACAAAAAGGGTTAAAAATGATGCCCCGAGAAAGGATACATGCAAGGGGAAATGACAATGGACATGGGGTCCATGAAAAGTGTTTGTGCACAACGAAATAACACCAGAAACAAAAGTGCCCCAGAGTACAGATGAAGCAAGCAGCTAGCTTTGTGAATGGTTGTGAATCCGGTGATCCATGAGTCATATTAATCGGGGAAGATGTGAGACAAACCAATAAGATATGGAGAAAATACCATGCGCAAGACACAAGTTTCAGCCGAAATAAGCAAGTTACCATTTTTGTAGGGTTTTTTACTTTTTAGGATTTTGAGAAATTTTGCCCTATTTTTGGATTTTGGATATATATATAGTTTTTATTGTTTTTTCTTTCCAAACCATGGTGAATAGTAGAAGAAAGTAGAAGAAGAAAGCAAAGGGCCTAGGGGTAAAAAAGTGCCCTAGGTGGAAGAAAGAAGAAACAAATGACAAATAATGTCCTTGTTTAATGGAAAAATTAAGAAAAAATAATTATTTGAAAAATAATTATTTACGAGAGTGGAAGAAGAATAAAATCACCAGGAGCAATAAAATTGCCCTAGGAGAAGAAATGGGTATTTGACAAAAAAATGCCCCAATACGGTGAAAAATAAGATAAAATAATTATTTAAAAAAATAATTATTCCAGAGAAATAGAGGAGAAAATGGTGATCGAAATGGGCCTCCTGGCCTTCGCAATGATGAAAAAGAGGTTAATATACCCCACCAGGGGGGGTAAAAACATCATGACCAATTCATTGCTTTAACTGATAAGTTTTACAAAATTTACTGTGAGGCTCTAACACTAAGGATAACCATGGTGATCGCACGAGACCGTTTGAGGCATGCAAATGTAGTCTGGGGGTACCAGCAGCACGTGGACGATGACCCTTTTGTGAGTATAAAAAACTTACTCATAAATTTTTGTCATTAATGCCTTAATTTTAGCTTTTAGTCATAGAAAAATGCGTAGGCACACCCGCGCACAAGTGTAGGCGTGGGATAGGGCTCATACACCCTTTTGGGGGCGCATGCATCATTTTATGAGTGCATGCGCCAAGACGTAGACGCGCACACATGCAGACACAAAACGCACTCACACGCACATGCACACACAAGCACATTTGTGCACATGCTAGATATGGGGCACACACACAAAAAACGTGGCACGGGCATGGAAAGGGAAAGCACACACACTGAGGTATACGTGTGCAAGCGCAAGCACCCAATGTGTGGTGCACACGCCAAAAAGGGCATGTAGGCACCCGAAAGAGGAGACACATGCACAAGTTCAGGTGCTAAAAACATGGTGCACATGCCCAAAAGGGCACGCAGTGCCCTAGACAAGCGGAAAAATAGATAGGAAAGTGTCAAAAACATGACACTTAGAAGAATTTCTAGGATTTTTGGGTTAACCCTAAAATATGAGATAGATTTTTAGAGGAAATGCTAGGAACTGATGAGCGGCATGTTGTTTTGCGAGAGAGCAACTACCGCTTTTACAAACACAGGAGCGTCATACCCGGATTGTAGAGTTAGAGGGTAGTATGTGCCGCGCGACCGGTGAGCTATGGTCGATACTACTTGAGGCGGTGGGGCTAGGTTGCTTGGCTCAGATGCCCTCCATTGTATTAGATCATGGCCTCCTGACTCGTCAAGCGTTAGCGAAGCGATGGCATAACGAGAGTCGTGTTTCAGGCTTCCCACCCCCACAAGAGAGATGATGGTGACTATTGAGGATGTTTGGTGGATCCTTCATGTGCCCATGATGGGCACGTTGATCAAGTATAGCTTTGATGCAGGGCTGATTAGAGCAGCTTGCAGTGCCTATTTAGTGTTGATGATATCCCACATGATGGGATGACTATAGCCATACATGAGTGCATCTCCAACCCGACATTACATCGGGGACCTCTCTACATTATGGCTCTTATCAGTGGGTTCCTACTCACTGATAAGATAGGGACTTCATTTCCGAGAGGATTACTACCATTGGTCCATGGCATTTATAGTGGTGAGAGATATTGCTGGGGGTAGTGTATACTGGCCCATTTATATTGGGATTTACACCTGATTACATACCACGGTTAGAAGACCGTGGGGCTAGTGTCATTACTACAGATATGGTCGTGGGATCATATTGCCATCGGGTGCCCCGTGGGCCCTTCCAGTTTGAGATCCCGAGGATCCATCGTACATGGCCTAGGTAGAAGCTAGCGAGATTTACGTGGCCATCTTGGCAGCCTATTTAGATATAGGCAGGAGTTCAACGAGCTAGTAGCAATAGATGTCATTTGGCATCCATATGGCACTTCCAAAGTGGCCGAGGGATGCCACAGAGCTCAGTGTGTGCTTGGTGGAGAACTTTCTTATTGGCAGCCGCAACTATATCATGGAGTTATCATGGAGTGAGTGACAGGGTGCGGTGGTAGCTTGGCAGGGTACAGGGGTCCCAGCCAGATATCTAGCATGCACGCAGGGACTCAGAGAGGCAGACCATGGGGCCTCGTATATTGGTGGCCCAAGGTAGGGAGAGTTTCACACAGGTGGTCCCACAAGTATGGGACCCATTACGATAGGTGAGAGACCCCGGGACCACAGCTAATTATGTAGCTTGGTATGCTATAGTATTACCCTGGTGGCTCACTATTCCAGAGGAGGCTTGGGTAGTAGGAATTCACCCACCTGTAGAGATATGGCATGGGGTAGAGCGCAGGCTAGAGTAGTGTACTAGGGCCAGACCCAGAGGATCCCTTTGATGGTATCCCACATGATGGATAGGGTGCCCCACAAGCACAAGGACCAAGGCCGTAGGGCCCAAAGACAGGTAGCCATGTAGTCTCCCGAGGCGGGGTCTTTAAGCAGGGAATTCTTCCAGAGCACCTCAGGGACCAGTCCCTGAGGCACACATAACCTCCCAAATAGTGGCAGCAACAACCACATGTACGGTGTACATGTATAGAGCTCATAGCCGAGAGAGAAGCAAAGCAGAGTGAAGAGAGACAAGGCTCAAGGCTGGTGCATGATGGCCAGCAGCGAGTGTGTTAAGGCCCAAGCTCACATAGTTACCTTTACTTTAAGAGTAGGATCGGAGCTCTCAAATCAGCCTATCCTGGAGAGATGATAGAGTAGCATGGTGGAGCTAGATCCGAGAGATAACAGCATAGGGGGCTCAAATATTAACCCTCCATCGATCCCAGATCACAGTGTGCATGGTCGTTGCTGCACGAGAGATAACGTGTATGCATGATCATAAGCATTATTAGCATAAGGGGACCAACCTCGTGTCGAGCTGCATGTGATGAATATAGAGAGATATTGAGAGGTTGTTGCCTATGACAGCCGAGGTAGACCTAGGCTGAGTTACAGGTGAGTGAGGTACTTCCCTTCAGGTAGCACTCACCTCCGGAGATGCGGACCTGATACACGATGCCACTAGGATCGGTGGTGAGGCCCTCTTTATAGGACTGCATATTATAGAGTGGTTTCGCCAGAGCAGCGAGTGGCACTGCCATAGATGTCGGTCAAGTGCATCAGTGCTCTTAATCATGGAGGTCGGGTCATTCTACCATATTAGTGAGACAAATCTACTAGAGCAACCTGAGACTAGCACCATCCCACCTTCTCGTTGTTCCATCATCCAAAGGTCAAATCTGGGATCCCCGGCGAGGGCGAGAGCTATGGTTGAGAGCCACATTTTTATTGTATAGATTCTTTGATATGTATGCCTCTTATGAAGGCCAATTATGATGTACAGTTATGTTATACATGTATTTTTGATGATGCCTCATGATGAAGGCTTGATTCTTTCAGATACATGCCCCTTTTTTATGGCATTTTGTATCGATGATGTATTATATTGAGTACCTATCTGGACATTTGTATGTATGTATATAGACATTTTTGATGTATCATCTTTGTACGCCTCAGTTGAAGGCATTTTTGATATAGAGCACTAATTTTTATCCATTTTTTATATAGATGTATATTTGACACACATATGTATGTGTGTGTATATATATATATATATATATATATATATATATATAGAGAGTACTTTGTTTTGGCTCAGATACACATGGTTATGAGATGGTGGATTTTATTGTTTTTGTACTCTGATGCATGTGACATGAGTGGGCATAATTCTATGATGTGAAATACCCCTTTTCAGAAATTACTATATGTTGATTCGCATTGCATGTTGCGTTTGTTTAATTCAGCACGTATGGATGCATTGTGACATGAGTGGGCATACATTGATTCTCATTGCATGTTTGCATGTTTTGATTCAGCACTTATGGATGTGTTATGATGTTATCTAATTTTGTACTTTGTATGTATCTAATTTCGATGTTTGATGTATACATGTGTTGTGGATGTTAGATGATAGATCCTTAGATGATATCAAATGTATTTCTCATGTGTTATGTTTGATGTATATGGATGGGATGATATGATGATATTGGTGTGGGGGATAGATTTTTGATTATGCACAACCCCTCTTGCCCCCATTGATGATACGATATGTGATGATTAGCTTAACATACATGCATGATGTAAAACTTAGCATTTTTGTTTATATATGATGTATAGATGATGTTAGATGTGATGATATTGATGGTAATGTGATGTGAATGATAACAAAATAGAGCACATGCAATAAACACGACTAAAAACTAACAAAGAATGCCAGGAATTAATGTAATACACCATGATTCACCATGCTTTATTAACATGTAACAAACACAATCAAATGCTTATGAAAGTAACATAATGAATTAACACATTACATCATGGTTTCCTAAGATTTACCAGTATGTAAAAACACACCGCAATATCTACAAGCAAGAATAAATCCAATCTAAGCAAGAAAAGATGAATCCTAACAAATTACACCCAAGTAACAAACAACCCAAAAGCAAGAAAACAAAACAACTATAAAAGCAACAAAGCAAAGCAAGGAAACAAGACAATGTAAGTAAATGTTTTTGTAAGATATGTTTTCATGCACCAATTTTCTATTGTTTAGGTTTTTTCAAGAAACAATTTTCTATTGTTTTTGTGTTTTGTGTAACAATCTTCTATTGTTTTTGTGTTTTGAAACAATTTTTTATTGTTTTTATGATTTCAAAAAAAAATTCTATTGATTTTGCATTTTCAAACAATTTTCTATTGTTTTTACATTTTCTAACGGTTTTCCAAAGCTATGTGCAGGTAACCAAGAAAGCGTGGATTCCCCAGTGTTAGATGGGGACTATAAAAGGTAGAAGCCATGTGTTTATGAACAAGAAGGTGAAGTTATTGAGTTGCCCCAGCCGTAAGATGGGAAATAACGAGAGACCACGCCCCTCACGAGATGAATAGAAGAAGGAAAAGCTAGATCAAGGCTTGACAGATGGTGCGCACAGGGAAATCTAAAGGTAAAACTAGGATGAAGCCAAAGACAACTACCCTCCCAATGCAGGATGCTTGTGAACAACGAATCCTCCTGAGGTGCTGAAAATTGGTTTTCACCCAAGGACTTATCCAAAGTGCCACAATTGCATGGTTTTCACTAGTGGATGACCTATTTTCTCCTTTTCTTTTCTCGATGTTTTTTTTTTTTGATTTTTTAATTTATTTTTGACATCCATGTACCCCATTTAAGCATATAATCGCTTAATATGCATGGCATTCATGGGCTCCCAGAGCTCATCACCATTGGGGTGAGCTAGTTTGTATGCCCCTGTGCCATACTTGGAAACTATAACATAGGGTCCCAACCAATGTGGTTCAAACTTCCCTTTCTTTTCTCGCTACTACTCTAGTGTTGAATTGGTTCTCCTTCATAACTAAATCACCAACCTCAAAATGACGAGGGATGATTCTCTTGTTGTAGTTTCTGGAGACTCTGTGTTGATAAACTTTCAGGTGATTCAGAGCGTGAATGCGTCTCTCATCCAGGAGTTCTAACTCGGTCAGTCTTGCCACTCGATAATCTTCGTCCTTATCCAGATAATCCTAAAGAGAAATTCTCAGGGATGGAAGTTCAATCTCTAAAGGGATGATAGATAATGTCCCGAACACTAGGGAATAGGGTGTCAAACCTGTAGGAGTGTGAATGGATGTTTGGTAAGCCCAAAGGGCTAGATGGATTTGTAGGTGCCGATTTCCTGTTTTGCTAACTATCTTCTCAATTATCCTTACCAGTAGTCTTGTTTGTTTCCTTGGCTTGCCCATTACCCTGAGGGTAATATGACATGGACCATTTTAATCTAATTTGGAACCATTTGAAAAGACCTTTCACAGTTTTATTCTTAAATGACTTCCCATTATCTGTAATAATGGCTATGGGAATACCATATCAGAAAATTATGCGATTCATGATGAATTTAAAAATTTGTGCTCTTGTGACATAGGTTAAAGGTACAGCCTCCACCCATTTTGTAAAGTATTTTGTAGCTATGATGATATGTGTATGACCATCAGATGAGGTAGGAGTAAGTTTTCCTATTAGATCGAGTCCCCACTTGGAGAATGGCCATGGGGTAGTGATTGGTTACAATGGTCATGTGACGGAGCATGGATGAAATTTCCATAATTTTGGCAAAGTACACATTTTCTAACATAATTGCAACAACTAGTTTCCATGGTAGGCCAATAGTAACCTACTCTCAACAATTTCTTAGCTAAGACCATTTCGTTTATATGTGCTCCACATACCCCTTCCTGCACTTCTTTGATTGCCTGGATTGACTCACACATCCAAAAATGTAATAGATTCCCATCGTAGACATGACGATAAAGTGTACCTCCTAAAAGGGCATAACGGGCTATTTGGTGAATCAAGCTTTGATTTTCAGAATGGGAGATATCGGGAGGGAATGTTCTATCCTTAAGATAGGTGAAGATGGGTTTGTACCACGGGAATGGGGACCAACAACCTCATAAGCTAGGCAAGATTATGGCATGTCATACACGGGGGCTGGCGTATATTTTCTACGAAGAATGGAATATTATTATTCCCGGTGGAATATGAAGCATAGACCTATCGCTTCCATGGCATCCGCCATCTGCTTATGCGCTCTTGGGATTTTCTCAGAGGTAATGCGCACAAAATACTCCTTTAGAGTTTCCACTAACATTTTGTAAGGTATGAGCTTGTCATCCTTAACCTTATATTCATCATTAACCTAGTTGATGATTAACTGCGAATCACCAATGACCTCAACATGATGAACATTCCATTTGATGGCTAACTTCATCCCCGTAATGAGTGCTTTATTCCGTAATGTTGTTTGTGCAAGGGAAGGCCAGGTGAAAAGCCTATGGTATAGGATCACCGAAGAAGTAATAAGGACTACTCCCGCACTCCGAACCATGAAATGTAAAAGACCCATCAAAATGTATCTCCATACAAATGATTCTTTAATGTAGATTAAGGAGGCATCTAGTAGATCCGGACTCAAAGGTTTTGTGCTTTGCAATGATGCTTCTGCTAGTTGGTCCACAAGTACTTGTCCTTTAACTGATTTTTTATGGAAAAATTCTATGTCAAACTCACTAAGTAGAATGATCCAATTAGCCATTCTACCTATGAGGGTGGGTTTGGACAACAAATACTTGAGTGGGTCGACCTTGGATATGTGCTTGGTTTTAGTATTCAACAAGTAATGGCAAAGTTTTTGAAAGGTAAAAACAACGGCCAAGCAAGCCTTTTCAATTTGAGGATAATTGAGTTCATAGGTGATGAGGGTGCAACTCAGATAGTACACCACTTTCTCCTTATGGTCAAGGTCATACTGGGTGAGCAAAGCACTAAAAAAAATTATGTAGTGGAAATATAGAGCAAAAGTGGTTCTTCAGGAGTGGGAGGCATGAGGATAGGTGTATTAGCTAGGTACCATTTAAGCAAAGCAAAGGCTTGCTATCGCTCGGGTCCCCAGATGAATGTGACATCCTTTTTAAGAAAATGGGTAAATGAGTGACATTTATTTACAAGCTGATAGATGAAATGGTGAATGGCTTGAATTTTCCCCTATAAGCTGCGCATTTGCTTGATATTCTTAGGTGGAGGCATTTCAGTGATAGCAGACACTTTAGTAGGGTCTACCTCAATACCTCATCTTGACACAATGAAGCCCAATAATTTCTTGATAGCACACCGAAGACACACTTCTTGGGATTCAGCTGACTTTGTATTCAAGTAGGCGTTCAAAGATATGCCGCAAAATGATAGGATGATCCTCTCTTGTTTTGGACTTTCCCAGGATGTCATCTATGTAGTCTTCCATGATGTCATGAATCATGTCATGAAAAATCACTATCATGGCCCACTGATAGGTAGCTCCTACATTTTTAAGGCCAAATGGCATCACCTGATAGCAGAAGGTGCCCCAAGGAGTTGTAAAATTTGTTTTGTGTTGGTCCTCTTTAGCGATCTTGATTTGATTATAACCCGAAAAGCCATCCATGAGTGATAGCATCTCGTACCCTGCCGTTGAGTCAACAATCATATCAATGTTGGACCACAAAAATCATCTTTAGGGAAAGCCTTATTGATGTCCCTAAAATCCGTGTAGATTTAGATACCTATAGGTTTTTTTTGGACAAGAACAATGTTTGATATCCATTCAAAATAATCAATTGGTCTGATGAATCCTGCTGCAAGCAATCTTTCCAACTCTTCTTTAACCAACAGGGCCACTCTTGGGTGCATCTTTTAGAGCTTCTATTTGATAGGCTTGGCATCTATATGCACAACTAGGTTGTGCATGACCAAAGTTGGATCTAAGCTAGGCATGTCTTTGTAAGACCATGCAAACACATCAATAAACTCTCGCAACAACATAGTGAACGTCTTTTGTTCTCTAGCTGAGAGTGATGCCCCTAATTTTAAAATCTTGGGATCCTCTTCTGTACGGATGTTGACATCAATGGTTTCTTCGACTAAATTTTTTGATAAGTCCTCCATACGCGAAAGATCGGAGGTAGGTTGAGATCTTCATCAAAGGATGTCTCCACGAGATTTTCATCCTTGGCATGGTCACTTTGTTTGTCCTTTGATTTTCTTATTTGTTTGTCACCAAAGGCCTCAAAGAGGTTTTCACTATATGACTTGACTTCGATTTTTTTGAGGCTTTTCTTTTGAACTTTTCCCTCGCTTTTCTTTAAATTTTGCTAATCACGAAGTTCACCTCCTCGCCAAGTAGGCGCAGGTGTCTAATTTGATAAAGAAACCTTTCTTGTGATCTCTAATGGGAATTTTATCCCGATTCCAATGAATTCTACAATATCCTCATCATTCTCGAATAAATCTAGTGGCACGTGACGTTGTTGGTCCCGCTCAACAAGGGAAGGGTATACAAGGTCAAGGGTTGGTTCTATGGGGGTTAAGGTTAGATAGTGTTGTTCATGAAAAGGTTCATGGAGGCCGATCCTCATATTGGCTACAATGGGAATCAGATCAATGTCTAGATAGTTAGAGCTATCCTCACGCTCCGAACAAGTCACATCTTGATCGTTGGGGTGTGCTCCATAAGGGCAAATCCCAATGTCGTATCTTTCTATTTTGAAATGCGAAAGAGGGACTAGTTCTCTTTGTCCTTGTTCATTCCTCCCACATCCTAGGCCTTTGTAGCCTATGGAGTATATCATTCTACTATATTTTTCATATTCTCGTGTTTGATAATAGGATGGCCAAGTATCCTCAAGTACCCAAGTTGTAGGTGGATCAAGTAATTTTTCCTTAACTAACAAGCCTCCTCAGAACAACCCAATATTATGTTCCTCTCTAGGTCTTCCGAAATGGTAGTTAGGTCGACCTATAGTCTTGGGTGATAGAAAGAGGTCCGACACAAAGAGCACTTATTGTACATTATACTCCTCGTAGCCATATTCTAGGATTTTCATCTCCTATGAATCAAATGGAGATGTTGAAGTAGACACCGCATGAGTGAAAGAACTAAGATAATCTAAATCCACTTGGGATTCCATGGCCTCAAACTAGAGAGGGAAAACTATATCTATGGAGGGACATGCATATGTACCCTTTCGTGCAAAGCTATTGAGATCTCTACAATGAGCAAAGGGCTCGAAATCTCCTTGTATTGTAACCATACCTTGTTTTAGCGCATGCACTTTCTTTCCTAATAGAGTTTCTTCTATCCTTTCATTCTCTTGAGAAACAGATAAGGGTTAGGGCTAGGAGGAATACCTGTTGAATGTTGGGAAGGTGTGCACGCACTACAGAGAGATCGAGATCGATTGTGAAGAACTTCTTTTTGTCTGGGAAGGACTACTAGTTCCTGATGAAGATACAGGTCCAAGGAATGTGGTGGCGATAGTAAGGCTTAGTTGGGATGATCTGGTATTGGAAAGTGAGCTGATGAAGCTATCCTCAGTCTTTTCCAATGCTTGAATGAGAGTGACAAAGTGATCCAGCTTGCTCGCCATTGTAGTCTTCGGCTCACGCTTCTTCTCTCGTGACCTCTTCTGCTTGTTTCACTTCTCTTTCTCCTACACAAATGAATTCTGGATCCTTTCTTTTTGGTTAGGGGAGGTCATTAATAAGGAACCGATGGTGGTTACGTAATGCATGCAGTAGAGAGCAGAACCAATGTCGCTTAGGTCAAAGTGACTATTTTTAGTAAAACAAACCATCTTTCCCTCCTTTTCTCCCAAGGGATCACTTGTGGGCTTGGTCAAGTCATTATTTGGCTGCTTTTGGTGTGGGTGAGGGGTGATGAGTCATGGATGTGGGTTTAGACCAAGTCATAGGTCTTAATTAGGTTGGTTTAGGGTTAGGGCTAGGTCATGGTGAGGTGGCGAGATGAGGTGGCGGGTTTGGAGATGTGGATTTATTAATTATAAGGTAATTAATAAATCATTAGGTGTGTAAGGTTTTAGGTGGTGAGGTAGGGTTAGGTTGCGGGATGAGATACGGGGTAAAGGGCATTGTAAGACCCAAATTTGGTGTCTACATTTTCCCCTTGTTGTCGTGTAGCTTGTATTTTAAAGCTGCACTGACAAAAATAAAAAGTGGTTGCCCCAGTTAAGGGTATAGGTAATCCCCCTCAAATCTATCACAGATTGAGGCGACGTGAAATTAGGGATAGGGTTGATAAAGGGTGAATTATGATGAGATGATGGTAAGATGGTGGGGTAAGTTCAAGGAGGCAGATGCACATTGAAATGCAGTAGTGTGACCAGGGTACACGAATTGAAGAGCAAAAAAGTAATTCATAGGCAAAGGTTGATAGTTTATCCAAACAAGGTTGATATAATCCTGGTATCCAAGGCATAGGAAGTAGCTCCAGGGGATATAACGGGTAAGGTACCGGAACATTTAGGAATTTTGGCAGTACCAAATGGTTGGTTTGGTTGAGATAAACGTCACGGTCTCGATCTAAGCAAAGCTGGTTGGTTGATCAATTCAAGTAGCCTAGTCATGCTAAAACACGAACAGGTGAGCTCGATTGAACAAATAGCTACATTATGGGTGGATAGAATCGTAATTTGTGGGCCTCGATCGAGGTACTTAATTGGTGCGGCCGTGGGTCAGGCCGATTGGTTGGTTGTGGCCTTGGGTTGGGCCAAGTGATGGGGTGCGGCCTTGGGTCGGGCCGGTTAGTTTGTTGCGGCCTTGGGTTGGGCCGATTGGTTTGTTGCGGCCTTGGGTTAGGCCAAGTGATTGATGTGGCCTTAGGTCAGGCCGGTTGGTTTTTAGCAGCCTTGGGTCAGGCCAAGTGATTGGTTGCGGCCTTGTGTCGGGCTAGTTGGTTTGTTGTAGCCTTAGGTCGGGCCGGTTGGTTTGTTGCGGCCTTGGGTCGGGCCAAGTGATTGGATGCGGCCTTGGGTTGGGCCGGTTGGTTTGTTGAAGCCTTAGGTTGGGCCAAGTGATTGGTTGCGGATTTGGGTCGGTCGCCAATTGAATGGTTACAGCCTTGGGTTGGGCCCATGAATTCAGAATAAGGCTATTTAGCAAAGGCTGGGGGTAGGCGATGTGGTGAAAAATAGAGTTCAGTGGAGAAGGACAGGAGTTAGGTTAAACTAGGCAGGTAACCGATATCGGTTAGTTATGACCGCTATCGGTTAGATGACCGATATCGGTTTTCTAGGGTGCGCCATAACCGATATCGGTTAGAGGTCAAAACCTATAAAAAGAAAAAATACAGTGATGTCATTTTCACATTGTCAATTTGAGTGCCAACCGTTTGCTTGTCTGAGTGTTGAATTGATTTTGTTGAGTTTGTGGGCTGAGTTGGCACTAGTTGAGTGGAGGAGGGAGTTATTGGTAGGCCCCAGCGATCAGGAGGTAGAGTTTGATTGGTTGAGGACCCTGCTGAGGAGATTTGGAGCTATGGCACAGCCTGGAGGAGTAGGAGGTGCTGGAGGAGCTGGACCACCACCACCTATCCCACCACGATGACGTGTAGTCATACCGGTAGGTTCTAAATCCCTATCTGTGTGAAGTTGATGAATTTAGCTAGGATGTGGGTTTTGGGGTAGGAATCTAAAATGTGATAAAATAGTAAATAAATGAAGGTAAATCGTAAAATGGAGTGGGTAGATATGTTAGGTAAGTCAATTTTGGCGGGGTGGGTAATTTTTTAGGTAATTGGGCTGGGTAGATAGGTTAAAAATAGAAAAAAGGGGATTTGGGGGCGTTTTGATCCGGCCCCGAAATCCCACAATGACCGATGTCAGTCACTAAGCGACCGGCATCGGTCACCACGCAAGTTGTTAAGGTGTTGTGGGTTCAGAGACCGGCGTCGGTCATGTGCCGACCGACATTGGTGCATAAAAACAGGGAATAGATAAGGGGTGGGGGACCGATGGTGGTCGAGGGTGACCGGTACCGGTTATCATGGGTAGGGGGAAAGGATGTGAAAGTTGTTGTGTTGGTTTGTTGTAGGCGGGTAGGATAGAATTGTGGGGTGAAAGGGGAAAAGGTAGAGTTGGTAGGAAAGGTTATTAGGGTGGGGGTAATCGGGTGGTGTATGAGTGGGGTAGGTGGTAGGGTGTGGGATAGGTAAAGGGGATATTGTAGGTGTTTTGTTGGGTGGGGTTAGTGATATCAAGGTTATTGGGTAGTTGTTTTGGAAAGAGTAGGCCTGATGTAGTGGGTTGTTTTTGTAGGCACGCTAGCAGCCTAATGATGCGGATCGATGCCACCTCTAATGGGGTGGATGCGGCCACATGTGATCTCATATGAGGCCGGCCATGCGAGCCGAGTCAAGATATTGACAGAGACAACGGGCCTACATGCCGACTTTGTATTTTTGGTTTGTATGATAGAGGCCCCATGCAGGGCAATTTGTATATTGTAACATTGTTTTGATGATATATATAGATGATGAGGTTGATCCATATGGTGTGTGTAATTGTGGATTTGGTGCATATATTATAATGCTTTATGTTTTTGTGTTGATGGTATTGGAATGTTTGTGATGTATATATAAATGATGTGGATGATGTTTTAATGATATGCATATGTTTTGAAATATTGATGTTTAGTATGATGATGGATGTTGATAGTGATGTCATTATGCAGGGAAAAGAGGCGGCGCCACCAAAGTTTTGCAAAAATAAATAGAAGGCCCTGGATATAAGCAAAATAGGTGTGGGTGACCGATATCGCTTAGATAACCGATGCCGTTACGTTTGACCGATACTGGTTATATAACCGACATCGGTTATGTTAACACAAGCTTTTCTAAAAATAGAAAAGTCAGGGAAGCAATTTTAGATTCTTATTTTTAGAGTCATGCAAACATGTTAAATAGGAAGATGCGAGGCTTTTATCGTCCCTACGGGTAGTTGCATGGGAGAATTAAGTGATAAGGAGGAAAGAGACAATACAAAGGTGATCATGAGCTTGGAGTAAGAAGGCGTAAAGGCAAGTAATAGTGAAGAGGGTGGTGAACATGGCTAAACAAGGAGAAGCATCCAAATGAGGCGAGAGAGAGGGAAGATAGCTTCCACCTCAAACCGCGCATCCCAGAAGTATATATTGTTTTGGTTGGAATGAGATTTTGCATGGTTATAAATAGAATGTGGTAAGGTAAATGGGTAGAAAGGTGATAGGCAAGAGCTTGGGATGGGGTGAGTGTTGTAGGGTAGGTAATCAGGTGTTGGAGATATGTGCGTAGGTACAGAGAGGGGAAAACGAGCGCAGAAGTTATCATAGGTGGTGTTTTTGAGTGGGGTGGTTGGAATTGACAGTGACCAATATCGTTTAGGAATAACTGGTATCGGTTAGGTAACCGGTATCGGTTGTCTATAACCGATATCGGTTACTGTGTAAAGTTGTGGATTGTGATAAAAAACACGTGGGAAGTTATTTGTTGATTTGTTGTTTGTTGGTTTAATGTGTGCAGGCACAGGCAGGGTTGAGGATGAATGATAGGGTGCCAACTTTGTTGTCACGGGTCCGAGCAGATGTAACACCAGCTGAGTGGGCATTAATAAACCGTGTGGGGTTAAGTGGAATCCGCTATTATTCACGGATCGCATGTAATCATGCTATGTTGCAGGCGCTGATTGAGAGATGGAATCCTGAAAAGAATACCTTTTATCTGCCAATAGGGGAGATGACAGTGATGTTAGAAGATGTGTTCTGAATTCTGAGACTCCCAATTACAGGAAGACCAATGTATCAGGCAGGGCCTAACGCGCGGGGTAGCGATAACGACAAAGATTTGGTCTAGTCGCACAAGATTTGACACAGCGAGGTTTGACATTCACTTATGGTATAATGTTTACGGCACACCCTGAGGCAACAAGGTTGGTAGTGGTATTAATGATAGTGGTGGGGTATTATGCATTACCTAGAGTGGATGGGGAAGTTTTCTGAAATCATTGATGTGTATTATTCATGAAATGATAGAAGGTAGCGTTACTTTCACTGGGCACTGCATATCTCATGGAGCTATACAGGATTTATGGGCATGCAAGCAAAATCATAGGACTACACTGGATTGTGCATACTTATTACATTGTTGGGCCTATGAGCACATTGTGTGTGTGTGACCAATAGGCCGACCAATCCAGGGAGAAGAGACAGGAATGCAGAGGTTGGGATTCAAATGATGGGTCCAGACAGAGCAAGAGGCAAGAGCCGAAACCGTGATAGATGATGCCGAGTATTATAGGCAGATGTGGGAGATGGTGACGATTGCGGATATTCATTGGAGACCGTACGGGAACTACATGGTGATGGCAAACATAGCCGAGGATTTGAGGGGTGTAGAGTGATTAAGGTGGATTACGGGACACAAGCCAGGTGAGTACGAGAGGATTCCTCTAGATCGTGTGTGGCGACAATTTGGATTTGTTCAGGATATACCCATGGCTCATAGACCATACAGGAGGATCAATGCTGAGGCACCCCTCTCACCGCCACGATCGACACTTCCGTGATCGACCGAGGAGACAAGAATGATCGCAAGGTAATGGATGCAGGAGTGACAGAGTCTTATAGATTATGGTGGGTAGCAGAGCTGCGAGGTACACGTGAGAGGGCCGATCATCCTGACATAACTGTGATTACAGTGGAGAGAGACCGCCTACAGGGTTTAGTTCATCAACTTCAAACACAGGTGAATGAGACAATGGGATTATTAGAGGTTTTACCACGAGTGGAGAGGCTGAGGCAACATTCCTCCACACGAGAGGGCGTATTCGTATGTTACAGGAGAGATTTGTGGATCGGTGGGAGGATCCAATAGCAGTGGCCCCTTTGAGGGTGGAGAGGCTAGGTGAGCGGCGTCGATGATCACCATCACTACCTAGTTCGGATGAGGCGCGGGGGCCGACGTGAATTTTATAGGGGTAGAAGAATAAATGAGGAAACCGACCTATGTGTCGATGATAGAGAAGATGTATTTTTTTAACATCCAAATAAAACTAAATATGTATGTTGATTTTGAGTTGATGATAATAATAAGAAATGGTTGTGTTTTGAATGTTTGGATAAATAAAGGACAAAAGTGAGTGTTATCAATATAAATATGCGAAAACATTTATATTTTTAAGCAAAACACAACACATGATAGGTTATGGTAGGGGATTTTCGAGCTAACCTTGGGAGACCCCATGTCTCTGAAGTGCTGCCTACATAGCCCATTGCATAAAGCAAGGAGGGGCCTCAGACCGATGTAGTTCTCCCTTAGGACCAGGGAGAGATGAATTTAGGCAATTTGGTTGTGTTTAGGCAATTTGTTGGTTGGTAAAAGTTTGATGTTGGTAGGGTAATGTTGTTGGAGTTGTAAGGTATAGGTGAAGAGAGGGTTAGCTTACCCAAGCATTAGGGAACTGTGTCCTGATTAAGGTCAACATATAAGCCTAGATTCGGGTAAAAGAGGTAAAAATGTCCCATAGTTAGAAAGAGCTAAACAAATCACGCATTATTATAGGATGAGCTTGAATCTCTAGGTACCTTGCATAGGTGAGAAGTCGATAGGTGAAAAGAGTTGTATAATCACAATATATCGGATATACGTCACGTCCCTTGAGTTTTTTTATTGTGAAGAATGGTGAGGTGAGGTGGATGGTATAACTGGGGCGTAGAGGACTTGTTATAAGGTGATTATTCTGACAAAATAGATCCAAACCTAGATAGATGAGTCCATGACTCAAAAGTGCTTTTGAATACTGCTTTTATTTTTCTGGATATAGACTGATCGATGCGGGAAGTCTATATGGGATATGCATTTTGTTGTTTCTTGAGGTCTTCACGAAGCTGATCAATGCGAGAAGCTTCTGATAGAGGCTAACTTTGTATAGTTGTCCTTCAAGGGAGCAGTCTACTTATAGTAGCATGATGCGGCTTTGCACATAGCTGTCCTTCGAGGGAGCAGTCTAGTGTATAATAACAGATGCGGCTTTGCACATAGCTATCCTTCGAGGGAATAGTCTAGTTTATAGCTTAGAGGTCTAGACGTGTCTGTTTGACATGAAGCATCTAGTTTTGCAGGAAGTTTGACTCAAGAATATCCCAGAATTGTATAATTGAGAACTTGTTATTTTGATACTTTTAAGTCATGGACCAGACTAAAAAGGGGAAGGCATCTTTAAGAAGAGGTGATGATCAGACCATGTGAGCTTGATTCCATTTTGAGACGCACGAAACAAGGTGTATGAGGTGGTAAATGAGCTCAAGGGACGAGCGCAAGGTAGATAAGAAGTGATGTAACACTAAATTCAACAGTAGAATGGTCGGAGATGCAAGGCATTAAGGGTTCGTGCTCAAGTTTACCATTAAGTGAAGCTAAACGATAAGTACCTGATTTGTAGGTGTAAGTGATAATGTAAGGCCTAATCCAATTAGGAGAAAATTTTCCACGTTTTCTCTTTTCTAGTTTGGTTACATGTTGATTCTCTTTGAGGAAAAGGTCGCCATTCTTAAAGGTACACTCATGAATTCGCTTATCATAAGCACGCTTAATGCGCTTTTGATAAATTTACAGGTGGTCAAGAGCTATAAGACAACGCTCGTCAAGAAGCTCTAATTGGGCTAACCGCTCTTGGCGGAAGTCATCATTAGCGAGAATATCCTGAAGAGATATTCTGAGAGAAGGGATTTGTATTTCGAGAGGCAAGATAGCCTCGGTACCATACACTAGAGAGAATGGTGTGGCATTAGTAGAAGTATGAATGCTGGTACGATAATCTGAAAGGGCAAAGGGATGTGATCGTGCCAATTTTTTCCAGAATTGTTAACGACTTTCATCTGAATTTTGGTTAAGGTTTTGTTAGAAGATTCGGCTTGTCCATTTGCTTATGGATAGTAGGGTGAAGAGAAGCTAAGTTTGATACCAAAGTTGTCACAAAGGTCTTGTAACAACTTATTTTTTAAAGATTTTCCATTATTTGTTATCAGGCGATGAGAAACACCAAAATGACAGATGATGTGATGATTAATGAACTCAAATTTTTTTTCTTTTTTTGGTTGAAATGAATGGAACAACTTCCACCCATTTAGTGTAATATTCGGTTGCCGTGATGATCCAACGGTGATGCTATGAAGAAGGTGGGTGAATCTTGCCAATAAGGTCTAAACCCCATTGTGAGAAAGGCCAAAGATCTCGTGTGACCTGTAATGGGTGGCTAGGAGTATGTTGAAGGTTGGCATGTTGTTGACACATAACACAACGCTTAACATATTCACAGCAATATTTATTGAGAGTAGGCCAATAATATCCTAGGTGAAGGATCCGCTTGGCCATGGCGAGGCCACTAAAGTGCCCACCACAAAGTCCATCGTGGATTTGTTGGGTGGTATGAGTGACTTCAGCGCCGGTTAGACAGCGAAGGAGGATACCATCAAAGCCACGTTTATAGAGGAGTCCCCCCATGATGACATAACGAGAAACACTTTTAAGAAAAGCACGTTTACCATTACTAGTAAGGTCAGGTGGTAGAATAGAGGTTGTAAGGTAGTCGTGAAATTGGTGGTACCAGGTATCCTACAAATCAGTAGATACATTATTTACCATACAAACATCCGAACTAAGTAAGATGGGGCAAAGAGTTGTTGGACCAAGAAAAATATGTCCGAGTCAGTTGGTGAGCCCAGAATTTGTGAGGCCAAGCAAGCCATAGTATCTACAAATTTATTAGTTGAGCGGGGAATGGTTTGAATAGAATAATGAGAAAATAAGGTCAAAAGTGAATCCACGTAATGTTTGTACTTTTGAAGTTCCTCATTTTTACATTGGTAGATGCCAGTAACTTGATTTACTACCAATTGAGAGTCACCGAAAATATTAATAGACTTCACACCTAAGTGTAACGCAACATGGAGACCCAAAACAAGGACCTCATATTCCGCTGTGTTGTTAGTGCAGGGAAATTGAGCCTGAATGAAAGAGGCATAGGTTCACCTTCAAGAGGAATGAGAACAACGCCTGCCCCTCCACCGTGCTGGCATTTAGATCCATCGAAGAAGAGGGTCATTGGATATGACACATCACTGAGTGAAAGAGTTGCGATGAGCTCATTAGGGAAAGTAAAATTGGTAAATTGTTCCCCAGGTAAAGGGGCTTCCGCGAGTTGGTCTGCGATAGTTTGTCCTTTGACTAATTTTTGGTGTATAAACTCAAGGTCGAGGTCGGCGAGTAGCATAAGCCATCGGGCGATGCGTTGGTTTAGATGAGGTTTGGCGTACATATAATGTATGGGGTCAGCGTTGGTGATGACAAAAGTTTTGTGATTCAGGAGGTAATGTCGGAGTTTGGTGGCCACAAATGATAGGGCTAGGCACAACTTTTCTACGTGTGTATACCTAGTCTCATAATCCACAAGAGTATGGCTTATGTAATAAACTGCTTGTTCTCGATGCTCAAAGTCATGATGTGCGAGCATGGCTCCTACAACATGGTCGGTGGCAGAAAGGTAATGGTAGAAAGGGCAATCATCCTGAGGTGGGATAAACATGGGTGACTACAAGAGATAAGCTTTAAGAGCCTCAAAGGCTTGGTGGCATTCCTCGCTCCATTGAAAGACAATGTCTTTTTTAAGGAGATGATGGAAAGGTTGACATCGGTCCGAGAGTTGTGAAATGAAACGACGGATAGATTGGAGTTTTCCTTGCAAACTACACAATTGTTTGAGGTTAGTGGGTGGGGGCATTTCTAGGATTGCTTTGACTTTAGCTGGGTCAACCTCAATGCCACACAAAGAGACGATAAAGCCAAGGAGTTTTCCCGAAAGGACGCCAAAGACACATTTCTTTGGTTGAAGATGAACACAGTATTGTAACAGGTGATCGAAAATAATGGTTAAAACATCGAGATGTTCACTGCGATGTTTGGATTTTCCAAGAAGATCATCGACATAATCCTCGAGGATAGTGTGCATAATGTCATGGAAAATATAAGTCATAGCTCGCTGATAGGTCGCACCAGCATTCTTAAGGCCGAATGGCATGACAAATAGCAGAAGGTCCCCCAGGGGGTAATGAAGGTGATTTTATGTTGATCGGCTAGGGCTACCAAAAATTGATTGTATCCCGAGAAGCCATCCATGAGAGAAAGCATCTCATGGCCTATAGTGAGATCAACAAGTTGATCAATGCTAGGTAAGGGGAAGTCATCCTTTGGGCAAGCGAGGTTAAGGTCCTGAAAATCCGTGCATATCTGAAGTCCCCCCATCACTTTAGTGACAGGTACGACATTAGAAATCCATTACAGATAGTCAATAGGTAAGATGAAAGAAACAGAAAGAAGGCGTTGAAGCTCTTCTTTCACCAAGAGGGCAATGCGTGGATGTATTTTTCTCAGTTTCTATTTAACTGGTTTAGAGTCTGGTTTTAGAGTGATGTTATGGACAGCAATGTCAGGATCGATTCCTGGCATGTCAGCATAGGACCAAGCAAAAGCTTGATTGCGGGCACGGAGGAAGGTAGTGAAGGCGGCTTGTTCTAATGCGTCAAGAGATTGTCCGATCTTTACAATGTGAGGATCATCCTCTGTGTGGATGTTGATTTCTATAGTCGATTCATTCAACATAGTTTGGGTGTCAGATGGTAAGGCACGTTGAATATAAGAGTCATCCGCACCAAGGTAGGTGAGGATGGAGTCATCATCCTGGCACTCCACAACATTAATTGAAGGTGAATCTTCTTCAATCATATCTGGATACAAAAGGGGGAGAGAAGATGGGTCTTCACTATCGCGTTGATAAGTGAGAGGACCCAGGAAGATAGCATTCACGAAAAAAAAAAGTTAGGAGGGATAGCTTCCGGGTCTATCGACTCTGTGGGTGAAGATGGAAAAATGGGCAATGATGGTTTGGAAGGGGTGACGTTGTTGTTTTCCTGGATACAATTGACATGAGGTTTCTTCGGTGTAGGTGGTTCAAAAAATCCAAGACCATGACGATCTTTGTGTTTGTGGGTAGTTACGGGAATGATCACGTGTCGGCCTTGTTCATAAAGACCAAAACCAAAACCCTTCTAAGCACAAGTGTGTCAGGAAGGTGAGGGAAAACGATGGTTGGTTAGATATCGAAAATCAGATTGGAAGGGAACCACACCAAGGGGAGGTTCAAGGGTGACAGAGGATGTGTCAACACCCCCATATGTTAGGTTGGTGCGGAAATTAGGTGGTTCGTAGGAGATCACCTCCCCCACACGACGGTCATAGGTAGGATGTGCATGTAACCGTCCATACCCCGTGGGGTATGAAAGGTGCTAACGTTGTATAAAGGTATTCCCTAGCGTAAGGCATTGAAAAACATCTACCAAGGGGTCTGAAGTTGGGATGTTGTCCGCGGGGAAGGAAGTGGTATTCGCGGTAGTGGGTTCATTGGTTGAAAGTGTGAGTATGGTTAAGGTGGATGGTGGAGACGTGGTTGAAGTAGATGGTTGGGATGGATCATTGGGTGCCTTGACTGGTACAAGCACATCATTAGGGTGATATAACATATTTCAGGTTTTGAAGGGGAAGGGTCAGATTTGATGGTGTATGACTTCCCTCATACATGGGATTCCAAGGGTAGCCTAACAATATGTTGTATTGGAATTCTCCCTCAAGGACATAGAAGAGTTTGGGTAAGGTACGTGGCCCTACACGAATGTTAAGGATCACGGTGCCTAAGGTAGAAGTAATAGCATCGTTGAATGAACGCAACATGGTGGGGTTAGCACACATGCAGCTAGGAGGGATATTCATTTGTTGGAAGGCTTTGGAAGAGATGATGTTTAAGCTAGCGCCCCCGTCGATCATAACATGATGTACCTGGATGTCTCGGACGTAAGCTGAGATGAAAAGAGTGGGATTAGGATCTTCTGCACCAAAGACGACAATTTATTCTTCAGAAAAACTGATGCAGACGACTTACTATACAGGGAGAGAAGTGGTTGTGGAGGTAGGTTGTTTGGTGAGAGAAGTGACGTGGTTGGGTGTTAAAATGGAAGTGACGGGCAAGGTTTCATTAGGTAAGACCTCTATCCCTTGAAGGATCTCGATTAAAGCTTGTCAATGCGATTCAGATGTTTGAATGAGATCATAGAGTGTCATTTTGATAGGAGATTGGTGAAGTTGTTTGATCATGGTGCGGTGGGAAACTCCATCGAGACGGATAGGCAGTCCACGAATGACCACTTTTGGTGGTGGTGCAATCGGGATGGCGAGGAAGGAGAAAGAGAGGCTGCAGGTGTGCTTTCTTTAGCTTTTCCATTGTTTTTCTGACCTCGAGTAGCAATGTTAATCATGTTGATCTCATGAATACGAGAGGAGGAGGATGGCGGGATAAGTCATTGTTCTCAAGAGGCGGGGTTACAATGATGATAGATTTTGGTGAGGCGGGGACAGGTGGTATAGGAAATGGATTCGAAGCTAAGGGCTTCTCTCTCCGTAAATTGTCTTTCTTAGGCTGTCTATCCGAGATAGGTGACTGGCGAAGGATGGCTTTCAAAGCTTTGCATCCTTCTACATCGTGTCCTGGTGTGTGATGGTAAGCACAGATTTTAGATTCATCATAACCTATAGGTCGAGGTTTAGATGGATCATAGAGTCTGAGTGGGGGTAGGGAAATGGTCGCATCCCCTACCAACATATCAAGGATCTTGGAGTAAGATCCTTTGAGTGGGTCAAATTCAGATGAAGATGAGGCTGTTGATTGAGTGGGTGAGATTTTTTATTGTTTTGGTAAGGGTTGGGTGCGAGTGGTTCGTACAGGTGGTGATTTAGGCAAGGGATTTTGATGAGTGGTTTTAACTAGGCATGGTTTCTTCGCACAAGTTATGTTTAGGTAGCTGGTTAGATGATGAGGCCTCAAATGACGTGGTGGTAGGAAATAACCATGGGGAAAGAGAAGCGAAAGTAAACAAGTCCTTCGATGATCAAGTTTTCTTAGGGTTCGTAGGTAGGCCAGATACTTGGGGCGATGGTGTTGATACGCCCATGAGTGTCTGTAGGGGTGCAAAAGGTATAGGTCATGTTAAAGAAGATGTGGGAGGCGAGGTGTATTGTGGCAAGGTGGAGGGGTGAGGCCCTAATATAGAAGGTAGGTGTGATGGTGAAGGCTGAAGCCGAGCCTGTTGTATCGGTGTGATCGGGGCAAGGGTTTTAGTTGTGGAAGAGGTATAGATTGGACTCGAGGAGATTGGGTCTGTCTCCTAGGTGGATTGATGGCAGTATTTTTGGATAAATCTAAACGTTTAGGTGGGTGTGTCAGGCTGGGAATTGGTGAAGTCCCAAGTGTAAGGGAAGGCTTGGTTAGGTTGATAGAGATGGCTGAGGGATTTGATAGAGATGAGGGGGGTGAAGGTGAGGACATAGGCATTTTGAGATTTTGTAAACACCTCGGGTATATGGTAGAGGTGTCTGGATTAGTCATCTGCATTTGAGTAGAGCAGGGTGTACTCAAGCGCTCCCATAAGGCTCATCTATCTTCTGAGGGATGACACTCTTCACGTGTAAACATGAACTTTGGTATGGAAGAGAGATGGGTTGTGATTCGATCCACTGTGGGTGTGATACAGGGGGTAAATGAGGCATCGTATCAATGGGTACTAAGAGGTCAACCGGTCACTGGAAAGATTTAGGTGATGAAGAACTAATAGGTAGAAGGGGATGTTCGAGGGGATCTGTTATGATTGAGGAGTTTGGTGATGTAGGCTCAAGGGGTTTCTCCTCTAAGGGTGACAGAAAAAGTGGCAAGCCTTCTTCTGTTGCAGCAAGAGTGGTGGAAGGAGATGTTTGGGAAATAGATAAGTTAGATAACATCCACTCACAATCTTGCAGGGATGTGGTGTAAGAAGGTTCAGTTGTGAGAAGAGAACTCTGGGCGGTTAATTACTTTATAGGTAAAGGAATAGTGGGACTGTCCTCTTGTCCTGATGAAGGAAAAGGGGGTGAAAATCCCTGCGTTGGTGAAGAAGCTTGATTCAAAATTTCCTCAATGGAAGCCCTAGGTTGGGAGTTGAAAATCGCATGGATCTCATGCACACTCTTCTCCTAGCCGAGGTGTCTTGATTTGTGTTACTTTTAGATGCATGGTTTGGAAATGGTTTGTTGAAGATTTTTAAATTTTGATTAGTGGGGGCATTAGGATTATCGAGAGTTATATCCCCTGCATCAACCATTTCCTACACTATGTTTTTCAACATCTTGCAGTTTTCGTGACTGTGTCCCTTCACGTGATGGAAGTTACAGAAGTCATTTTCTTTATACCAAGAAGGAATAGCGTGGGTGGAATCAAACCCGGAGTGAGGTTTAATAGGAGGCAAGGTGATAGCTCCTGCTTTAAGCAATTTTTCTAAGATCACACCATAAGTTTCTCCCAAGGGAGTATAATTGATGGGCTCGGCTTTATACTTATAGGTGGCTTTCGGCTGGGTATTAGACAGTGCTTGAGATTTGACCATCACAGCATGTACGGAACCCTTTGATTTCAAGTAGCTGATGTGTGAGAATTGGTGGTGTTGGGTTTGGTGGTAGAGTCTTGGGTCCGGAAATTTGAGCTTTTGTTGCGTAACCTCAATTTCTCTTCCTCTAAGGCTCGAATCTCTAGTTTCCGAGCCATAGTAAAGGCCTCATCAAATGTGCGGAAAGTTTGAATTTGGAGGGTGGGAGAAATGTGTTTAGCATAGGCCGCGTAAATAGTTTGATGAGCTCGGCCTGAGGTAAGGCATAAGTAAGTTGGTTGATGAGGCCCCGCCATCGTCCAATGAAATCTGTGATAGACTCGTCTTCAAATTGTCAGATGGCATAGAGGTCGGTAATGGATACTTTCTTGGCAATATTGATGGAGAAGTGATCTAAGAAATATTGGGCTAACTGGTTAAAGGAGAAGATTGAATGTTGGGTTAAAGCACTGTACCACTCCAAGGCAGGTCCTGATAAGGACATGGGAAAGGTACGGAGTAGTAAGGCATCGTCATGAGCAATCAGATAGTAGGCATGTCTGAACGATCGCAAGTGTTGTTGAGGGTCCTCCTTACTATTAAAGCGAGTAAATTTCGGTAATTCCCATTGAGGAGGATATGTATGAAGGGGGACAGAAGGATGAATAGGCTCCCGACAAACTTGCTTGTATGTCAGGGTGTTACGACTTCCTGAAATAGAAGCCTCAAGATTTTGCATCTTGTCCATCATCTGTTTGATTAAATCATTGGTTGGGTTAGATGATGGTGTTGTCGTTGTAAACAGAGGAGGATTGGTCCAAGAGCCGCTACTAGACAATGGTGGGATTGAATGTTGATAAGATAATGGTGATGAATGTGTTGGGGCAGCCGAATAAGGGTGTCCTATATAAGAGGTTGAGGCCACCGGATGAATTTGTGGAAATGAAAAGGTGGGCGGAACTTGTGAGGGAAAGCTCATGTGTATAGGTGGCAGAGAGCAAGTGATGAAAGAGGCAACCTGTGAGAGAGATGAGGTAGGGGTAGTGGATGGTAGTGATATGTGGGGTCCCAGATTAACCAGAGGAAAACCAATCGGTGTAGTATGAACCACCGAAGCTACTGAGCTGGGAGACGGGGCTAAGGATGAAGATGGTGAGGCAGAGTTATTAGGTGGGGAAGGGGCTAAGTGAGTGGTGATACTAATAGGCATACCAACGAGGAGCTGACCATCGGGTGCACGGTCAGGGGTATGAGACAAATAATATTGTATGCAGTGCTAGGATTAGCATCCAAAAATTTGGAAAATTCCTTATCTCCTATAGGGATCTTGGGAAAATTACTGGTATCTCGTAGGATTCCCCATAGGATGCGAAGGGGGTGACTCAGGCAAAGGCACGGAACAGGCATGTGAAACCATGGTTGCTACTTGTTTCTAGGTGATAACAACCATGGAAAAGAGGACACAACAGGGATTTAATCAATCTGGGCAAAACAGTGACAAAATGTTGGAATTGATAGGTTGCTGGTGTGTCAAGAACTGTTAAACACAGTAACCGATATCGGTCAGATAACCGATGTCGGTCAAGAATGTAACCGGCATCGGTCAGTTAACCGATGTCGGTAGTATGGGACCGGTGTCGGTCACTGTGAAAGCAAAGAGAGGATGTAAGAAGCTGTTGGTTTGGGGATAACAATGCTTAATATACCTACCAAACTATCTTGAAGTGATCACTGAAACAGTGTATGACAGAGAAACAGAACTAAAAACAAGCAAGATGCACAAGCAAATCAATAGACTAACCCTAGGATTAGTTTTAATCACTTTGGGCTTATGCCTTAGACGCCAGATGATGTCAATCCTAAACAAGAGACCTAAGGGAGATGTCAAGTTTGTTTTGGCTCATAAGGCTACCTCAATCAAGCGGAGGAATACCGCGGGAAGGGGGGATGTTTGAGCTGTTGTGTTGATTATGATGTGATTTGGTATGTGTTGTGCAGTGAGAGTAAGATTAATTTCTTGTCAATACCGTGGATATCACCCCCATGTGTATGACCTGTTACTTAATCTATGTTCACTAGAATTAAAAATAACAAGCAAGAATGTGATGCACGTGTTTTAAACCCAAATCGAAAATGATATTCGATGAAGCAAAGAAGATGACTTTCACTAATGCAAAGATTCTAAAGAAAGACAAATTCTTTTACCAAAATGACAAAATATTTTGTGAATATTTAGAAGAAAGAAACAACAAGTATGCTCCCTATATGAAAGCAAGCAAGAAAGAAAGAAACCCGAAATGGGTCCCACCGGGCGTGCCAAAATGTTTCGCACAAAATTTCTTTCCGAATAGAGTTGCTTCTATCCTTTCATTCTCTTGAGAAACAGATAAGGGTTAGGGCTAGGAGGAATACCTATTGAATGTTGGGAAGGTGTGCGCGTACCGTAGAGAGATCAGATCGATTGTGAAGAACTCCTTTTTGTCTGGGAAGGACTACTGGTTCCTGATGAAGATACAGGTCCAAGGAATGTGGTGGCGACAGTAAGGCTTAGTTGGGATGATCCAGTATTAGAAAGCGAGCTGATGAAGCTATCCTCAGTCTTTTCCAATGCTTGAATGAGAGTGACAGCGATCCAGTTGCTCAGTTGCAGTCTTCGGCTCGATGCTCTTCTCTACAACCTCTTTTGCTTGTTTCACTTCTCTTTCTCCTACACAAATGAATTCTGGATCCTTTCTTTTTGGTTGGGGGAGGTCATTAACAGGGAACTGATGGCGGTTACGTAACCGATGGTGGTCCAGTAGGAACCGACATCGGTTAGGTCAAAGTGGCTATTTTTAGTAAAACAGCCATCTTTCCCTCATTTTCTCCCAAGGGATCAGTTATGGGCTTGGTCAAGTCATTATTTGGCTTGTTTTGGTGCGGGTGAGGGCTGATGAGTCATGGATGTGGGTCTGGACCAAGTCATAGGTCTTAATTAGGTTGGTTTAGGGTTAGGGCTAGGTCATGGTGAGGTGGCGGGTTTGGAGATGTGGATTTATTAATTATAAGGTAATTAATAAATCATTAGGTGTGTAAGGTTTTAGGTGGTGAGGTAGGGTTAGGTTACGGGATGAGATACGGGGTAAAGGGTGTTGGAAGACCCAAATTTGGTGTCTACACATACATCCCGCATGCTTCACTTAATGCATGCATTGATGAAATGTTGATGGCATGGCTTGCATGGCATGAATCCATGGTCGGCCTAGAAGAATGTTATATGGAAGTTCCAAGTCTAGGACGTGAAACTTTGTCTGATGACAAGTGGGACCTACCTCCATAGGCAGCGTGATGGTACCTACTGATTCCCTTTCCGCATTGTTGTATGCGGTGATAGTGATGATATGGGACTCAAGATCTTCCTCTGTATGCCCCAATTGTTTGACCAACTTAAGCGTGTAGATGTTTAACCCAGATCCATTATCCACAAGCACCCATTTCATTTTCCTGTGGGTGACAACTACCTTAATGTGTAAGGGAAGATTATGTGTCGATTCTCAATAGGGATTTCCCTATGGTTGAAAGCGAGATGTTCACTTGGTATGATGTTTTCCACCGTGGCTTGAAGGTGTGCGGATCAACTTCTAAAGGCACTCCCAACCTCTAAATAGTTTGGTACAGAATTTCCTTATGCAAATTAGATATCTTGAGAAGATCTAAGATTGAAATCTTAGCGAGATGTCTTTTCAAGTTGTTCTAAAAGGTTATATTTACCGGTTTACGGGGTCAATAGAGAAGGTTATGTCATCACCAATCCGCACTATGATAATTCTTCACCGGGAACTCCTCGTGCTATGATTATTTACTAATGCACATCCTTTAGTTTGGTGGATGTAATCTGGAAACACAACAACAAACATAACACAAGAATACCATAGACTTTGATAAGAAGGGATGATGATAAATCTGAAATATCAAAGTAAATTATAATAGTAACATGAAATTGTTACAATCTCACCCATGAGGTACTTCAAGTGTCATTGACTTCACTTGCCTTTCACCAAGAATATGGGAGAAACTTTACAATTACACCTCTTAATGGCTTCTTCAACACACCTTTAAACCGATGGCTTCCTTTACACACTTCATACAATATTTCTCAATACTTCCTTCTATGCTAAATGAGGGGGTGACCTCTTTATTTATAGACTTCTAGGCTTATCCATATTATCTCTAAGATAGGATAAGAAATCCATTCTGACGAATCATATTCCATACCTTAACTCTTATTTGTACATGTAAGCTTATCTTTTAAGATAAGATAAACCTTATCATTTCACATGGGTTCCACATTTTGACTTTTTACAAATAAAATATACAAAATATTTATGACCTCACTCCTTGTCCTTATTACCAATATAATATTTCTAATTCCTAATCATGTAGACCCTACTTCTCTTCTTACCCAAACTTTGACATTTTAACATTACCGGACCACTTACGACAAATATTTAATTTTTACCACAACATTCCTATTGTACTTTTGACTATTACCGTACTATACATTATTGGCGGCGTCGATCTTGTACAATGCCGTTATCTTTATCGATGCTACTACTAATTATACTTAACAACATCCTATTCCTAATACATACATTAATGAAATAGAAATTATGGAGGAAAATTTTAGTGTCGACATCTTCCCCTTCCTAGCTTCTACTCCGTCCTCGGAGTAGACTATTCTCGTGCTTGGAAAATCTTCAACTTGTCGTGGTTAACCCATTTTGTAATGGGAGTGCCATTCAATTCCTCCAAATCGGTATGTACCATTTTCATGCACAAACCGCTATTTTGTAGGGCCCCATCCATTTTGGAAGAAATTTTCTCTATCTTCTTTTTTTTGTATCTCGGAATCATATACTAGAACCAAGTCATTCACATGAAATGGAGACTAACGGATCTTTTGATCAAATTATTCCTTTTACTTCATTTTCTTCTTATGGCTTGTATCCTTTACTATTTCCCTCATTTCCTCGAGCAAATGAAGATGTACCAACCTTTCTTTTACTGAATCACTTTCATCCATCCTTTCATTTTTCATAACTCTCACAGTGGGAATATCAAACTCAATAGGAAGAACTGGATCAATGCCATAGTCCAACTGAAATGGGGAGTATCCTGTTGCTGACTTTGATGTTGCCCTATATGCCCACAATGCTGCATGAATCCTTTTATCCCATTTATGTACCTGCAAGGCTGCATCTTTTGCTAGAATTTGACACAACACAAAATTTATTCGTTCCACTTTGTCCATTTGTGCTTGGCTTTTATGTTGTTGCCTTCCTGTGCTTAATAGAAAACTTATTGACTAGGGCTTCTACCACCTCATTAATGAAGTGGATTCCTTGATTTGTTACAATTTCTAATGGACAACCAAATCTAGTGACAATGCGTTCATATATGAACCTTGCCACCTTATCCATGGAAGTCATGTTTTCAATGGCCTAGCTTCAACCCACTTGGTTAAATAATCTGTGGCAACTACAATATACTTATTTTGGTGTGAGGTAGTTAGAAGTTGACTTACAATGTCTATTCCCCACTTTTCAAAGGGACCAAGTGGAAGAATAGGACATAATGGAGCTGATGAAGTCTTACGGTTACCATGTGTTTGACAAATATCACATGTCTTACAATAATTATAACAATCTTTAAAAAGAGTGGGCCAGTGATAACCTGCATCCAAGATCCTTCTTGCTGTAAGTTGTCCAGAGAAGTGCCCTCCACATGTACCATTGTGGAATTCTTCTAGCAGTTCCTTCCCTTGATCATGTCCAACTGCCCTCTTGTACTGTCCATCAGGTCCTATTTGAAATAATACTCCATGCAGAATAGAATATGGACAACTGGCTTGAGTAATCTTTCTCTTAGTCTTTGCATTGGCACCATCAGAAACTTGAATTCATTCAGATAATTCCAAATATCTATGTATTCACTAGGGATTGTGTCAAGGATAACAATGCTTTGCATTGGGAAATCATCATCATCACAAGATGATCCTAAACCATCATAGGCTCGAGAGAGTGCATCTGCATTGACATGCTTCTTTCCTAGCCTATCTATAATATCAAATTCAAATTCTTGTAGCAAAATTATCCATCTTGCTATCCTCCCTGATGGGTTAGGCTTATTGACAATATATTTTAGAGCCTGATGATCTGTTACAACTAGAAATTTTTTCCCTAGCAAGTAATTCCTAAACTTCTTTATAGTAAAAATGATAGCCAGAGCCTCTTTTCGATTACAAGATAATTTACCTTAAGACTTTGCTCATTTGTCTCTGCTCCCAAAGTAAATTAGATGTTCATTCCCATTTTCATCCTTTTGGCTCAAAGTACTTCCTAGTGCTGCATCTGAGGCATCAGTGTACACAATGAATGGCTTGCTCCAATCTGGATTCTTTAAAATAGGTGAAGACACCAGGGCTTCCTTTAGTTGTCTAAAAGCTTCATGTGCCTTATTTTCTGGTTCATAAGTAACATCCTTCTTCAAGAAGCTCAGGTTAGTGGTCAGTGTAATCTTTGAGAAATTCTTGATGAACCTTCTATAGTAACCCACATGGCCTAAAAATGATCTCAACTTACTTTTATTCATAGGAAATGGTAAATCTTTGATTTTTGAAACTTTATCGGATCGACCAATACCATCTCTGATACAACATGCCCAAAAAAACACCTTTAGAACATCCAAAGACACACTTTGTAGGGTTTAGTGAGGCTTGTGCTTCATCTAACCTTTGAAATACTATCTCCATTTGGTGCAGGTGGTCCAACTTGCTCCCATAGATGCAAAAATCATCCAGAAATACTCTGATGAAGGTCCTAATGTAGGGTTCGAACACCCTATTCATCAAACGCTGGAATGTTACCGAGCATTACACAACCCAAAAGGCATAACTCTATAAGCATACGTTTCCCAAGGAGTGGTGAATGTGGTCTTCACTGGTCTTTCTCTATACGAACTTGGTTGTAGCTGCTATATCCATCAAAGAAACTATAGCACTCTTGGCCAGCTACTTCCGTTAAGATCTGATCTGAAAATGGAAGAGGGTAATGATCCTTCTTTGTTGCCTTATTGAGCTTCCTATAATCAACAAAAATTCGTAGCTTCCCATTCTTTTTATTGAGATCACAATGAGAGAAACCCATTCTAAATTCTCCACAAAGAAATATGAATCCTACATCAAGCAACTTATCTATTTCTTCTTTTACAGTCTTGGAAAAATTAGGATTCATTCTATATGGCATTTGCTTTATGGGCTTAGCACCATCTACCAGCTCAATAGAATGTTCTACCCAACTTACTTGACGGAGTTCCTTGTAATCAAAAGTGAATATGTGTATGTACCTTCGAAAGAGCTGGAGGTAGGATTCCTTCTCACTCTCCATCATAGCATCACCAATCTTTATTTGTTGGAGACGATCATCAACTTCTTCTTCAGATAATTTTATGGGGTCATGAGTTGGTGTGACTGGAAGGATATCCATGACTGAAACATCAACCTCACTTTCTTCATCTTCAGTGTCCACTTCACTAGTACTAGAGTAATCAAAGGATGTCCAATCATCAGTTTCATCACTTGAATCCACAGGTTCTGCCTTATGATGTCGAGGGATCACGTTTATCTTCACCCTCTCTCTACCACGTCCAAGTGTCATGAAACCTTCATTCCAGTAGTTTCTTGCATGAACTCTCCTTAGCCATGGTCTTCCCAGCAGCATTGGGTACGCAACAGTACCATTTTTCATCACCTGAAAGTCTACCACACATACAACACCCATAACAGATATTGCCACATTTGAAACTACACCTTCTGGTTTAGTTTTTCCTTTATTTAATGACCTTAACATAAGTGTTGAAGGGTGATCAATTTTTAAACCCAACATATTCATTACAGACTCGGTCATTACATTAACTGCAGCACCTCCATCAACTAAGACATCATGAATTGAAATACCATTACATAATACCTCAGCTTGTGGAGCATAGGGATCTGCCTCTGCCTCCAAAACAGGGACCTCAACCTCCTTCCTTCGTCGAGCATTGAGTCCACTTCGCAACTCCCGCCTCTTCTCAGAAGACATAGCCAAGAGTTGACCATATGTAATATTTGCAGGCCTTTTGGATAGATCTTCCAAGATGGAGTATGGTCCTTGTCCCTATGAAATCAGAAAATCCTGCACACCCAACTTTCTTCTCCTATGTTTCTTACTAGTTTCTCCTTTCATCTTCTTAGGATCATTTCCATCTTGATTATCTTTTTCTTTCTTTCTTTTTGTTATAAACACATCTACTTCATTATTTTTGCTCTTATCTACTACATCAAAAGAATTCACAGGTGCTTTTCCTTTATCATTATCTCCTTTACCGATGTAGAAGCTCTATCTAGAAAATTATACTTATAATGACCCTTTTATAACTACCATAACATACAACTTCAAAATATTTCTTTTTGGACCTCTATCTCCTCCCCGAGAACTAAATTCTTTTCCTTGAAGAAGATTAATAGTTAACTCGAACCATCTTTTTGAGCAGATCTTCATACTCAAGTAGATGTACTAGGAGAAATATTTGTGGTCACCGGAGTGATTGTGGATTCTGACCAAAGGTGTTGGTGTAGGCTCTACTTTAGCAAAAATTTCTTTGGGCTCCTCTTCCATGCTTTCTTCTTGCCTTCTTGCAATCTCCTTCACTTGTTCAATGGTAGTCAGGCAGTCATACTTCACTCGTTGTCTAATCTCTGGCTTCATCCCAAGAATGAAGTGCTTACATAGGAGATTATCCACGCTGTTCATCAACCCATCCGCTAATCCTTCCTTCCGAATCTGGGCATCGAGCTTCCTCCTTAGCTCTAGAACATGAGCATGATAATCCCTTATCTTCTCCTTCTCTCCTTGGGATAGCTTTGTGATCTCGATCATGAGATCTACATATTTCTGTTGTTCACCAAATTCTTCAAGAAAACTTTCAGTTAATAAATCCCATGAATTTTTCACATTTTCACCTAGTGTTTCAAACCACCTAAGTGTTGAACCATCCAAAAAGGTAGGAAAAAATTCAGTCCATTGTTCCCTTCTTATAAGGCCATTACAAATACAAGATCGTTTAAACTCTTGAATGAAAGAGGAAGCATCTTCATTAGATTGGGCTGAAAAAACAAGAATCTTCCCCATTTTCAAAAGTAACCACCGTAAAATACCAACCCACAAGTACAATCAACAAGACTTATGTGCACAAATAATTGGAATCACTGTAATAGAAAGTGACTTTACACCTTTCTACAGTAAAATAGAAATGACCACGGTAACTATGGTAAAACTTGACTTACTGCGGTAAAAACTAACTTTGTTGTGGTAAACACTATTCATAGTAAAAAGTGAAGTTATCATGTAAATACTATTCACGGTAAAAAGTGACTTTACTATGATAAATACTATTCATACCAAAAATGACTTTACCATGGTAATTACTATTCATAAAAAATGACTTTACCATGGTAACTACTATGCACAGTAAAAATAAGGTTACCCTCCAATTGATTTTTGACTAAGTGGGAATATCTCTCCAGAAATCCACCAATGAGGAATGGTCCCGGCAATGGAACCAAAATGTCATCACCAATCCAAAGACTATGATAATTCTTCACCGGGAACTCCTCGTGCTATGATTATTTACTAATGCACATGTACCTTTAGTTTGGTGGATGTAATCTGGAAACACAACAACAAACATACCACAAGAATACCATAGACTTTGATAAGAAGGGATGATGATAAATCTAAAATATCAGCGTAAATTATAATAGTAACATGAAATTGTTACAATCTCACCCATGAGGTACTTCAAGTGTCATTGACTTCACTTGCCTTTCACCAAGACTATGGGAGAAACTTTACAATTACACCTCTTAATGGCTTCTTCAACACACCTTTAAACCGATGGCTTCCTTTACACACTTCATACAATATTTCTCACTACTTCCTTCTATGCTAAATGAGGGGGTGACCTCTTTATTTATAGACTTCTAGGCTTATCCATCTTATCTCTAAGATAGGATAAGAAATCCATTCTGACGAATCATATTCCATACCTTAACTTTTATCTCAGACATGTAAGTTTATCTTTTAAGTAAGATAAACCTTATCATTTCACATGGGTTCCACATTTTTAGACTTTTTACAAATAAAATATACAAGATATTTATGACCTCACTCCTTGTCCTTATTACCAATATAATATTTCTAATTCCTAATCATGTAGACCCTACTTCTCTACTTACCCAAACTTTGACATTTTAACATTACCGGACCACTTACGACAAATATTTACTTTTTACCACAACATTCCTATTGTACTTTTGACTATTACCGTACTATACATTATTGGCGGCGTCATACTGGCAACGCCGTTATCTTCTATCGGATGCTACTACTAATTATACTTAACAACATCCTATTCCTAATACATACATTAATGAAATAGAAATTACGGAGGAAAATTTTAGTGTCGACAGCTTCTAGAATCATGAGGCAAGTGCGCCTTGTTACTATAGTGCAGTCCTTTCCCTTGATCCGAATGGTATTGATACGGTCACAGGAGAGTGAATACATCCAATTAGTGAATCATAATGATTATTATCTCTTTTGGTGTATAAGTAATTCGCAGCTTTATAAGTTTGGGATGACTCTCCTTGATCCGGCTTTGACTTTTCTGACTTATCATACTTGGGGAATGGTTCTTTATAAATCCCCATTTTCTCGTTAGTTTGCTTGTGTTTTGCTAGGGTTATCCACCTCTATCTCCTTATTGTTAATGAGGTCTTGAATATAATGGTAAAGCCACGAAATTTATCTGTCTTATGTCCTTTAATGTGATGCATTTCACAATATTCATGCTCTTTTAACCACAAAGGTTTTAGAGCATTGTCATCAAATGGTTGCATTGTATGATAGGTCATCATGTGGGCCACATCCAACTATTTTAGTATGACTAACAATGGTTCATTAAGAGAGGTGAATGTTCTTCACTTTGGTGGTGGTTGAATTGGGCCCTTGGTTAGTTTAAAAGGTTGACCAATTTGGACCATTTGAACATGTTTGGAATCGGTGATTCCGTCTCCCACCACATTTTTGTTTTTGTTAAAGATCTTTGGCTTTTCCGTAGGTTTGACACTTTGGTTGTCTCTAGATTGGGTTTTGAGGTTGTCTTTGGAAATAAGAGACTTTTCTATTTGAATCCCTTTCTCGATAACCTCCTCAAAAATACGAACACAATGTATTTGGAGGTGGAAAGCTATATCGGGGTTGAGATTGGGAACAAAAATACTAACCAGCTGTTTTTCAGGGAAAGCATAAGGGAAGTGACTAGCTATCCCTCTCCACCATTGGAGGAAGTTGGCGAAGGTCTCATTTGGGTGTTTCTTGGCACCACACAAGTCTGCCATGGTGACATCACTCTCTATGTTGTATGAGAAGTGACGCACAAATCGCTCGCCGATTCGCCGTGTGAAAATTGATCCTCGTTATAAGCGTGTAAACCGCTCCAATGCTTGACCTCTAAGACTCTTGGGAAAACATCTGATAAGGTAATTATCACTATAAGACACCTCTTGACACGCCATGTAGAAATCTTTAACATGATCCCTTAGGTCTCCCTTTCCTTTGTATTTGTCAAACTTTTGGCATATAAAATTTCTTTGGAAAGGGTTGAAGGGTCATTGACTTGTCAAAATGATAGGGGCATAACTCTTCGTATTGATATTCCTAATGCTCCCTATATTGCACTCTTCTAAGCTCGCAAGTGTCACTTTCATAGACTGCACTTCTTGTGCGAGCAATTTTTCTTTAGTGGGAGAAGCAGGGATGTAAACACTATGGTACCCTGTGTCTTCTTCTCCTTGGTTTTCTCAATGAAGTTCATTAATTTTAACCTTAGGCCTCAACTTTTGAACGTTCTTTTTGCATCTTTCGCACATGGGAAGTAAGCAAAGATAGTTATCAGCTAAGGTTACTGATTTTTTGTTGGATTGTGGCTTGGTTTGTTGCTTCTTCTTCCAAAGGTTCCTCCTCCTCGTATTGTGGAGGTTCTTCACCCATCTCATGTTCTATCTTGTTTCTTTGTGGTACTTTGATAAAGGGTATTCTATGCCCTACCACTTTATCATTCCCTGCATAAGAAGTGGAAGCATGTCCGCCTATTAAAATATCTTCCATATTGATAAGGGGATGTTCTTCCTTAGTATCGTCATTTACAAGTAGTATTGTTTCATTCTTGGTGGGAAATTTGGCCCCTAATTCCATGACCCGTGCCAACACTCTATCTTTGTTTCTAAGAATAAATTCATCTAGTAGAGTGGGGTTGAAATCGAAGTCTGCATGTGGAGATTCTAATTCATTTCCACTATGGTCAACCATCTCTTTTTTTTCCTTTTCTGCACAAAAACAATGGTCCTAAGTCATGTCCAATGAAGGGGTTTGACCCTTTTCTATTAGAGTTTCCCAAGCTTGCGCTTGTTGTTCCTCGTACATCTATTTCTTTAACCCTAGATGTGTTTTAGGAGCCATGTTTTTGTGATAGTTTCACTAGGGTAAGTTGTAAATGTGTTCAAAGCTTAGTGATCACCCCTAAGTGAAATGTAAAATGTATTTGTTAAGAGTATGATAAATAGGGTATGAATTACCAATGATATAAGCATTTGGTATCAAAACCTATTTAAATGAAGTACCTCCTAGACTATGTTTCAAAGAGTAGTTCCACGTCGCAAGATGTTTAACAAATTTTTTCACTTATGCCAAGTTCAAGGGAATGAAAAAAATGTAAGTAAACACAAGAATTCAATGTGACCTCCTAATCAAGATATACAAAAAGTGAGCTCAAATTTGATTAAGACCGATATCTCAAAAAGTGCCATTACAATTCGTGAATGACACAACAATATCACTAAGATATGTTAACCCACTTTGCGAGAAAGTGAAGTATTGATATCAAGGTGTTATTGATATAACACACACAAATGGTAATACCTATCACTCTTCAAAATTGAGGTAATAATAGAACCAAACCGAAAATCTCAAAGTATAGCTAGCAATAGTTAAGAATGTACACAACGTAACCTTACAATATAGATATTTATGTCGAGTTCACAAGAAATAAGACGTAAATATAAAAATTGTAGTGATACAATATAAACAAGCTAACTCTTCCAAGGAAGCCCGCGGTGATGAACCACACCTAACTATAATGATGATCTTGACATGTGTATCAAGATCACAATGACTACCAATGACGCGAAAATGCCTCCACACACTTTAGACGTTTAAAACCACAAACATGGATGGGTGTAAACAGACATAAAAGTGAGAGAAAGCTTGATCGATTGGTAACAAAAGGTAGTCACCCTCTTCCGATTAACAAAGTATCAAAAAAATGTGAAGGAAGTAAATCGAAAGACGAAAAACACTAGCTTCACTTTAGCAGAGTTTCACCTCACCCTAAGGCAAGTAAAAACTAAACGAAAGTAATGCGTCACATGTTTCTCAATGAAAATATGGTTCACAACCGAACACTATTTTTAGAATGGTCTAAGTGGGCTCCTGGCCAAAGTATATCTTCCTAGGTGGTTCTCTTGTCCTAGGTGCTATAAAGATTATCCACGAGTGGGATAATTTACCCAAAAAGTCACAATGACTAGTTTGGGAGTATCTCGACATTTCCCCCTTCAAGCATAGTGGGAAATAAATGCGTCCAAATGTGTACTTAAAAGGGTCATGTAGGGAAAACTTGTAACTCTATCTCACAAAGGATTTACTAGTCAGATAGGTAGTGCAGAGCACTTCCCGTTTCATCCACAAGGTTCCCTCTTGTGTGGACTACTTTGGGGTTCCTGGAACCACCCCCATTGTTGTAGCTTAAGGTGTTATGCCTAAGGGGTTATGTTCCAAATGGAGTGGAGAGGGACGTACCTTTTCTATAACCTGCAATACAGTTTTTGAATATGTTGTTCTTTTTATCTTTTTAATTTAGATGTGGTTTGCTCGAACACCGTTTGGCAACTTGTATAACAACCGTATTAGTAGTTTTTGACTTTTGTTTCGATTCCTTCGTTCTTTGACAAGTGTTTTGGTCTTGTAATATGATTTTTAGTAGTTTTCCATAAAAAGAGAAGGCCTCATTTCTGATTCCCGGATCGTCCAAGGACACAAGAGAAGAGCATATGCGATGTCTTCAGAAATCCCAAAAGATAACCAATGGACTTTAATTCAACTATGCCAAATTAACCAATTCTAAATCAAATACCCTTAGCAATCTCAAAGCATCAAAATGATTTAAGAAGTGTTTCTGATTCCCAAGATCGCCCCAAGGGATGTGAGGGAAGAGCATACATGATCCATATTCCTATTAGTAAACAATGCAAAATATCACCTAATCAACTACAAACATGTAAAAACAACCTGCAAAGACAAATATATGATTAGATAAACCTGTAAGAATGTTAGCACATCAACACTTTAATTTCAAAAAATGCAAAAGGACACCTGTGCCCCTTTTCAGCGCCTGCACGTGGGTTAGGGCGTATGCACCACCAAAGGTTGTTTTTGGCACATAGTGTACCTACGCCACCCGAGAGATGTGTGCACCCACGAAAATAGTGCCTACACCACTAAAACAGTACATGTGCCACTCTCTGAATTTTTATATTTATTAAACACTTGCACCACCAGAGAGGTGTGTGCACCACAAAAATAGCGTATGTGCTACTATAAGAAAAATAGATAGAAAAAGCAGACATGAATAACCGTATTACTTAGACAATATACCTACACCACTAAAACAACATGTGCGGCCTAGTTAGGGCATGTGCGTTGAGTGACAAGTTTCAGTATGTAGTGAAGGTATAGTACGAAATGATGTCTACGCTCGGGTTAGTGCACCTATGCACCGTTTGGTTAGGTTATGTGTGCCGGGTTAGTACGCATGCGCCGCGGTGGTTGGAAAACAGAGTGACATATTTTATCGTGCACCTGCGTCACCAGAGAGATGTGTGTGCCCCAAAACCATGTCTGCGCCATGAAAATTGTGCCTGTGCCCTAAAGACCTTGCTGCGGTAGACTCGCAACAAAAATACGACAAAGAAACACAAGAAAACTCACAATATCTCAATTTTTGATAAGTTAGCTTAAGAATGGCAATAACCCATTAAAATTAAGGCTATGATCATGAAGTTACACATATCAAATGAGAAAAATTCCAAGAAAATGGATATTAATTACTACATGTGCATATCCAAAATTAGCAAAAACAATGAAACTTAAACTAAAATGCCATAGGACTAAGGGTCCCACTGGGCATACCAAATGTGTGCAAGTGTCTCTACAATTTTAACCAAATTTAGAGCAAGGAAATTACCACCTAAAAATAGCTTCCTAATCTAGCTAAAAATGAAAAATTACACCATCATGATGAAGAAATGAGAAAGTCCTACCCTTAAAATTAATAACTTTGAATATAATCAAAACACAATGTAAATTGATGAACTCTATTCCCCTTAATTTCCTAATTAAACATTTAAAAATGGACCTAAATAGTCCAAATGGCAATCAAATTATATTGCTTGCTTTTATCCTTCAATGGATGCTTGGGTGTGAGGTTTAGCTCTTCAAGAATGGAGGATGGAGGGATCAAGAATGAAAAAATGCCGTTAGTATGAAACTATGTGCTTACTTTTGTCTCTTGAGAGATTTAGGTGTTAAGTGTAGAAGTAGAGGGATGGTTGTTTATATAGCCCAAAGGACAAAGGATTCAACACATCCTCATGAATGTGGGACTAATGGAGATGTAGAGTTAGTTATGGATAAGGGGGGTTTAAGAGGGGTTGAGTTAGCTTTAGGAGGGTTTAGTTTGTTCTCAAGTGGCTCATGTGGATAAAGGGGGTGTATTAATTAATCAAGATGATTAATAAATACATGTGCAAGCTTTTATAAGCTTTTAGATGGATTTTAGTGTGATTTGGACCATTAAGAGGGAATTAAACCAATTAAATAGAGATTTATTGATTTAATGAGAAGGGAGGCTAATTAATTAATAATAATTAATTAGACTAGATAGAAGGTGTTGATTAACAAAGGGTCATTAATTAGGGTATGTGTTGGATAGGTGACTTAATTAATTAGTGTAATGTAATCAATTAATGACAATGGAAGAGAAGATGAGTGCTATTGACAATATGTCATCAATTTGTGGGAAAGGAGATAATTAGTGCAATGTAAGTATTTAAATTGCTACAAAACAACACATTACATGCTCTGCTTGCCTCTAAGTTTCTTGCTAGACATGTGATGTTTCTCATCTTATGAAGGAGAATCAATTTGGGCATGAACATGACCTACACTAGAATGAGGATTAATAACACCAATGAATTCTAGACCTGTTGTTGGATATGCTCTTCAATCACCACTGATCTAAGTGGAATTACAACAAGTTGTGGTCTTCCCATAAATTATTGGTAAGGCTCACACTTAGATACCCATTTCTAAGCATCTTAAAAGAGAGTATGCCAATAGTACCTCCCTCGAAGTATACTTTGCTTGTGACCATGAAAGATAAATGTCCACCGTAGACTTGGTCATGAGATGATTTTAGCAACTTCTCATGTTGCTCCTTATCAATAAACCTTAAGAAATATACATCAAGAGATATCTTATACAATACATGGTTCTAAATCACATACCTTGCATCTTTGAGCTTGAGGGTCTTTCTTTTCTTGTAATCCATGTGCTTTAGACAATCACCATAAGTGAGGAAGTAATTAATATCACTGTACCACTCATTGGTAGTATTTACAAAGAGTACTTGGGGTAGGTCCTTACTTATGCATCCATAGAAATGGCATTATTTCTCTTCATACTTATCCATGAGAGACTCATCTTCAGCTATCAACAGGCATAAACTATTTCCTCTAACCATATTAGATGGCCTTATCTCCGTGTCACAGCCTTGAATATTTGACACCCAATTTCCTGTTTTTGGTCCCAAATATTGTTGAGTCAAGATAGACTTTATAGATGATCCAAGAACCATTACAATGGTGTGAGAATGTAGGATGTAGAATATGAAATTATTGAATTCCTTGACCACCACATAAGCATGTTTTTCTATGGAGGAGTATTTGAGCTCATGAATCTTCAATGGGCAGCTCATAAAGTAAATAGGAGCCTTAGATCATCTTCATTTTTCTAAACTAAAATAGTTGAAATAGTGTGCTCATATGCATAACAATCCAAAATGAAATCTTTACTTGAAATCAGACATACTAGGCTTGGAGCTTTGGCTATGGCCTTCTTTATATTCTCAAAAGCTTATTTTTACTCCTTACTCAACTTGAAACTCTCTTGGGCCTGAATTATTTTTTTAATATGATTTGTCAACTCGAAAAAATATTGAATAAAGTAGCGAATGAAGTTAACCTTACCAAAATAATGAGTGGACTCCTTCTTGCTTATGGGTAAAGTGAGGTTTTGAATGGCTTGTACTTTTCTAGATCAATATTTTCTCCCTCATTATTCCCAATATATCCTAATATCTTTCCTTTAGTCACTCCAAAGATTGAATTTTTTAGATTTAGTGATATACCATTCCTCAAAACTTTAGCAAAACTTGTTTAAGGTGTATCAAATGTTCATTCCTCTTTTAAAAAAGACTGTGAGATGATCTAGACAAGTGATGTTAATTTTTTCTTCAAGTCCTTGATATCCAAGTCCATTTCTCTTTGAAATGTGGCCCATTGATGGGACCAATCGACATCCATGTTTAGGAAAAGGTTCCCCATTGAGTTGTAAAAGCGAGTCTTACATTGATCTTCTTGAGCAACTTTAATTTGATTGTATCCAGAGAATAAATCTAGAATGGAAACCATTTATGAACCTATGACTATTTGTAAAATTTGATTCATGATTGGCAAGGTGGATACTTATCTTTTAGAGAAGCTTGGTTTAGATTCCAAAATTCTACACAAATCCTTATTTCTCCATTTTTCTTTGAGATAGGGACAATATTTTCCACCCATGTAGGGTGATGGAATTGAAAAATGATCCTTGCATTTTACATGTTTAACACTTCCTCCGATATTTTTCCAAAGAATCTTTGGATTATATTTTCTTTTCTTTTTCTAGAATGGATTTGTTTCATACTTGAGTGGTATTGTGTGTTGTATCTCTTTCTTTTCAAAATATTTCAATTCATCGTAAGAGTATGCCAATACATCTCGAATACTTTTTTAATGAAATAAAGATTCTCTTTTCCTTTGGTGAGAAACATTTCCCTATATTCACAAACTAGGATAATTTCTCATTACAATATTGACCTTCTCAAAATCGAAGTGCTCTTGGGATATTCCTTTGATTTATCTTTCACATATATATCATGCCTGTCAAAAATTCTTCAAGCAAGATCAGGGACCTTAGGAATATTATTACCTTTTAGTAGGATTACTCCATGAGAATCAACCTCTTCAACTGCAATGTTGTCTTCTTCTCAAGTTGAATCCCTATGTGGGTTCTTGCTTCCTTCAAGGAATAGGTTGTTGAAATTATCTCTCTATTATAATAAGGCCAAGAGCTGATTGTCATCAATGAAAAACATGTCGTGATTTACAATATCGAGAACATTGGGTATGAAAACCATCTCTATGAAATATTTATCTTTATCAAAATATGGGTGTGGAATCATCAAATAACCTAACTTAACAAGATAATCCACCTTTTCATTCTATTCACGGGAATAAATTATATAGAGAAAGCATCAAAGGATTCAATGCAATCCCATACTCTATTCATGTAACTTTTTTAGTTGTTAATTCTTCACTTGATACTCGATTCGAACTTGTTTCACAATTACCTCTACATCTCCTAGGTATCTTAATTATTTGATTCTAATAGACTCAACTATATACATGTTTAAGAGAATGGATTCATATTCTGTAATATTATTTGTGTTTTCAAATTGGAGTTTAAAAGTGAAAGGAAACAATTCACCTAACAGAAAATCAAAACCACACCATCTTTAGAACCTAAACTGCGCAATGCCTTCCATCAAAAGTCATAGTCCATAGTCTATAATCATCTTATTCCGATATAATAGGAACCTCATCATTTCCTCTAGAAGTAATGAAGTAATTCCCATGTCTCCTTTCTTGATAAAGAGTATATTCCATAGGATCTTCTTATTTTTGCACTATATATTTTATTTTTCTCATTAGAAACAACTTTTTCATTTGGTTCTTGACTGGAATATATGATAACGACTAGTCCATTTAAATTTCTCCTTCTAAATATTTGCAGAAGATTTTTCTCAACAACATCCCGTATAAGGCCAAAATGTCTACTACTAGGATATTTAATAACACTTTTTCTCGGGAAATCAGCTAAAGAAACTTTGGCATCCTTTATTCTCCCCACAAGTGAGACATTTTTAGTTTCCATAGAATAAAACTGACCTTTATCCCATGTTAGAGTTAGACCGAGGGCATTACCTACTTTTATTGAAATCACATTATCTAAAGTACCTAAGTCTATGATATAGTTGTTTGATTGGTAGCCTCCAACCGCAGAGAGAGGTAGAATGGTTCAATCTTGTCAATCTTGGATGCACTTAGGGATAGCATGTTTTGAGATGATGAGGAAAGAGTATTTGGTAGTAACCCTTTTGGAAGAGGGCATGACATAATTGGGATTTGGATTATTACCTTTAATAAACCACACTAGTTTATCAAAATGTTCTGCATGGGTCTACAAATATTCAAACTCCAATATATAGACCTTATAAATTTTTACACGATCTATGATATCAAAAGAGGATGAAGAAGATGTATCTGAGGTGGTGGAATATTTAGAAGAAGAAACTACTTTATGAGCAGGGGTTATTTTGGTAGTGAAGGTAGACTTGGAAGCTACTGCAGCTTATTAGGTACCTCATAAGTTTTTCTACACATGTTTACCATTTTGGAATTATAATTAGAAACCTTAAAATAATATGCTTTAATAGATGTAGATTGAGGAGACTTACATGTTTCATTGGCGGTCCTCCTCTTGGCTGCCACAATGTTGAGTTTTTCCTTAGCAAATTCCATAGAGGGAGAAAGTGTAGCTCCTCTCTTGATTATTTTATTAGACAGAGCCACCACAGGTGAATCTACATATTTCTTCTTTTTAAGAGTATCAACAAAGAACTTTGAATTTTTATTGAGAATGATTGAACACCATGCAATAGAAACTTGGTACATCACCTTCTTTCCTTTCAACTCCAGATAAGTACTCAAAATACCAAATCTCATCATCATCGCCTTCTTCAATTCCAAGCTATATTCTTCTTCTTCTTCTTCATCATCTTGTTCAGCAATTTCATTCTCATCATCACTTTGTGTATCACATGATGCATTAACAAGTGGAGCCTCTAGAGCATGTATTTGAGGTGGTGGGCTGATCTATGGTTTATTTTGAAAGTTCTTTTAGGTCTCTTTGTACTCATAGAAACTTGAGCCAATTGGTTCTCGAGAGACAATATATAAATAACCAATATTTGAACTAATGAATGTGTGGTACCTACATTTGAGCTTTGGCTTTTCTCCTTGCTTGGACCTTTTTTATTTTTCCCGACATGATCGAGATCATCATCCACTTCAATTGTAAGATTTTTGCTTCATCCAAATTTTTGGTTGAGTTTTTCTTAGCATAAAAATCAAATTTGGGAGGTTGGAGTTTGTAAATAATTTTATCTTGTCGTCTTTGGTAGACAAAGCTACCTCGGGTATCTTCTAAAGATTTTGTTGAACTTTTCCATGAAATCCCTTGTTGGTTCAAAGGGCTCTTTCTTTAGTTGAGACCACTCGGACAAAAAGTGCATGAGAATATTCTCAGTAGGTTTGAATCTTGTTTCAAACTTGGTCTTCATGTCGTTCTAATTAGTTATTGATCTAACCTGACAAGTGGTAGAATTAGTTTATTATTGTTGTAGACACCAAAAACATGTCACCTTTCATCACTTTCCTCCAAAATAACCTACTACCCATATTCTACATGGGTGATCGATTTAACCCTAATTCAGTTACACGCTCCCCCCTTTCACACATCACACAGACCCTCATTCACACACCCAAGGATTTAATTAACATCAATTAATTAAATTCCCTCTTTACCCACTCATCAGGGCCACCTCACCATGCCATTGGACCAGCCACCTCACCCAACCACCTCACTCTTCCACTACCCCACTTGCCCCTCCACCTCACCATTCCACTCCCTACCTTGCCCATACCTTGCCCATACCTAGCCCATACCCTTCTAGAAAACCCTAATAGTGGCCACTCCACTCATAGGACCTCTTTATGTCCTTGTTTCACCCGAGTTCTTAGTTTTTGGAAGTACTTGACAAAATAGATAAGGTAAAGGTGGTAAAAAATACCTGATTTGAGATGGTTGAAGGTGGTAAATTTGAATTCGTAAAGACCATCCTTTTGGCTATGAGGATTGTCCAAAACAAGACCATAGTTTCCTAGCATGTGATAGATCCCGGAAGTGATTTAGGCATCTCCTATACAAATTTAGGTATCTCATACAAATGCACAATAGGCTAGATCTAATCTAACAAATGTTATCTAGAAGGAGATCTAGAGGTCAAGTAGGTTGGTTATAGGTGAATCTGAGCTAACAGGCTAGGTTAGATACAGATCTGAAGGTCAAATAGGTGTTCAAGTAGGTATATGTCGAAAACAAGTTGTTGTTCTAGCGAAGAGATCAGTGACACAAAGACCGACCACCATGGTTTTATGAAACCGATGATGGTTTTACTGTAACCGGTGATGGTTAGAGATGACCGATGACGGTTAAGTCAAATGCTGGTGGAATCACACAGTCTGGGTTTTTGGCATTTTGGGGAAAAAGTGGAGTGGATAGAAAATGGGGATTGATCACAGAGGGGTGTAGATATGTTGCGAAGGTCTGAGACTACTGAGGAGGTCAAAATCAGAAAATTGGACCAAGTATTAGGATGATTGGGTATGGAAGGTGGCTACAACTGGAGAGAGGGAATGGACAGAGGGTAAAAGACTAGGTTCCTTTACCATAAAGACTACAAATGATGGTAAGAAAATGAAATAGATGGAAGGAGGATACTTACTCTTCTGTGAGGTCTAGGTCTGAAGAATAATGAAGAATTTGTTGTGTTGGAGGATCCCGGAAGAAATTTTCACTTTTGTGCAAAGTATATGGTTGCCTTTGTTGATCACCAAATCAATCTTTGTTCTACTGTCATCACGTCTAAAGAGATCGAATTCGAGATCATAAGTTTTCCAACAACAACCAACCTATATTACAAAGCTGTAAATGGGTCTAAATAGGCCATTTGGTCCATTCTAGTATAACCGGCATTGGTTTAGGGTGAACGTTGGTTTAGGGTGAACCGACATCGGTTTGGGTGAGATATCTCGGGTTCTTCAAAAGTTTCCTGGGAAGTTATTCCACCATTTGATAAGGGTCTCTCCTTTCCTCGGTGTGAAAACCGAACCTTAGGAGGCTTTTAAATGTGAGGTGAGGGGATGGGTCTAATGTTAGGTTTTATTTAGGCCATTGGTTTAGGATTTAGGTTAATGGGTCAAATGATGGAGGTGGTTAGGTGAGGTGCATTTAATAAAAGACAATTATATTAAATAGGTGTGTGAGGGTAGTGAATTAATTTAATGTGAATAATTAAATTAATATGTGTGTGGGTAAAAGGTTATTAACTTAATTAAAATAATTAAATTAATATGTATGGAGGTAAATGGCATTAATTTAATTAAAGTAATTAAATTAAAATGTGTGGGGTGTAGGAGGTAAGTGATAAGGTGTTGAGGATGAGGAAGTGATTATAGGGCCATGCTAGGGGACCAAGGTGATTACGACATGATTTTGGTGTCTAAATTTTGCTACTTTTTTTTACGTAGCTTGTATTGTTAAATGACGTGAACAAAAATAGAGTGTGGTTGCCCCAAGTGGGAATGAGGGTGATCCCCCTCAAACCAGGAACTGATGAGGTGACAGGGTGAATCGCGAGTGGTTTGATAAAATTGGATGCAAAGCAGAATGATGAGAAATGAGGAATGGGGTAAAGGGAAAATTGGGCATATAGGTAAATGGGTAAATGGGCCAAGGTCAAAGGTAGGGGCAGTTGAATGCACGCACACGTATAAACTGCGACATAGTACTAGGTTGAAGAGCTTGCAAAATCTACATCGTCTAAGGTCGATAGGTTTATCCAAACAAGGTTGAAGTGATTTTGGTATCCAAGGTATAGGATATGGTCAGGAAACACAACGTAGGTTAGGTGCAGGTAGGAACGGTTAGGTATGTTCTGGTACACCAAAGGTAGGGTTAGGATAAACGGTCACGACAATAGGCTAGGTAAGGTCATTAGGTCAATCAACATAGGTAATAGTGCACAAGGTATAGCGAGCACATGAGGTCAAAGGTCACAAACAGTTTTTCAGGTCCAGGTAGATAGGTCAAACATGGGTAAGGCCAAGGTAGGGGTAAATAAGGAGGTGTCAATGGCTAATGAGGTAAGGTTGAGGAAGGTGGAGGGCTAGAGGGGAAGGTAAAGTGGTCCAGGTAGGTGTAGGGGAGGCAAAAGAAAGGGAAGGTAAGGAAAATGAGGTCAATGTGAGGGAAATGAGTAGTAGGTAGGTAACCGACATGTTCAGTATGAACCGATGATGGTGGAGAGAACCGACGGTGGTTGGCTAGGGTAGAAGACCGACATCGGTCAAGGGTTAACCGACGTCAGTTGAGTCGGGTAGGTTATAAAAAGTGAAAAACCCATGTTTTGAAAATTCATTTGTGCATTGTGAAAAGTAGAAAAGGACAAGAAGAGAGAAAAGAGGAAGAGGAAAAAGAGAGTGTCAGAGAGCTTGGTTAGCGAGCCACATAGGTGAGATTGATTGGGTGAGAGGTGGGGTGCATGAGATCGGATCGAGTGAGGTGATTGGTGGAGAGAGTTGGAGGTCATTTGAGGATGGCAGAGGCCGAGAGGGATCGAGAGGAGTGGTGCGGAGGCCGAGGTTCCACCACGATGGCAAAGATGGGATCAGGTAGGATTTGAACCTTTGTTATTGATTGTTTGGTTAAATTGGTTAGAATATAGGAAATATGAAAAATGGGGGTTGGGGGAAGAATTTCAAAATGGGAAAAATAGAGGGAAATGGGAATGGGGAAGGGTAGGGGGTAGGGAAAAAGGGTAATGTAGGAACAATTAGGGGTGTAAGGAGGGATTTGGGTGGGTAGAATGACTAGGAAGGGAAAAAGTAGGGTTGGGAAGTCGGGGCGGGCAAGCATGACAATGACCAACGTCGGTCGACTTGTGGCCAATGACATCGATGATGGTAGACCGGCATTGGTCACAAGAATAGTGACCGAATGCTCCAAAGGGAGACCATGGTCGGGTCCGGGATAACCGGGTCGGTCAATGATGATAACCGGGCCGGTTAACCTAAGGGTAAGTGGGACCAAAAAGGAGGTTAGGTTAGGGGGGGAAGGGGAAGTGGGAGGGGAAGGATTTGAGGGGAAGTAGGTGGAGGGTTAGGGTGAGGGGAAGGTTTAGGGTAGGGTTAGGTTTAGGGGTTTGGGTAGGGTAGGGTGGGTGGGTGGGGGGTTGGGGGTAGGGGTTAGGGTAGGGTTAGGTAGGGTTTGGGTTAGGGGGTGAGGGTTGGGTGAGATAGGTTTGGGTAGATGGGTTTGGTGTCAGATAAGGGTAGAGGGTTTGGGTGGGTGGGTGGTTGGGTCAGGTGGTTTGGGTAGGGCCAATGGATAAGGATGGGGGGTGGGGAAAGAGATTAGGTCAGGATGTGGGGTAAAATAAGGTAAGTTGGGAAGGTGTACTAATACATTGCTTTTGTGGGATGTAGGCCCGAGACAAGCTGTGGATGAGGGCCTGGGTGCCACCCTTGTTATCGATAAGATGGGCGCAGTGCAATGCAGGTAGAGTGTGGCAACATGTTGTAGAGGTGGGGATTGATAGGGGTGAGGCACTACCGGCATGTAGTCCGAGGTGAGTCTTATGGTTTCCCTCATCGATAGATGGGACTCGGCAACCAACACCTTCCATTTACCGATGGGTGAGATGACAATCACCCTGGAGGATGTCTACAGATCTTGCAGTTGCCCATATTAGGGGCCCAGTTTATTCTATCTCTTCAGAGGCATCTGAGGAGCTACTAGCACCCATTTTTGGTGAGGGTGTAGCATACCTAACGTTCCATAGTGCACTAGCATGAGCTATGGAGCGATGTATAGAGCTCATCCAGAGGAGATGAGGTTAGTGGTACTCATGATGGAGGCAGTGTGTTACTTCGCACCGCGGATGCAGAGGGGGTGGGAGATTCCCGAGGTCACTGATGGGAGTCCTCCATGACATGATGATACAAAGGGACATGGTTTACATGGGCACCTACATTGCTGACATAGGTGTATAGAGAGCTATGGGCCTACGGGTGATCATGAGGTTCAACATCTGTCGCATCATACTACTACATTGTTGGGATTACAAGCACATTATTTGTGTTCGACCAATGGGGATGCCTCGGGAAGATGCATTCCCATGGAGATTTTTGAGAGTGGGTATAGGTGGTGGGTACTAGCCATGGGAGAGGCCCGAGGTGCCAGAGCTACTCATGATGTAGCTTATTACAGGAGGTTGTTGGAGGGGTTTTCTGGGGTGGACATCATTTGGAGGCCATATGTGGGCTTCCCCTCATATAGATAGATGGCCACGGAGCTAGCTAGGATACAGATACATCTATGGATAGAGGGGAGGAGAGCGAGAGAGCATGAGCGGATACCCATAGAGTGGGTTAGATGCCAGTTTGGATTAGTCTAGAGTGTACCACCACCCTTCCCACAGTATAGAGAGATGACATGGAGAGACCTATGTCTCCACCATGACCCATAGTGTCGACTAGATAGGAGGAGCAGCCAGATACATAAGATTGATGATGTTGGGGTTGCAGATGGGTACAGTAGTGGTGGGCAGCACAACTGAGAGCCATACCACCGAGGCTAGGGTAGCTAGACTTAGCCACCATCACAATTTAGAGAGACCCTACAGGGGCAGGTGGCTACTTTGGTGACGACATAGCATGGGATCACGCAGGGTAAATGATAGTTCAGAGGCACAGTTGCCACATTACAGCCCAGATAGCGATGCACAGGCTCAGGTAGGGTAGGGATAGGTACCTACATAGGTGGAGGTAGGGGGAGATGGAGATGGAGAGGAGGTAGGTGGAGATGGTGGGGAGATAGCCACTCTATGCAAAGTGCAGTAGGTGTAGGCTTTACAGGGCCAGTTGGCCACAACACAGGGGTAGGTTACGGTGTTACAGGGCTAGGCTGCCACAATGAAGCAAAGACATGCACAAATTACTACCCTACAGGCCTAGATACAGGCACATGCATAGATTCTAGGGCCGACTCAGCTCTAGTACCAAAGACAGGGGCTCAAGTGTAGGTTCAGGGATAGGTCCCATCAGTATAGTACCCACATGTAGTAGTGGACCCATGGCACCTCCATGATAAAGGCCCATGGCTAGGTTTAGAGATGCCCTAGGAGAGGCATGGTATTATCAGATCATTTGTTAGCTATCGGGCTAGATGTGCCCTCCTATGCCGAGTACAGAGCACAACAGGCCTCCAGTGAGAGGACTAGATCCCGCACTCATAGTGTGGAGAGTACAGGGGCCAGTGAGCCCAGGGACAGGTCATGGTGAGGCCACTAGTGTGTAGAGGCCAGCCCTAGGTGAGGGGCCATCAATAGGAGGTGAGGTAGGTGTCGGGCACCAGATAGGTGTGGCAGAGGGGTCGAGAGACACAGTCATAGGGAGCATTCCCGATATCAGATGGGGAGATGATTGACTTGCTATGGACCGCCTATGTCCGAGTCATTTTTGTATGTATTATATATGAGACCGGCCTACATGTGTGAAGAGATTTTGTATTTATTATTTTTTTTGTACATGATACCGGCCTACGTGCCAAAGATATTTTTGTATTGATTCATTCATTCTTTTTGTATATATGAGACTATTACATGCATGCTGATGACATTTTGTATTGTATATCGGCCTATGTGCCAACATTTTTGAGATGATGGATATGATGAGAAAGGCATGTATTTTGAGATACAAAATTATTGATTTATATGATGAGATTCATGATATTTGTGATGTGTGATGTGTGATGTGTTTGATGAGATATGGATTTATGGCTTGTGTTAATGATATGATTTGTTGTGGATGTGAAATTAGGTGAGTTAGGCATGGATGAGTTAGTTTTAGGCATGGATGAGTCAGGTTGGTTAGGCATGGATCGAGTTAGGCCAAAGTTTAGGCATGGATCGAGTCAAAGTTAGTTTTTAGGCATGGATCGATTCGTTTTAGGCATGGATTGAGTTAGGCATGGTTTAGGTTTAGGCATGGATTGAAGTTTAGGCATGGATCGAGTCAGGTCATGGAGGGTTAGGCATGGATGGATCGAGTTAGTTAGGTTTATGGCATGAGTCAAGTTAGTTTAGGCATGGTGATCAGTTAGGTTTAGGCATGGATGTTCATTTCGGTATTTTGATAACAAATGGCAATATAAATGCATGAGATGGTGTAAAATGTGGAAAATGTTGGTTATGTATGAAAATGTGAAATAATATAAGTGGTAAAAGTTATGTGGTATATGGTTTAGATGTCGAGGTTTTTGATATGAACAGAAATCAAGTAAAGGTGGGGGGAAAATGGTTAGGGTAAAGAGTGGTCGAGCTAACCTTCCAGGGCCCCATGCCCTAGAAGTGCTACCTACATAGTCCCGGTGAAAAGGGACCTCAGACCGATGTAGTTCTCCCATAAGCTAGGAAAGAATATGAGAAGATAGAAGAATAGGTAGTGAGGTTGATAGTTAGGTTGGATTCGAGGTCATAGTATGATTAGGTCAAGGTCGATTAGGTGAGGTGGAATATAGGTAGATAGGTATGGGTGATTTTAGGTCGATAGGTAGTGTTGATTCCAGGTCATAGGTATAATTAGGTTGAGGGCATTGATGTTGGGGTTGAGAATAGGTAGATAGGTAAAGGTGATTTTAGGTTGATTGAGGTGGGAGAAGAAAATCCCAAAAGATAGGTGTCGAGGTTCTAGTCCTATATAGAAGATCAAAAGGTAATGAAGAAGAGAAAAGATAAGAGGGGGCAAGAAAGCCACCCGATTGGCAAGGATCAAAATGTATGAAACACATCTACAGATAGGCTAGTGAACGTAAGACCCTAAAGACATTACATGATTGATTACTCTAAAGGTGAAGAATAGTCACATAATCACCAAATGTCATAGGTTCAAGAGTCCCTTGAGGTATGAGTGAAAAGACAATGGGTAAGGAGGTGAAGGTAATTGGGTCATAAAATGGGAAGTAGAATGCCTTGGGCAAATAGAGCCAAGATCACAATAGGCAAGTCCATGACAAAAAGGTTATTTTTTTTTTTTTTTTTTTTTTTTTGACTTTTTAGATAGACTAATCGATGCGGGAAGTCTATACGGGATGAATATATGTCTCTTGAGGTCTTCACAAAATGATCGATGCGGGAAGCTTCTAAATTTTGATTTTTGAGAAAATAGTCCTCTTTTTGGAAGACTATGTAGAGAGTTGTGAGCTTTTTATAGCTATCCTTCGAGGGAGTAGTCTACTTATAGTGACAATTGAAGGCGGAAGATGTCCTTTTGAGGGATTCATCTTTTATATTGGAAGTTTGACTCAAGGAGTTAATCCCTTATTTTTGGAAGATGTCCTTTTAAGGGATTCATTTTTTTTTTTTTTTTAAGTCATGGACTAGACTATAATGAAGCATTTGGTTCTTGTTGAGAAGGCAAGGGTGAATGACCATGGGATCTCATCTAAAAGAAGATGAAAAGTATCCATGAGAATCATGCCATGTGCAGAGCCATGGTGCACATATTTAAGATAAGGCAAAAGGGTGATGGGTAATCACATGATTCTTGTTTAGTCATTGGAGATGAGGTGTGGAAAAGAAAAAGGTAAATGGCACTCAAGGGATGAGCATGAACTAGATAAATAGTGATGTAGGACTAGAAGTCAACAATAGAATGGTCAAAGATGCAAGGCATTGAGGGGCTCAGGTTCGGGCTTACCATCAAGTGAAGACAAGTGATAAGCACCTAATCCATAGTCATGGGTCACGATGTATGGTCCAAGCCAATTAGGAGCAAATTTGCCCCGTTTTCTTTTTTTTTCTTTGGTTACGTGTTGATTTTCCTTAAGGACAAGATCACCGACCTTGAAGGTGTGTTCATGGACACATTTTTCATAGGCACGCTTGATGCATTTTTGTAGACTTGGAGATGGTCGAGGGCATGAAGATGACGTTCGTCTAATAACTCAAGTTGTGCTAAATGGTCTTGGCAAAAGTCATCATCAGTAAGCATATCTTGAAGAGAGATACGGAGAGATGATCTGGACTTCGAGAGGCAAAACAAACCTCCTCGTACCATAGACCGTAGAAAAATGGGGTGGCAAAGGGGAAGTGTGAAATACTAGTACGGTATGCCCAAAGAGCGAAAGGAATGTGCATATGCCAATCCTTCCCAGTATCATTAACCACTTTCATGAGAATTTTGTTTAGGGTTTTGTTGGTGGATTTGGCTTGCCATTGGTTTGTGGGTAATATGGTGAGGAGAAGCTTAGCTGATATGCCAAGGTGTCACAAAGTTTCTATAGAGTTTTGTTTTTGAATTGTTTTCCATTATCAGTGATAAGGCGATGTGGAACACCGAAGTGACAAATAATGTGATGATTGATGAACTCACATATTTTCTCAACTTTAGTGGAGATGAGGGGTATGGCTTCAACCCATTTGGTGTAATATTCGGTAGCGGTGATGATCCATTGATGTCTTAGGGAAGAGTGAGGATTGATCTCTCCGACAAGATCCAAACCCCATTGAGAGAAGGGCCAAAGGTCACGAGTGACTTGTAAGGCATGACTAGGTGTGTGATGAAGATTGGCATGTTGTTGGCATTTTACACAATGCTTAACGTAGTCACAACAATCATGATTGAGGGTCAGCCAATAATAGCCTAGGTGAAGAATGCGTTTAGCAACAGCAAGGCCACTGAAGTGACCTCCACATATGCCATCGTGAACTTCTTTAATGGTATAGGGGATTTCAGAGCTGGTGAGGCATCATAAGAGAATACCATCAAAGCCTCATTTATAGAGAAGGCCACCCATGATGACATAACGAGAGGCCTTTTTGAGAAAGGTGCGTTGTCCATTACGTGTGAGATCAGGAGGCAATATAGAAAGGGAAAGGTAGTCCGCAAGCTACTTATACCAAAGGTCTTGTGTGTTTAGTGAGGTAGTTTGATGAGGTTAACACAACAAGATTTATAAGAAGGTCTCTGGTATGCATTTTATGGTAACAAAGATGTCTGAATCGGTAGGTGAAGCAGGTATTTGGGAAGCGAGGCAGGCCATGGTATCCACAAATTTATTGGTGGATCGTGGAACGGTTTGAATTTTATAGTGGTCAAAGGTAGTCAACATGATGCCGACGTAACATTTTGTACTCTTGAAGTATTTCATTATGACACTGATAAACACCATTGACTTGGTTTACTACCAGTTGAGAATCACCAAAGATATTAATGGATCTTAACATCTAAGGCATAGGCAGTCATGAGACCCAATACGAGTGCTTCATATTCGGTGATATTGTTAGTGCATTCAAAGTCAAGTTTGAATGATAAGGGCATGGGTTCACCATCAAGAGGAATGAGGATAATTCCTGCACCACCCCCACGCTGACATTTGGAACCATCAAAGAATAAGGTCATTTGGTAAGGGTCATCATCCAAAGAGAGGTTAGTAATGGATTCATCAGGGAAATCAAAATTCAAGATTGATTCCCAGAAAGAGGCATCATCAATGAGCGGGTCAAAGAATGGCCTAGCCCTTGATAGATTTTTGGTGGATGAATTCGAGGTCTAGGTCAAAAAGAAGCATGAGCCAATGTGCGGCACATTGATTTTGGTAAGGTTTAGCATACATGAAGTGTAAGGGGTCAGTGTTGGTCACAACATAGGTTTTGTGGTTGAGTAGGTAATGGAAAATTTTGGTGGCAACAAAAACTAAGGCTAAGCAAAGTTTTTCAGGGTGAGTATCAGGTTTTGTAGTCCAGAAGGGTACGGCTTATGTAATAAACCACCTACTCCCTATGTTGTTCATCATGAGTGAGCATAGCCCCTAAAGAGTGATCGGTAGAGATGATGTATAGGTAGAAGGGTTGGTCATCTTTAGGTGGAATGAAGTATGGGTGGTTGGAGAAGGTATTGTTTTAAGGCCTCAAAAGCATTGTGGCGCTCATCATCCCATTTGAAAGAGACATCCTTTTTGAGAAGGTGATGAAATGGTTGACAACGGTAAGATAATTGTGAAATGAAATGGAACGAATGGATTACAATTTACCTTGCAGCTAAGATACTATGAAGTTGTTTAAGGTTAGTGGGTGGAGGCATTTCCAAAATGGCCTTGACTTTAGTAGGGTCAACTTCTATACCATGTAGGGAAACAATAAATCCCAGAGCTTTCCTGAGAGAACCGCGAAGATGCACTTTTTAGGTTGAAGGTGGATGCAATATTTAATGAGGTGGTCAAAGATGGTTTCTGAGGATGGTGAGGTGCTCGGCATGACATTTAGATTTGGCCAAGAGATCATCCACATAATCTTCCAATATGTGATGCATGATATCATGGAAGATGTAGGTCATAGCATTCACTGATATGTGGCACCAACATTTTTAAGGCCAAAAGGCATGACTCGATAGCAGAAGGTCCCCAAGGGGTAATGAATGTGGTTTTGTGTTGATCCTCTGGAGCGAGCAAGATTTGGTTATAACCCGAGAAACCATCCATAAGTGATAGCATCTCATGGCCAGCGGTAAGGTCAACCAACTAGTCAATACCAGTAGCAGAGGAAAATCATCTTTTGGGCAAGCAAGGTTGAGATCATGGAAATCGGTGCAAATGTGAAGTCCCCTATCACCTTAGTGATAGGGATGATGTTAGAAATCCATTGGGGGTAATCATGGGTAAGATGAAGGAAACTGAGAGAAGGTGTTAAAGTTCTTCTTTGATAAGAAGAGCAATGCGAGGGTGCATTTTCCTCAACTTTTGTTTTATGGGTTTGGCATCGAGAATGGTTACAATATTGTGGACCATGATAGTGGGATCAATGCTAGGCATGTCAACGCATAGGACCAAGTGAAAGCATGGCTATGATTTTTAAGAAAAGAAGTGAGGGCTTCTTATTCAACAACATCCAGAGATTGGCCAATCTTGAGAATGTGGGGGTCATCCTGAGTGTGGATGTTGACTTCGATAGTCATTCATTCAACATTGTTTACATCTCAGAAGGTAATGACCGGTGAATATAAGAGTCTTCAACACCAAGGTAGGTGAGTATGGACTCATCATCCTGACATTAATGACATTAATAGGAGTATCATCCCCTATCATGTCAGGATACAAGAAAGGAAGAGAGGAAGGAGCCTCACCATCGCGGTGATAGGTCGAGGCCCCAAGGAAATGGTATTTATGAAAAAAAAAGGAGGGGGATAGATTCAGATCCATCGACTCCATTGGTGAAGGTGGTGAAGGTGGGGTAGGTGAAGAAGGTGGAGAGGGGTCAATGTCTTCAATGAGTTCAATACGGGATTTTTGGCAAGTAGTTCAGTAAAACCGATTCCACTACGATCATTGTGTTTACACGTGGTACATGAAATAATGGTGTGATGACCTTGCTCATAAAGGCCAAAGCCAAAACCCTTCCAGCACACAAAGTGGTGTAGGAAAGTGTGAGCAAAGTGGCGGTTGGTAAGTGACTGAAGGTCAACCAAAAAAGTTGGGTTTGTGATGGTGGTTCAGGTGTGTAAGTGGAAATATCAAGTCCCCCATAGGTAAGATGGGTATAGAGGTGGGGAGGACCATAAAGGAGACACTCACCTATGCGGTGATCATAGTGAGGATGTTAGTGAAGGTTTCCATACTCTTGTGGAGTAAGGAATGTATTGACATTGTACAAGCGATACTCCCCCATAGTGAGGCATTGAAAAACACCTTCCAAGGGATCAATGGTTGATATATTGGTGGCTGGAATGGAGGAAGCATTAGAAGTTAGATCGGCAGAGGTGTCGGTTAGTTGGGAAGCTAATGTGTGACTGGTAGAAGTGACAACAACGGTGGGAATAGAAGATTTGGGTGAAGGTGAGGTTACAACAACACTGTGGATGGGGTCATGTGTGAAGAAGATGTAGGTAGGGAGGTAGATGCCTTAATAGGTACAAGGACATCATTGGGCCAGTAAAGCATGTTGCAGGTTTTGAAAGGTGATGGGTCAACTGGAATGGTATAGGAACATCCTTCATGTTCAAACTTTACACATCGGTGCAAAGTAGAAGGAACACAACCCATGGCACGAATCCAGGGTCTTCCGAGAAAAAATTATATTAAAACTCCCCTTCCAAAATGTAGAACAACTTGGGAATAGTATGGGGACCCACACGAATGTGGAGGATGATAGTGCCAAGTGTAGAGGTGATAGCGTCATTGAATGAATGCAACATGACTGGATGTTTATGCATGCAGTTGTTGGGTATGCACATTTGTTCGAATGCGTGAGAGGAGATGATGTTAATGCTAGTGCCCCCATCAATCATAACACGTCGATGCGTATATTATCGATATGGATGGAGATGAAAAGTGTAGGATCTGGGTCATCGGTTTGGTGGGGGACAATTTCATCATCCGAGAAACTAAGGATAACAACTTGGTGAACAGGTGGAGGTGATGAGGTAGATGGAAATTTGGTGAGAGAAGCGACATGATGAGGTGTGATAATAGATGCTACAGGTGTGGGGTCATTAGGTAAAACCTCAATAGATTGAAGGACCTCCATGAGAGCTTGACGATGTGACTCGAGGTTTGGATGAGGTCAGTATAAGGACATTTTGAGGGGAGATTGGTGTAGTTGTTTGAGCATGGTGCGATGTGTGATGCCATTAGAAATGGGGTATGTGGGGCCATGATAGTTATCTTAGGTATGGGTGTAGATGGTATGTTGGGTATAGGATTGGTTGGTGGGTCAGTTGCTTTTTCTTTTCCCTTTGCCTTTTGAGCACATGTGTAGTGACGTGTACCATGTTGATTTGAGGGAGTTGGCAAATGGAGAAGGTGTAGGGTGAGTGGTATAATGACACGAAGGGAAAAAACCTACTGGAGGAGAAAAGCCTTGTGAGGTGAGTTGGGTGCAATGACATTTGGGTGGTGGCATGGCAAGTTCTCTGATGTGAACCATGTTAATTTCAAATTTTGGAGATGGAAAGGAAGGTCGTGGTGGTGAAGATGGAGGTTGTGGTATAGGTGTAGGAGGAAGATGTGAAGAAGGTGGTGAGGGTGAAATAGGTTCATCATCTAGGAGGTCATCATCATCAAAATTGGGGTCAGAAGGACATAATTGAATGAGGGCAGCCTTTAGACCCTTATAGTTCTCAACATCATGTCCTGGCACATGATGGTAAGCACAAATTTTAGTATCATCAAACCCTTCTAGTTTAGGTTTAAGAGGGTCATAAGGTCTAAGAGGAGGGAGGGTGATAGTAGAGCTTTCTAGGAGGTTAGCCAAGATGGTGGCATATGATCCCACCAATGGATCACAATGCGAAGTGAAAGTAGGTTTGGTTAGAAGATTGGGTAGTTGTGGTGGTAGTCGAGGTGATGTAGTCTTGGATTTGGGTTGTACTTTCTTTGGTGTAGGTGCAAAAATAAAAGAGGGGGTAGGTTTAACCACCTCTTTGGAAATTAACGATTTTTTCAATTTTTGGTGCTTTTTCTTAGGTAGAGGTGTAGGGGAGCACGTGATGTAGATGGCAAGGTAGATGGTGGGAGAGGATGAGTGACCCAAGGGGACAACTGAGGTGCAGTGGTAGGTGTTGGTCGAGGTCGAGAGGGAGGTACAGTGAGGTGGAAGAAAATGTCATGGGTAGTGAAGGAGGTATAGAAGGTAATGGTGGTATAGGAGGCAAAGAAGTTATAGATGGTGATGAAGGACGCAAGGTTCACCTAGGTAGAGTTGTAGGCTATGGTAAAGGGGTCAAGGGAATTTTAGGTTTACCCCTGGAGAGAGTAGATTTTGTTAAGGTAGAGGGGTGAGGTCCCAAGATGGATGGTAAGGGTGAAGGTGATAAAGGTGTAGTTGGTGAGGTCAGTGCATGTGGATTAGAAGGTTGGGTTTTTCATTTAGGTTGAGGGATTGGTTCAATAGGTATATGGGAAGATGTGGTCAAGTGTATCTTAACAGGAGGATGTGCAAGGTTTGATGTGGGTGTGACCCCTAGAACACTAGTGGGTTTAGATACAAGAGATGATGTTGAACACGTCACCTAGTAGGTAGAGAGGTGGGTATAGATGAGGATGATGCAATAGAAGATGTATCGAGAGTTATGTTCATGTGTGGTTTGGGTTGTTGAAACTTCTTTGATAAATGGTAGAAGTGTCAGTGGAAGATGATTGCATTTGGGTCGAGACCGGGAGTAAGAGATGCCCCAAAGTGAAGCCCTATCAACATAGTCTAGGAAGTCACCAAACGTGAGAATGACAATGTGTAGATGAGGTAGATGTGGAGCTGAGTGGCGATTCCCATAAAATGTGTTTGAGAAATAGGGAATTCACTGGCTTTGGCCTCTATAGGTAAGAGAGCCAAAAGTAGGTCCGCATGATCTTGGGTAGCTGATGGAGAATGGTCACCGAGTGGTAACGAAAAATCTATTGGATCCTGAATAGGTGGAGAAGATGATGGGTACTCCTCTGTGGGTGGAGGAGGTATAATTAGTAGCAGGCTCACTAGGTAGGGAAGCTAAGGGGAAATGATATCGGTGCTAACGAGAGACTCCTCCATAGGTGTATGGGGAGGTGAAGGGCTTTCCTCTATGGGTAGAGGAATGGATAAAGTAGGTTCCTGTGTGGGTAGAGGATTTTGGGCTAGGATTTCCTCGATGGAGGGGATAGAAGATATTTGGGAATCAAGTGGTAAGTCGGTAAAGATAACATGTACCTCTTGTGTATTACTTTCATTGTGTGAGGCATCACCAGTTTGATCATTAGATGGGGAATGGTTAGGGAATGGTTTCTTGAATATATGAAGGTCTTGATTGGGTGTGCATTAGGGTTATCCAGGACTAACTCACCACTCTCGAGCATTCCTTGAACAATGTTTTTAAAGGTGATACAATTGTTGTCACTGTGACCATTTACACGGTGATAGTTACAATAGTCATTTTCCTTGTACCAACCTAGTATGGGGCGAGAGGGGTCAAAACCAATATGTGGTTTGATAGGAGGAAGGGTGATGGCATTAGCTTTAATAAGCTTTTCTAAAATAGATGAATATGGTTCCCCAATTGAGGTGTATTTCTTTTGTTCACGTCTTTGAATTGGAAGGCTTGGACCGGTGACAGATTGGATGAAGGTTTAGCATGATTGGATGGATGAGCATGGCCAGCCTTAAGTACCACTGTGTTGGCAGTTCCCTTCACTTTGGAATAACTCATCTGAGGTTTCGAGGAAGAGGAAGTATCGTGTGATTTAAACGAGGAGTTTTGTTTCATAATTGTATCTTCTTCTCTTCGATGGCATGAATTTCAAGTTTACGTGCCATGGTGAAAGCCTCATCGAATGTGTGGAAGGTTTGCACCTGTAAGGTAGGTGAGATATGTCTAGCACAGGCTCATGTGAAGAGCTCTATGAGTTTAGTTTGTGGTAATTAGAAAGTGAGTTGGTTGATTAGGCTACGCCAACAGTGCACAAAATCTGCGATGATAGATTCATCGTCATATTGACGCATGGAATAAAGATCGGTCATGGTAACCTTCTTGATGATGTTAATCAAAAATGATCCAAGAAGGCTTGGGCTATTTGGTTAAATGAGAAGATGGAATGTCTAGGTAATCCACTATACCAGTCCAATGTTGGACCAGTTAGGGACATGGGAAAGGTTCGTAAAAGCAAAGCATCATCATGGGAAATTAAGTAACACCCATGTTTGAAAGATCACAAATGTTGTTGTGGGTCTTCCTTACTATTAAAGTGGTTAAACTTAGGCATCTCCTAGTGTACGGATATGGGAAAATGGGAATGGATGGGTGAATAGGCTCATTACAAATCTCATCATAGGTGAGAGAATTGCGGGAGCTAGAAATAGATGCTTCTAATGTCTACATCTTATCCATCATTAACTTGATAAAGTCATTATTAGGTTGTGAAGATTGGGTACCCCTGGAGCGAAAGGAGGTTGTTGTGGGACATATGAAGAATACGACATTCCAAAATATGGTGGTGTCGAATAAGGAGGCGGGAATTGAGAGACAGACATAGAGGGTATATATCCGGACTAAATGACCGATGAAACAGGAGGTGGCTGGTAGTAGGTATGTGAGGGTGGGACACTCATAGTGACCCTGGTAGAGATGGGAGGTAGAGATTGGGGAATAGAAAGGACAACGTTTTGAAATGGGGTAGAGGTTACCGACACCAAGGGTGGTAGCATTGCGACTGGTATATATGAGACAACAGTGTGGAGGATGATGCTATGTTTTGGGTGGTGGATGAAGGTATGGTGGAGACTACGGGTGCAATAGAGGTGGTGGATGTGGTGGTCAAAGCTGGCATGGGACCTAGCTACGACACAACTGGGATAAAATGGGTGAGGTCACCATGGTAGGTAGAGGGTGAGCCAGGTGGAAGTGATCATTAGGGATGGAGATAAGGATATGGGCATGCCATAGATCAATTGACCCGAGGCATCTCGAGTGGAGGCATGGGTGAGGTAGTGGCTCAAAGCAATGGGATTCTGATCCAGAGTCATGCAAACTCCGTGTCACCTGTAGGAATGGTGATAGGTTGATTGGGATCCATGGATGATGAGATGGAAGGTGGTGAAGGACTAGGTGATGAAGGGCTAGGTGGGAGCAGGTAGTTGACTATCAAATACAAGGGTGCTCACTTGACTACTACGGGTCAGCACCATGTGGGTAGGAACTGATTTGGTGAGACTGTATTATGTCTGAATGGCACAGAACACAACAAAACTAGGAAAATAGTCAACAAAGTGAATTAGGTTAGCTGGTGAGCTGTAAAATAGCACAGGGTGACCGACACTAGTTTGGGTAAACCGATGCCGCTAGGCTTAACCGGTGTTGGTTACTATGAAAACCAACAATCTGTTAAATGATGGTCCTAGACTGACAATTTCTACACAGATGAGACGTAAGGTGACTATGATTGAAGTAATGACAATATGAAAGGTGATAGGAGCCTTTTACAACTTAGAAAGTGAAATAGGTGTCTTTTGGATAGGTATCCAAGAAGACTTCAGACCGACACCGGTTGGGTTAAACCGATGCCGGTTAAAGATAACCGTAGCTAGTTACTATGAAATTGAAACAGAGAATAAGAAAAATGGTTGTGATTTAAAAATATGGTGTTGAATCAAACCTAGAAGTCTGAGAATGATGTAGATGTGGTCCAGCACACTCAGATGAAGTCAGAATACACTGACTATGATTGGGAGTGTGCAAGGAAAGACAAAAATGATGATCGAAAGCTCTCACCTCAAAACAAATCAAGTAGAACACTAAGAAAGAACGTTCCTAGAGTGCCTATTCTATTACGTTTGTTCAACTTATGCTATTTGTATGGACTGATTGTTATGAACAAAACAATAGAATTTCTTGGTGAGGAAGGCTTCCTACGAAGAAATAATTCTAAAGGGTGAGGTTTCAGAATGTTATGGCGGGGGCGGGCTTCGCTCTGAAGTATGACTCGATAGAGCAGTGAGCTAGGTGCCCACTGTACCATGATCATGTGATCACCTACAACTTCTTCCAAGTAGGATGTTGTTTAAGAATGTATGTATTTTGAATTTTTGTGTGGTTTGGTAAGACTCGTAGAAAGAGAAAAGGATAGAAGTTCTTTTCTACAATTCATTTGTCAACCATCAGCTAGTCATGACTTCCAGCATATAGGTTGCCCTCAATTAATGTGAGCTAATGAGTTAAATTAGAATGCAGTGCACTTGTTTTAAACCCAAATCGAAAGTATGATATTCGATGACAAAAATAGATGAACAGAAGAGGGATGCTCTTTCACTAAAATGTAGAAAACAAGAATAAGAAGGTTCTTTTTAAATACACCAAAAGAAATGTGTCTTTCAGAGCAAGTAGAAAGAAGAAGAATGTTACCAAGGAGAAAGTTTTAATGTGAATGCTACTTAGAAGGGAAACAAACACACACAATTTTTCACCTAGGAATGAAGAAAGATGCAAGGAACCCCGAATGGGTCCCACCGGCATGCCAAAATGTTTCACCTGATTTCTTAGTTTTCTAAGAAGTACTTGACATGAAACAGATAAGGTAAAGGTGGTAAGAGGAATACTTGATTTGAGATGGTTGAAGGTGGTATGCGCGCGTATTTGAATTTTGAATCAAAGTGATTGTGAGACCTTCCTTTTGGCTAGGAGGAACTACCTATATAAGAACCAAAACAAGACCACCAAAGAGAGTTAAAAATATATGCAGTGGACTTGCCTAGCATGTGCTAGATCCTAAAAGTGTGATACTTCCTAGATGGCTTTCAATCCACCGTTTAAAACAATTCAATGCTGAAATAAAGTAAATATTGTCCTACTTGTAGTTTAATATGATTTAGGCATCTCATACAAATGCAATAGGCTAGATCTAATCTAACAGGCTAGGCTAGAAGGAGATCCAGAGGTCAAGTAGGTTGGTTATAGGTGAATCTGAGCTAACAAGCTAGGTTAGATACAGATCTGAAGGTCAAATAGGTGTTCAAGTAGGTATATGTCAGAAACAAGTTGTTATTCTAGCAGAGATCAGGTGACACAGAGACCGACCATGGTTTTATGAAACCGATGATGGTTTACTAAACCAACGATGTTAGAGAGACGACGATCGATGTTAAGTTAAGTCGGGGTGGTGGAATCACACAAATGGGTTTTGGTTTTAGGGAAAAAGTGGAGTGGATAGAAGATGGGGATTGATCACAGAGGGGGTGTAGATATGTTGTGAAGGTCTGAGACTACTGAGGAGGTCAAAATAGGAAATTGGGCCAAGTATTAAGATGATTGGGTATGGAAGGTGGCTGCAACTGGAGAGAGGGAATGGACAGAGAGTAAAAGACTAGGTTCCTTTACCACAAAGACTACAACTGATGATAAGAAAATGAAATAGATGGAAGGAGGATACTTACTCTTCTGTGAGGTACAGGTCTAAGAATAATGAAGAATTTACTGCATTAGAGGATGCTGGGAAGAAATTTTCACTGTTGTGCCAGCGTATTTGGTTGCCTTTGTTGATCACAATCAATCTTCATTCTGTCGTCGCATCTAAAGAGATCAAATTCAAGATCAGAAGTTTTCCAACAACCACTAACCCATATTACAAAGCTATAGATGGGTCTAAATAGGCCATTTGTTCCATTCCGGAATAACCAGCGTCGGTTTAGGGGAACCAACATTGGTTTAGGGTGAACCGACATCGGTTTGGGTGAGATATCTCAGGTTGTTCAAAAGTTTCCCGGAAGTTGTTCCACCATTTGATAAAGGTCTCTCCTTTCCTCGGGTGAAAACCAACCTTAGGAGGCTTTTAAATGTGAGGTGAGGGGATGGGTCTAATGTTAGGTTTTATTTAGGCCATTGGTTTAGGATTTAGGTTAATGGGTCAAATGATGGAGGTGGTTAGGAGAGAGGTGCATTTAATAAAAAGAAATTATATTAAATATGTGTGTGGAATTAATTTAATGTAAATAATTAAATTAATATTATTATTAACTTAATTAAAATAATTAAATTAATATGTATTGAGGTAAATGACATTGATTTAATTAAAGTAATTAAATTAAAATGTGTGGGGTGCAGGAGGCAAGTGATAAGGTGTTGAGGATGAGGAAGTGATTATAGGGCCACACTAGGGGACCAAGGTGATTACGACATGATTTTGATGTCTACAATTATATTACCCACTTTTCAAAAACAAATCCCCTCGACATAACCGGTGTCGGTTACATGATCCCGATCGATGTCGGTCAAGTGAGACCGGCATCTCATCACCTATAAATACCAGGGCCTCGCTCCTTCCAATTTGGTTCACATTTTCATGGTTGACATTCTCTTGGTTGATTGACATTCAGCATTGGTGTTCGCATTATCGTTGGTAACTCACTGAAACAACCAGGCCATTGGAACTCCTAGCTGAGACCATCGGTGGAAGCACTCACAAGAAACCTTTGTGAGAACATCCATTGGAGGAACTTGAACCAGACAGAGCTCAGGAAAGAGCTCTCCAACCAACCTACCAGCCTTCATCGACATCTATCACTCTTCTATGTGTATCCCTATATCCTGCACTTGTGTTTTGGTACTTTTCTTCTCTATTCTCTCCCGAGAGCAAAAACTTCCCTCCTACCACTCCAACCTCACCTATTCAGCCCACACCTACACCCATGACCTTCTCTCACCCCATTCTACTCTCTATCAACCCTCTGGCTAGTCACAGAAGGCACCCTAATCCCCATTTCCAAACTTTGACCCAATACCGGACCGTCATCTGTTAACCCCGACCATGGTTAGTCTACCCTAATCGCCGCTTTGCCACCCTACCATCTGCCAGCTCCACCACTTCTACCTAAAACACACCCAAAACCACTCACAAGCACCCCAACACCCATCCTAAACCTACCCTTTACCTTCATCCCACCAGCACCACTTCCAACTCTTTATATCAACCTGAGAGAACCCAAAACACCTCTATTCTAACCCTCTATCACTTCTACAGTGACCGACATCGGTCCATCTTGATCGTCATCGGTCATACCTGACCGACATCGGTCTCTATGTCTACTAACACAGACCAGACCAGCAACCCACCGTTTACCCAAACCACCTACAATACCCTACCCAACCTCAACCAGACCCTATCTATGACTTGCAGACACCCGACCTACCCAAAACTTGAACCGAACTACCTTTTCACCTACATATTTTAGTGTTTAATCGAATCGACGCTGATAGTATCCAGAGGCACCCAAATTAGAGCACTAGCACTAGATTCCTTTTGTTTACATGCTTTTTTCATTCAATATTAATTTATAAAATAGTGGATTGACAACCCTCTAGAGAGTATCACACTTCCTAGATCTAGCATACTCTAGGTAATCCATTGCATATGTTGTTTAACTCTCTCTTGTGGTCTTGTTTTCTTATTTCAGGGTAGTCCTTCCCAGCCAAAAAGGAGTTCACATGATCGACCAAGATCGAAGTCAACACATGCGCATTCCACCCATCAACCAAACAACAGGTAAACCTCCTACACCCTTATTTGTTTTAGTCTCTGATTGTACGTAAAAAGGATTGAAACATTTTGGCATGCCCGGTGGGACCCATCCAGGGTTCCTTGCATTTCTTCATTCCTAGGAGAAATTTGTATGTTTGTTTCCTTTTTAAAAGGTCCTCACATTAAAGTTTCTCCCCTGGAATCTTCTCCTCTTCTATTGTCTAAAATAAATCATCTTTTGGTGCTTTAAAAAGAACACTTCTTTCCTTTCATTAGTATCGCATTAGTGAAAGAGCATCCCTTCTCCTATTCATCCTTTTTTGTGTCATCAAATCCAATAATTCGATTTGGGTTTTAAATCAACTTCATTTCATTATTCTTGTTTGCATTAGATCACATTAATCGAGGGAAACCTATACGTTGGAAGTCATGCCCCACTGATGGTTGACTAATAAATCGTAGAAATAAATTTCTTTCTCTTTCTCTCTTTCTCTAAGTCTTACCAAATTACACAAAAATTCAAAAACACATCATTCTTAAACAACATCTTTCCCGGGAATGCTTTTCGATGATCACATTGATAAGAGGATTGGTAGGTACTCCCCACCTTGCTACTTCGTTGAGTGATACTTCGAGAGGAAGGCCCGCCCCCACCATAACATACATGAAACCTTTCCCTTTAGATATATTTTTTCATAGGAATCCATCCTCACCAAAAATTCTATTATAAATTTCATGAGTCAGTCCTTAATAGCATAAGTTGAACAAACATAATGGAAACAACACTCTTAGGACCATATTTTTCTTAGTGTTTCTTCTTGGCTTGCATTTTGAGGTGAGAGGTCATGTTCTTCATCTTCTTATTTTCCCTGGCATGCTCCTCATCATAGTTGGTGTATTCTAACTTCATCTGAGTGTGCCTGCACCTATTTTTCATCATTCTCAGAATTCTAGGTTTGATTCCATATCTAATTTTAACTCACAACCATCTTTTCTTCATTGATGTTTCAATTTCATAGTAACCGACATCGGTCATACCATACCGGCATTGGTCTCTGTGCTTTTGGGTTAACTTTCCCAAGAGACCCCTCTTTCAGTTTCTTTGTTGTCTCAGTTCTTGATATATTTTGTACACTCTGCCACAAAGCTATCACAAGAACCTTCCACTGGTCATCATCATTTTATTGCTTCATTTGATAAGCATGTCTTTATCTCTAAGAATCGGTAGTGGTTAATCATAACCGACATTATTCACCTCGGCCGGCATCGCTTATCTGTGTTGGTTCTTAACTAGCACATTTACCCCATCTACCTACAAATACCCCTTCTCTTTATCCCTACTACTTTCTAGTATCATCTGTAGAGTACAATACTACCTGATATACACCCCTTTCACATGGTGTTGACGCGTAACCAAGCCAATGCACTTGTGTTCCACGCTATCCTTTAACCTCTTCCACCTAGTCTGTCACCCCCTTCCATGTCATCCCCTATGGACCCTAGTTTCCCTACCGCTATTAGTATGGGTGACGCAGAATTCACATGATTTCTAGACTAGAACTAGGGTAATTTAAAACATTATCTAGCCCATGCTTCCACTCAGGATTCCTCAGGCCAACTTATCTATGGTATGCCCATGTCCATCCCTCCTACTCTCGTACCTACCTTTGTGCTAACTACATCTATCTCAACTCTATCTATGTCAACCTTACCACCCGTGGTGTCGTAGCTCGACCCTACCATGACGATATCCACCCCTATATGACATTTACCACACCTTTGACGTCTTCACCCTTCGTGGCACCTACCATGCCCACATCCATGGCCATTAGTCCAAGTAGCCCCACGCTGACCACTACCTACATACCTATTCCATCTCAACCACCGCCAGTCTCGGAAAACCATACCCCCCTCCAGAATTTAGTGTTGTCTATTCCCCAATCACTTCCTCCCATTGCTACCAGGGTGGTTACCCTGACCCCTCCTCTATACACCCACTTTCAACCTCCACCTATGGCCTCTACCTCCTATTCAACATATTACCCTCCCTCATCCTTCTCCTCGCACATACCTCCACAATTCTCATACGGGGCTCCTTCACACAACATGATGCCTTCCACATCATATTCTTCTTACCTTCCTCCCCCTCTTGCAAGTCAACCTTCATCACAACCGACCCCTGACCTGATCAAAATGATGATGGATAAGATGCACACACTAGAGGCATCTCTTTCTAGTTCACGCACATCTTTGACCTATGAGGAGATTTGTAATGAGCCCATTCATTTCTCCATTCCTATCCGTCCATACCCCCACATTGGGAAATGCCAAAATTCAATCGGTTCCATAACAAAGAAGACCCACAGCAACACCTAAGGTCTTTTAGACACATGTGCTACCTCATTGCTCATGATGACACTCTACTATTGTGAACATTTCCCATGTCCCTCAATGGACCTACTCTCGATTGGTATAGTGCCCTACCTAAGCACTCTATCTTCTCTTTCAACCAAGTGGCCCAAGCCTTTTTGGATCACTTCTCCATCAATGTAGCCAAGAAAGTCACCATGACTGACTTGTATACCACACATCAATATGAGGATGAGTCAATCATAGAATTTTTGCTCGTTGGCATGGCGTGATCAATCGAGATCACATTCCCTTACTACGAAGGAACCGATAGAGTTGTTTACATGGGCTTGTGCTCACCATATTTCATCCACCTTAAAAATCCAAACATTTCGTATATTTGACGAGGAATTCACCATGGCCCGAAAGCTCAAAATCCGGGCCCTCGAGGAGAAAAGGATTCAATTGTGCAAAAAAGGCACTCCTTTTAAACTACAAGAACCCTCTTCCACTACTAAAACACCACCAACCGCTCCTCATAACCCTCCTAGACCCAAAGGCTCCACCCATGCGGTGGTCTTGTAGGGTCAATGCCTCACCCATCCAACCTACCAAAACCTATGCCCAACCTCTCACCAGTACAAACATTCCTCTTCAAAAATGAACAAAACAAATATACCCCCATTGTTGAATCATACCCTGCTCTTCTAGAAAAAATCCTGAACACAAGGGCTATCACTCTACCGACTATCAAACCACATCCTAGTTTTGATCCTGCCTGTTTGATCCCCTCATGGTATAGAGAAAATGAAATCTACGACTACCATCATACCTAAGGGCACAACACCAACAACTACATCACCTTCAAAACCATTGTCCAAGAAATGTTAGATAGAGGATATCTTGTTCTAGACAACCCCAATTCACCTATAAACCAAAACCTACACATCTTCCAAAAACCATTTCCTAATCATACATCCCCCACCCAACATAACCATTTTTTCGTCGATAGTGACAACATTTAGGAGGTACATGCCATCTTCGATGTCCTACCCATACCACTCACACCATACCCCCCAGCCACGCCTATAGAAGAAATCCTTAAACAAACATCTTTACCCCCACCAGCATCGTCACCATCTTCCCCATTACCAAAGAAGTTAATCCAAGTAGAAATAAATTCATCTTCTTCGGCATCATAGTGGACCATGTCATTGATTTTCCTAGTCTCATACATGACGAATTGCCATCAACTCCTGCTACCATACTCATCGAGGAGTCGGAAGTACCTTCCTCTTCCCCCACCTCACCACACTTTGAGGAAGATCCTTCTTCATCTACCTTACCCACACTTCCCCACAAAGAAGAGCCCATTCTGAGAAAAATCAACTGCTACCAGCCCCTACAACATTAAATGTTTTCTTCTCATCTATCCTTCCTACAGAATTCGATGTAGAGGTCTCCCCTATTTCCTAGATATACATTCCATTTACAAGGATTACTACCAAATCCACCCTCATCGCCTTCCTCTCTTCATCATCCCATTAGATGGCCCTTCTAGAGTATGTTGATCATTCATTACTTTGGGAACATCTCCAAATCCCCGTCTCCACACAAATGCAGACCTTACCTACCGACTCACCCACTATTTACCCTACAGTAGTGGCAACATCTACACCTATCCCACCCACAGAGAAAACTGCAACACCTCCCACATTGCCTCTGACCACACACATACCCTCATCATCTACATCATCACTTCCCAATCCCTCATCAATCTCCACCATCTCTCATATCCTAGGGGTATGACCCACATCAAACCTTACCCATCCAACAATCAAAATTGATCTGACCACTCCCTCTCACCCCCTCACCACAATTACACCACTACCAAAACCAAAACACCAACCACCCCACATGCCGATACTAGCGCCACCTACTACCTCTTTGTCCCCTTCACCACTACCATCCCTCTTGTGTCCCCAATCATCCAGCCTAACTACAAATTTGCATATACCCAATACAACCACAAATCGACACCCACTTCTAAGTCACTACTAAGTCCCTCATCCAAAACCATACCCGCTTCACCATGTGACCCAATGGTAGGATCCTATGTGACTATCCTAGCTAACCTACTCACCTCTTCCCACATCACCTTACCACCCATTCGACCCTACGACCCACTCAAACCAAAACCAAAATGGTTTGACAACTCCCAGATGTGCCTACCATCATGCACCAGGGCATAACATAGAGGACTACCAAGATCTCAAAACACTCCTAGAACTCTTCACTAAGGACGATTTGTTGGACATGGATGTAGCTCCTCCTACGCCCATAATCACCCCGCCTACACCATTACCAGCTTAACCATCATCACCCCACACATCATACCATTCCTACCCACCACCGATATTCGAAATCAATATGGTTCGAATAGCCACTCGGGCTCACCGTGATAAAGGGAAAAATGGAGAAATTGAACCTACTACCTCCACTATCCCTCACATCACACCCACACCCGCACCAAAAATCACCATCTAAGGACCTACCTTCCCTGTTTCCAATGGGAAATCCCATCGTGCCATGATCAAACAACTCCATCAATCACCACTCAAGATGTCCTTATATGACCTCATCCAAACTTCTGAGTCTCATCACTAGGCCCTCATTGAAGTCCTACAATCCATTAAGGTACCACCCAATGACCCCACACCAGTTGCATCCATTATCACACCACACCATGTGGCCTCCCTTATTTCTTCACCTTCCACCTCGACACCTATCACCCCATCTTAGGTGGCGGCCCTCACCTTCTCTAACGATGAGATCACACCTCACCAAACAGAAGACCCTGATCCCGTGTTATTCATCTATTCTTGTGTCCATAATGTACATGTTTGAAAACATATTATGATCAATGGTGGAGCTAACATCAATATCATCTCCTCTCATGCATTTAACCAAATGTGCATTCCCGCTAATTACATGCATAACGATCTGATTTTGCTACGTTCTTTCAACGATGCCATAACCACCACCTTAGGGACAGTGATCCTACACATTCGTGTTGGTCCCCATAGCATCCCGAAATCTTCTATGTCTTGGAAGGAGAGTTCCAATACAACATGTTGCTTATCCGACCTTGGATTCGTGTCATGGGATGTGTCCCCTTCACCCCTCACTTTGGTGTCTCAAATTTGAGCATGAAGGACACAACTACACCATTCTCGTTGACCCTTCACCGTTCAAGACCTATAACATGTTATACAAGCCCAAAATGTCCTCATACCTATCACCACTCCCACCTCTGCACCCGCTTCTGTTTCCACTACCTCTACCACTTCTTTAACCCCTACATCACCTCTTATCACTACCACCATAGCTCCTGTAGAACCATCCACTTCTCCACATTCCACAACCACCTCATCTCAAACTCCCATGGAAACATCCATTCCCACCACTCGTATCCCAGATACTAACCCACTAGAAGGTGTTTTTCAATGCCTAACACTTAGGGAGTACCACATCTACAACATTGACATGTTTTGTACATGACAAGAGTATGGAAAACTTGAGCAACATCCCCATTATGACCCCCGCATTGATAAAGTTCTCACCTATGGACCCTCACACCTCTGCACCAATCCGACCTATGAAGGTATCATCACTCCCACCTACACACTTTGGAACCACCTACCCAAACCTTACCATTTACCACCACCTTTCCCTCATTAACCAGTCAGTGTTTTACCCATACCTTCCTTCAACGATGTTATTGGAAGGGTTTTCACTTTGGTCTTTATCAACAAGGCCATCAAACTGTTATCCCTTACACTTCTCGCAAGCATAAGGACCTTAGTGGGGTGGGATTTGTTGAGCATGAACTTAAAAAGCCCCGTGTCGACCTCATTATTGCAACCCTTCAACCCCACAATCCCTCACGCAATTCACTCACTTCACCCATGGAGTCTATAGACCCAGAGTCTATTCCTCCTACCTTTTTTTTCCACAAACACCATTTCCTTGGGACCCCTCACCATTCAACGTGATGGTGAGGTTCCTACTTCTTTTCCCATCCTATATCCTGATATGATCGATGACAACACCCTTTCTATTCATGTTGTCCACTGTCAAAATGATGACTCCATTCTCACCTATTTGGGTGTAGAATACTTCTATCTCCACCACACACTACCTTCTGAGACCCAAAACATGATAAATAAATCCACTATTGACATTAACATCCACACATCAGATGACCCCTACATTCTAAAGATAAGCCAATCTTTGAACTCCACTGAACAAGAAGCCTACACTTCTTTCCTCCGTGACCATATCAATGCTCTTGCTTGGTTGTACGCTAATATGCTCGGTATTCACTCCAATATCGTAGTCCACAATATTGTCACCTTACCCGATTCTAAACTCGTCAAACAGAAGCTGCGTAAGATGAACTTATGCATTGCTCTTCTTGTCAAATAAGATCTGTAGTGCCTCCTCTCTGTCTCCTTCATCCTACCAATCAACTACCCGCAATGGATTTCCAACATCATACCCATTACCAAAGCAATGGGGGGACTCAACATATACATTGACTTCGAGATCTCAACCTAGCTTGTCCTAAAGATGAATTCCCTGTACCCAGCATCGACCAATTGGTTGACCTCACCACCGAGACATGAGATTCTATCTCTCATGGACAGTTCTCGGGTTATAATCAAATATTACTCGCACTTTGAGGATCAACACAAACCGCCTTCATTACCATCAACTTCTCTATCACTCTTCTTCATCAACTACTCATTGTTGTATCCTGCACATGTGTTTTGGTACTTTTCTTCTCTATTCTCTCCCCGAGAGCAAAAATTCCCTCCTACACTTCCAACCTCACCTATTGAGCCCACACCTACACCCAAAACCTTATCTCACCCCATTCTACTCTCTATCAACCCTCTGGCTAGTCACAGAGGGCACCCTAATCCCCATTTCAAAACTATGACCCAATATCGGATTGTCACTAGTTAACTCTAACCATGGTCCATCTACCCTAACCGCCATCGGTCACCCTACCATCTGCCAACTCCACAACTTCTACCTAAAACACACCCAAAACCACTCACAAGCACCCCAACACCCATCCTAAACCTACCCTTTACCTTCATCCCACCAGCACCACTTCCAACTCTTTTTATCAACCAAAGAGAACACAAAACATCTCTATTCTAACCCTCTGTCACTTCTATTGTGATCAACGTTGATCCATCCTTACCATCATCGGTCATACCCGACCGACATCGGTCTCTCTGTGTTTACTAATGTAGACCAGGACTAGAAACACACCTTTTACCCAAACCACCTACAATACCCTACCCAACCTCAACCAGACCCTGTCTATGACCTGCAGATTACCCAACCTACCCAAAACCTGACCCGAACCACCTTTTTACCCACATATTTTAGTGTTTAATTGAATCGACGCTGATAGCAACCTGAGGCACCCAAATCAAAGCACTAGCACTAGATTCCTTTTATTTACATGCTTTTTCATTTAATATTAATTTATAAAATAGTGGATTGATAGCCCTCTAAGGAGTATCACACTTCCTAGATCTAGCATACGCTAGGTAGTCCACTACATATGTTGTTTAACTCTCTCTTGTGGTCTTGTTTTCTTATTTTAGGGTAGTCCTTCCTAGCCAAAAGGGAGTTCACATGATCGACTAAGATCGGAAGTCAACACGTGCACATTCCACGCATTAACCAAACAATAGGTAGACCTCCTACACCCTTATCTCTGTTTCAATCTCTCGATTATACCCAAAAAGGATCGAAACAATTACATCTTGCAAAGATTATATGAAAAGGTGAAATGATACATCTTCATATCCAACTCCTAGCACTCCACAAGTAGTGATGAAGGCTGCAATGTGGTCATCTAGATGTTTCTTCCCATTACCATGGAACTTGGGAAAAATAATTCTTGCGCTCCTCTAGGTAGATCATGCAAAGGTGGGGTAAGAGAAAATGGTCTCGTATTTTTCCCACAAGGAAGTGGTGCTTGTTGAGCCATTGGCGTTCTTCCTCTTCATATTATTCTTAAAATCCTTCCAGGATGAATTTGATTCTTTCAAGTTCTTCATCAGCAATTTCATCTTGTGGAGGAATGTAGTTTAAGGTTTTAACTGCAACTCCATCAGCAAGGGACTCAAAAGACAAAGTAGGATCAAACTGCATGGAGTACTGTCGACCTATCCTTATTTCAATTTGATTGATAGGAAGTATGGAATCAACTTGTAACCATTTTTCAAATTTAGGATTAGACACACCACTAGCTCTTGAAGATATTGTATACCTTCTATCATCCATCTTGAATACCCAATTCAAACAAGACTCCACTAGGTTCTCCTCTGTTGGTTTTGAACTTGTTTTCCTCTTTCAAATGCTTCTGCACATTCGTCCTTAGACTTTATAACACTCGTAGCAATGACATAACGAGTGAAGATTTCTCTGTTGTTCTAAATGGTTTCCTTCAAATCTGATGCAATATCTTCTTGTATATGGAATAGAAGCTCAAGCATAAAGACTTGGGAATTACTAGGAATAGCCATCGATAGAGGACGTAAGGCCTAATTAATTTTCAAATTCCAAATTATTATTTTTATTTTTGGAATATAATTTTTTTGTATTTTGTGGAATCAAAATTGGGTGTAGAATTGCTAAATCTTCCCCATAGTGGGTGTCATAAATCTGTTGGCGAAATAATTTCTGAATTAGCAAATTAGTGGTTCTCATTAAAATTTCATGGGACTGAGTCCCTCTTCATGAATGGGGAAGCTCCATTTATTGAAAAAAATGAAATGAAAACAACTAAACTAATTTTCGGGGTGGCGCGAAGTCCGGGATTGCAAAGGAATACTCCCTAATCTGTGGCAATTCCTTTTATTAAATACAAGCGAACAAAATTACTTAGTGATGGAGATATAAAAGAAAACCGAGAAAATTATTTCAACCAACAAATAGGATAGCATATTTTGGGGCATCAAACTCAAATCATTTCACTTGAAATTAATCATAAGAAACCATTTGGATAGAAAGAGGAGCAATCAACAAGAAACACAAACTCTTATTACATCATGTTCCATAATTGACAATGCTCCTGGAGTAAAAGTTGAGATGGAGATAGAACATTAGTATATAGGGAATAAAAGAAATGGAGGGACTTGCTTCTAAAAAGACAAAGTGAGAGCTAGCATTAAACAAGCATTAACCATCCCCTTGAAATGAGGGAGTCATTCATATTTTTAGTGTCATGACTGTCCTTTCGTTTCCCCACATCACCTTTCACATTCCCTCATGATCTGTTGATCTTTCAGGTTCCTATCACAACCTTTGGTGCTCCATCACTTGTGACCTTTCATCTTCTTACATCTCCTGATCACATAATCTCCAGGTTGCTCAAAATATCCTTGACACATGACATCATTTTTCGTGCCACCATAAATTCACTTTATGCATGACATCATCTTCTTGACATGTGACATTAGACTAGGTCACAAAAAGATGGTTGAAAAAATGACCTCAATTTCTATGTCACACGTCACCATTTGACTTTCTTGTCGTACTACTACATTTCACTTTCTTATCATACGACAACATTTCACTTTCCTGTCACACATCAACATTTTTTTTGTCACCTATGTTTCCATGTCCCACATCAAAATGTTATTTTCACACATAAAAAATCCTTGTTTTCATGTGTACAAAAAAATTCTCCTAGGCTTTCATTTCGCACATCAAAATGTTTTTGTCGTGCATCATCAAAACATTTTTAACGCCTAAAAGTTACTATTGAGCGACAAAAAGTTTTTGTCACGAGTCAAAAAGTTGTTGTCGGGCATCAAAATTTGTTTTTGGGCATCAAAGGTTTGCTAACATGCATCAAAAATGATTTAATTTTCATGCGTCAAAAACTTTTTGTCATCATACGTTAATAATGGGTTGTTGTCGCCCCTCATCCGTTGGCAATTTCGGTCAAACTTGTTTTCAACATTTCGGAGTAATTGTCAACAAAAATAGGTCATCCAATATATTAATATTTATGAAAAATGTCCAATGAATCCACTGAGAATATTTAGAAGTCCTAAAATTTAATTATTTATCATATTTTACCCATATTTTAACTTTTTCCTCAAGGTGTGTGTTGGTAGACTGAGTGATAGGAATAATTTATGATCACCACAAACTAGCACATCATATGGGTCATGAAGAAAATTAAATATAATTTCATTTGAGATTTTTATGGGATATTAAACCTTCATGGTGCTCCTAAAACCTTTTGGCTAGTTACATCTTTTACCAGGACCTTTGTGTTGCACTGTCAGACCGGTTTTCACCTCTTAATATTCGCAAAACAATTGCTTGATGATTTAAATATTAAATACTACATTTTATCTCTCCAATTCCTTGCTATGAACTTCTTAATATTCACGAGGGTCTCAAAAATTTCAAACAAGGTGACTATATTTTCCATGAAGTGCATTTCCCAATACACCGATTTTTTTTCCAAAACCTTCCTAAACTACTTTAGACTATTTCACATCTCTCATTAGAAAATTATTGAAGGAATTTATCTTCTTGGTACATCCCTAGGGTTTCTCTAGAGGTGCAAGAAGTGTGGAAATAGGCCCTTTTAGGCCTCTCGAGAGAAAGTATTTCCAGGTGAATCAAAATTAACTCATGAATTATTTCTCAACAAACTTACTTGCACATATGAAACAAACTTTAAAAATCTAGTTATTACATCCCTCTAAGCCATGATGGGGTTTACATAGTAAGATATTGATTGGAGAGAAAGTTCACATTGCTTGGTTTGAGGATTCTCTTAGTGTGGTCTTCATTGTCATGGAAAAAAATTTAATTTGTTATGCTATACATTTAGCATGACAACAACCTTATTCAGAACTTACACTCAACCTTTAGCTCACATGTTTCTCTATATTCTTCACTAGCTCAAATAGGTCTAAACTACATTGTATATATACTAGTCTCAAACACAAACACCATATAGGTCAGCCATATACACTTATGTCAGCCATTATAGAGTAAATATCATCTGAAAAATTAAGGACATTAACTCCATTAGGTCTACAACAACTTCATTAGGTCATCTTCTTCTTTGGGACTCAAGAAGACCTACTATATAAGGTGTAGTAGTATAATTATGTAACTTGAACTTATTGGGAAACAAAGAACATCACTAAATTAATAAAAAAAATCAATAAAAATATCAATGACCTTTAAATACTTCCTTTGTTGCTTGAAATCTTTGGAAGTTCATTTAACACAAATAACCCAAACTTGACAACATGATTTTCAAACTATGTCCTAAAAAACTAGTTATAAAGAATCAATCTTGTACCACCTTGAAACAATCATCCAATATAAATGAAAAATTACAATATATACTACATGACGTGATTGACATCACCCATTGCATTATACTCTTCAACTCAGAGAACAAAGGCTCAAGAACATATTTTCTTCAAGCATACTTAGAACTGTTCCAAAATAGTTTGAAAAATTAGTCATGAGAAATTGACTTGGTTAGGCCTCATAAAGGCTAGAAAATATCTTGAAATAATCTTACGAATTTACTATGGGTCTATGACATCACGAAACATCCATTTTTTATACTATTCATTTGCAAAACTTGGCTACGACAACAAAATATTCGAAACAAGAATTTTACTATGGGATCCACCCATCAATCTGGCAAATCAATACCACCTAGATAAAGTTGAGAGACTCCACTACATGGTCCAATCATGATATAAGAATAAAAATTCAATTTTGATATTTATGAGAAATATCATTCATATCAACTTAAGACTAGGATTTAAGAAAGGGTTTATACTTGTTTTTGTGTTAATGCTTGTTGAAAACGTTTTGGAGCTTAAACCAAAAAATAATACAAAAAAATGATATCTATGACACATACCAACGTATTTCTAAGATCTTAGGTTCCCATGAAGAATATTCATGTAGCAAAAACATTAAAACATTGATCTCAAGTTAGGAAACACCATCTACAAGAACTCAATTTGACCAAAAATGCAATATCTTACTTGTTCTTGCAAACTATGATCTAAAACTTCACCCATGCATCTGAAACAACATTCCAACACACTTCCTATGGTCATACTTTCATACTGAATTAGAAAAATGATCAACCTAAATCATTAGGCCATGCTTTCTTCACCTTGTTTTTATTCATTCTAGAAACTAACTTTCATACCTTTGTTTATGAACTCTAAACAACATTATCATTCTCAAAAAACCTCTACATACATGTATCCACTCATTTCATCAAGCTACCATGCCCATACCTTCTCACACAACCTCTTTGTCTTGCACATTGTCTTCAGATTCTCTCCTTTTATACTTAAAATGACCTCACAAGAGACTGAAATTTACCATGTACGATGTTGACAAAATCATTAGGCATGATTTGAAATCATTTGAATTTGATGAAAATTTTTAATAGACTCACAACATAATTCATCAGAATCAACAAGACACAATATCAAATTTGACATCAATTAAAACCATGACACAACATGCTTATAGACTCCCCACGACACTAATCGTTCATAACCTCACCTTGACATAAATGACAACGTTTTAACACCCAAAAATACATCCAAATCGAGGAAAATTGTTATAATTTCATAAACATGATTTTTTTATTGCATGATGTTAAAATCATGAATATTCTACTATGGTTTATGATGCACACTATTTTGTTGGGAATCTTTTCCCAAAATCCTAGGAATGACCTTAAAAGAAGGGGCTAGCATGATGATTTTTTGAGATATGTCTCATAATATTATTCCTAGGGATATAACACTACCCACTGGATCATGTGGACACTAATTGATTTTGAAAACTATGTTATTGGGCTATCTATCCTTTATAACTCAAGTGATGTAGTTGAATGAACCCAACTATTATTATGGTTTCGTATAGTTCAGTTGGTCTAATTTATGAGAAGGACTAGACAAGGTAGTTAAGAGGATAGATTGTGCAATGCTAGCTAAGAAAAATATTCAATCATTCTCATGTAAGAGAGACTTCCTTTGATATTTCATATACGGGTTTACCGTGTTAGATAACTCCCCTATCAAATTCCTCATAGAATGAACATCCACTTTACCTAAAATCCATAAATCCTTGTTATATCTAAATACAACTAATGTTATTCATGAGAAGAATGTGAGGCACATAATAAGGGTTTGAAATATGATCCCTTACCCCTAGGGTGAATAGGGCTAGATAGAATGATGGATAGGTTCCATTTACACCACCAATAAAATTCTTAAAACTTACTTTGAAAAACAAGTGGCATTTATAGGAAACATCTCATGACATTATATACTAATAATTCTAAAGGTTTCTATATGCCCCAAATCAATCACTATTTAAGACCCTTTTTCAAAATCAAGCTACCTTATGGAGGATTAATTTTGAGGTGGAAGAGGTTTACAAAGATAACATTTCCTGACTCCATGCTCATATGAATTGGCTAAAAGAAGGAAATAAAGTCACCATATTATATTTATCTCTCTTCTAATCAAAATGGGATGTTAATAGAATCAAGGAGACTTAGCATTAGACTACTAAAACTAATACATTACCTAAAATATAGAAATTTTTATCGTTCATTAAAATGGTGTATTTTATTAAAATGCTTCCTCTCCTAGAAGATATAAATCTCATGTTCAATGCCTCAAAGTTTTTATTTGAAACCCTTTTCAAGAAAAGTGAGAGGCATGTGACCTTATACTTTTACTTTGAATGATCTTAATGTAGAATCAATGTAGATGGACATCGAAAAGTCCCATGGTATTTAGGGCTTCGAGTGAAAATTTAACAAAATCTTTGGGACATGATCGAACCGATATCCAAAGTTTATTTAGAAGCATTGCCACTAACATCTTAGGTGATCTTATAAATAAAGGAAATATCAAATTTATTCCTAAGGAAGGATATCTACAACATGTCAAAACTTGAGGCTAATCAAGTTGATTAATGTAACTTACAAGATCATTGATAACGAGTTGGATCTCGAGGTAAAGGAACCTTTTATGTCTCATTTCAAAAAGTGAATATATTGGTTTTATTAAACATGTGTATACCCTTGACAATGTGATTATAGTATGTTAAGGTATGGAATCAACTAAAATATCTAATCAAGAAGTTATTTTCTTTACAATTTATTTTGAAAAATGGCATGGTATGATAGAATGGTATTTCATCATACGGATGTGCTTCAAGACTTTGGATTTGGCCCCGATATGTATGTTTCATTTTATTAGAGCATGTATACTTAGAAATGGAGGTCAATATATCATATTTGGTGTTATTAAATGGATTGTCACTTGATCAATCTCTCTACGTTATTTTTATATATGTTTTACCTACCCTTTAGCCAATTACTATTTTTGGGGAATTTTTAAAGGTATCTATGGCCCTCACAATAACCAACAATTAATTGATGATCACATTGTTGCTGATTTTTTTAACCCTTCTTGAAGATCAGAAAACTATGAAAAATTTATCGAAAGTGTAGATGTTTTTTTAGCTTCTAGATGTTCCATCAAGTGACATTAAAATCCATGCGATAGGTAATCCATGACCACTCCTCATATCTATCTTGGGAATTTTATATTAAAATTCATACAATATGGAGTTTAATTGAAGTTTCATGGTACCCTATTTTCCTTTGAATTTAACTGTGTTGAGCTAGATTCTTATATGGTGCAGAATAGAAAAAACATTTTATCATGGATCACCAAACCATCTTTCAAGAAGTAACTTTGTAAATTTTTTCCAAAGTACTTAATGTTAACCATATTTACTATTCCTCTTTTTGAGAGCCCTCTAAAGGTTTTTGTAGTAAATATGAGATATGAATAAAGGATTTTCATTGGGCTAGTTTGGAAGGTAGAAAAATATTTTCACATAGTGTCTTGGGATATTGTTTACAAACCTAAAGGAATTGAGTGGTCGAGGCTTATTGATGTTAAACTCTAAGACCATGCCATTACTCCTAAATAGATTATAGAAGGCTTAGAAGGATTTAAATCCTTGAAAATATGCCATGAAATTAGGTCATACAAGGAACGCCTTGGGAAAAAGGTAAAGAGAGGGGTTGACCTTTGATTTCTCCTTCTCACTTCGGTGTCTATTAAAATTAGGGTCACTTTTGTTGCCAAAAATATATGTAAAGCTTGGTAAACTCTCAAACTTCACCTTGTCGGGGTTGACACTTTGAGTTTAGAAATGGGCTTCCCATCAAATATCATCCAATTTGGTGTATATTAGTATCATAATTGTAGAATGCTCCCAACAATTTAATCCCTAGGCTTTGAGATCAATGTCTATTTCAATAGTGGATTCATACCTTTAATGACATTTTCTTTTAGGGTAAAAGGAATTGGCTACCTTGGGATATTGTTAAAGACAAAATTCTTACATAGAAAATAAAATGCCATAATTTTTGCTGAGTTTGAAAATGCTCTCCCCACGAACAATTTCGCAAAATTAAAATCTCTTGTTCGTCTATTTAGTGGAAATTTTTTAATTTCCCAGTCACCACCACTTTTCATGGTATAAACCTTAGTATGGTTATCATTTCTTAGAGGCCCATGAAATCGTTGCTACTTCCATCTAGCAATGTTGTAATCTTTCATCCTCTCAACTATTTTGGGAAAGGCGGTCCAAGATTTGGAAATTTTCCACCAAATAAATGAAAGCACACCTTCTATAGTATATTATTTATAGTGGGCTGCTAGTTGGGGAACAACTTACACAAAGGCATTATCAACTTCATTTTCCCCACCTACAACTAACCGAAAACCATCAAATACTTGTTTTAGTTTTTCCCTTTTATAAAAACCACCTAGAAGTGAATTCACACTATATATCATCCCATTCCTGGAGATACATGTTCACATGGGAAATGAATTTGCTTGTGGACTCACCATTCCACCTAAAAATACAATAATATTTGGTAATTATCTCGGGATGACATAATTTATCAAGTATGGAATGATAGAAAGTCTCCATTTTTTCTCATATTCAAATAAACAAAATTGTTTATAAATTAATAATAATGTTACTACCATTGTAATTTATAATCTCTAGATCCAATTCCAAACAGAAAAGGCCTTCGTCGAGTTGTAACATCTGCAAAACTCATTGATATTTATGGAAATGTGTCATGCGCATTGAGTAGGGAACCCCACGCCACCCATGACAAAAATATCCCCTTAAAGATCAAGGTTTTTGTATCCCTCCCACTACTCATAGATTAGATGAAGAAAATTTATCACTCGATCTTGGCCACCTTCTCCCATTTGAGGGGTTGGGGGAAGGAGGAGTCTCAACTATTTCCAAGGTGATAGTGCTAGCGATGGTGATGTTCGTGGTGCTTATAGTAATAGATGGGATGCCCTTTCCCATGGTGATGATGGTGTTAATTTCGGGATACTAGCAGATTTCTTGGGGTGCTCCCACTTCAAGCAAGTTTCATCATCTTGCACAAGCTACTACCTTACTCAAGTAGGATGATAAAGATGATAATCAAGATGGCTGAGAATGTGTCCCTGATTCAAATATGTTTGGTGTTAGTAGGTGTGGTGGCAAAATAGAGAACCATTTCCCACCTTCACTATCACCTCCATGTCTATTTCTACCACTTAATGTGTTGTCTTTTTTATACGTATTTTATGCTCCTTTTTATTCAACACTCTATTAAATTGATGAAAGTGTTAATGGTCAAGCGCATGTGTCCACAATTATTGTGACACTATCTTGATTTGACATGTTGGGTTTAGTACCTTACCATCTAAGTTTTTTGAATGATTAGCTCTTTACTTTTATTTTTTGATTAATAGAGTGAAGCTTTTCAATCAAAAATAACTTACTACTAACTACAATCCATTTAGTAAGAGTATCTTAGTAATATTTTTTATTTATTTATTATTGTGATGAGTAGTGCACTAAACTAGGCCCTAGGTTACATATTGTGTGCATGTATACTTTTCCTAATGCTAAATCAAATGAAGCAAGAACTACCACCTAAAATAGTTCGACAATTTAGCTAAAACAAAGCATAAACACCATCATGATAAGAATTAAACAAGGGTTAGATGCTAGCATTCATAAATACAAACTTTGAAACTAACAATGTTAAATATCTAAACTCCTTTATTCTCTAACAACAAATAAATGAATGGACCTAAGTAAGCTCTATGGCTATCAAAATAGTTGTCCTTAATGTTCCAAGAACCTAGGAATGGGGGCTAATCAAAGTTGGGCTACAAGACCCTTTTGACACCTCCCATATGACCCAAGCACTTTAAGAAAGAGGCTTAACTCTTCAAGATGATGAACTCTCAAAAGGGCAAGGTGCAAGCTCTTAGTCTCTTTGCTATATGCTTTGCATTTGCTCTCTTAGAAAGTTTAGGTGTAAGTAAAAAGGTAGGTGGAGGGCTCTTTATATAGCCCAAAGGATAAAGGATTCAAAACATTCTCATGAATGTGGGATAAAGGTAAAACATGATTAGGAATGGATAAGGTTGCTTTATTAAAGGTAACCTTACTTTAGAAGGGTTTAATACATGTTTAGCAAGTCATGGGAGTTGGGGGTATTTTAATTAATCAAAGGTGATTAATTAATAGGTAGGTGTAAGCTTATAGAAGCCAATTAGAGGAATATTAGTGTGATTTAGGCTATTATAAGGGGATTAAATCAATTAAATATTGATTTATTGGTTAAATGGAAGGGAAAGCTAATTAATTAATAATAATTAATTAGTCTAGGTAGAAGGGGTGATTTATTAACGGAAGGTCATTAATTAGGGTATTTGTTGGATAGCAACTTAATTAATTATCTTAGTGTAATTAATTAATGATGATATGAGGGAAAATGAGTGCTTTTGACGATATGTCGTTGATTTGCGAGAAAGGGGATAATTAGCACAATTTAAGTATTTAAATTGCTTAGGCGTAATTATAGGTGTCTACATTTGCCCCTCTTTGGGGTGGCGTAAGTGATGCCACTTCAAAGATAGTAGACAGAAGAGATTTTGAAGGGATAGAAGAAAAATTAGTAGGAGGGAGAGATGCCCCCTCGAGTGTCGATGGGGTGATGAAGGAAGCCGATCGACGATCGAAAAATATGAGAAGTAGGTAGAAGAATGGGGACGAGGCAGGATGCCCCGAGGAGAGGGAGAATTAGGGGTGAACGGGAAGTCGTGTAGAAGAAATATGGATGAGGGGAGAGAAGAGCTTAACCTCTAGCTACTTATTTGTTTGGAACAAATTTGATGTCATCATATTGCCATAGGAACTACATCATCGGTCCTTATGAAAAATATAAGCATACGACAAAGGTAGAATGACATGAAAAGCCATACTATGAACAATTGTCCATTGCTGAAAGTACCAACTCCATGCAACATACAATAATGCAATGCAATACGAGAATGAAATAAGCTCATATAACATGGAAAACAAGTATGAACGCACATATCCAACCCAACAACGGTCAAGACAGTTGTACAAATGTTTTGTTATTAGTGCTGAAGAGATCCACAAGTTCATGATTGATGAAAAGGGTTAAAAATGATGCCCCAAGCAAGGATACATGCAAGGGGAAATGAAAATGGACACGGGGTCCATGAAAAGCATTTGTGCGCAACGAAACAACACCAGGCAACCAAAAGTTCCCCAGAGTACAGACGAAGCAAGCAGCTAGCTTTTGTGAATGGTTGTGAATCCAGTGATCCATGAGTCGTATTAATTGGGGAAGATGTGAGACAAACCAACAGGATATGGAGAAAATACCATGCGCAAGACACAAGTTTCAGCCATAAGAAGCAAGTTACCATTTTGTAGGGTGTTTTACTTTTTAGGAATTTTTTGAAAAAAATTTCCTTGTTTTTAGATTTTTTTGATATATATATTGTTTTTGTTGTTTTCTCGAAACAATGGTCTCTTGTTTTTTTATTTTTCTCAAAACAATTTTCTATTGTTTTTGTGTTTTGTGAAACAATTTTCTATTGTTTTTGTGTTTTCTCAAAACAATGTTTCTATTGTTTTTGTGTTTTGTGAAACAATTTTCTATTGTTTTTGTGTTTTCTCAAAACAATGTTCTATTGTTTTTGTGTTTTCTCGAAACAATTTTCTATTGTTTTTGTGTTTTGTGAAACAATTTTCTATTGTTTTTGTGTTTTCTCAAAACAATGTTTCTATTGTTTTTGTGTTTTGTGAAACAATTTTCTATTGTTTTTGTGTTTTCTCAAAACAATGTTTCTATTGTTTTTGTGTTTTTAACAGTTTTCCAAAGCTATGTGCAGGTAACCAAGAAAGCATGGATGCCCCCAGCGTTAGGTGGGGAATATACAAGGGCAGAAGCCACGCGCTTATGAACAAGAAGGTGAAGTCATTGAGTTGCCCCCAGTGTAAGATGGGAAATAACGAAAGACCACGTACCTTACGGATTTAATAGAAGAAGGCAAAGCCGGATCAAGGCTGGACTAGATGGTGTGCACAAGGAAACTCGAAGGTAAAACCAGGTCCAGAAAAAGACAACTACCCTTCTAATACAGAATGCTTGTGAACAACAAATCCTCCCGAGGCGCCGGAAACTAGTTTTCACCCAAGGACTTGTCCAAAGTACCACAATTGCGTGGTTTTCACTAGTGGATGACCTGTTTTCTCTTTTTCTTTTTCTATTTTTTTCTATTTTTTTATGTTTTTATATTTTTTGTGATTTTTATGACTTTCTTGTGCCATGTTTAGGCATAAAACCTCTTAAGATGCATGGAATTCATGGGCTCCCGGAGCTCATCACCATTGGGGTGAGCCAACTTGTATGCCCCTGTGCCATACTTGGCAACTATGACATAGGGTCCTAACCAGTGTGGTTCGAACTTCCCTTTCTTTTCTCGCTCTGCTCTAGTGTTGAACTGGTTCTCCTTCATAACTAAATCACCCACCTCAAACTAGCGAGGGATGATTCTCTTATTGTAGTTGTGGGAGATTCTGTGTTGATATACTTTTAGGTGATTAAGAGCGTGAATGTGCCTCTCATCCAGGAGCTCTAACTCAGCCAATCTTGCCACTCGGTAATCTTCATCCTTATCCAAATAGTCCCGAAGAGAAATTCGTAGGGATGGGAGTTCAATCTCTAAAGGGATGATAGATTCTGTCCCGAACACTAGGGAATATGGCGTCACACCCGTAGGAGTGCGAATTGATGTTCGGTAGGCCCAGAGGGCTGGGTGGATTTGTAGGTGCCAGTTTCGACCGGTTTGCTAACCATCTTCTCCATTATCCTTACCAAAGTCTTGTTTGTTGCCTCAGCTTGTCCATTACCCTGAGGGTAATATGGCGTGGACCATTTCAATCTGATTTGGAACCGTTGGCAAAGACCTTTCACAATTTTGTTCTTAAATGACTTCCCATTATCTGTGATAATGGCTGCAGGGATACCATATCGGCAAATAATGTGATTCATGATGAATTTATAAATCTGTGCTCCTGTGACATAGGTTAAAGGGACAGCCTCCACCCATTTTGTAAAGTATTTTGTAGCTGTGATGATATGTGTATGACCATCAGATGAGGTAGGAGTAAGCTTCCCTATTAGATCAAGTCCCCACTTGGAGAATGGCCACGGGGTAGTGATTGGTTGCAATGGTTGCGATGGAGCATGGATGAAATTTCCATACTTTTGGCAAAACACACATTTTCTAACATAATTACAACAATCAGTTTCCATGGTGGGCCAATAGTAACCTACTCTTAACAGTTTCTTAGCCAAGACCATTCCATTTGTATGTGCTCCGCATACTCCTTCGTGTACTTCTTTAATTTCTTGGATTGACTCCATCACATCCAGACAACGTAACAGATTCCCATCGTAGCCACGACGATAAAGTGTACCTCCTAAAAGGGTGTAACAGCTATCTGCGAATCAGGCTTTGCTTTTCAGAATGGGAGATATTGGGAGGGAAAGTATTGTCCTTAAGATAGGTGAAAATGGGTTCGTACCACGGGGAATAGGGACCAACAACCTCACAAGCCAGGAAAGATTCCGGTACGTCATACGCGGGCTGGTGTAGATTTTCTACAAAAATGGCATATCATTGTTCCCTGGCAGAATACAAAGCATAGATCCCACCATTGCCATAGCATCTGTCAATCTGTTTTGCACTCTTGGGATCTACTCAAAGGTAATGCACATAAAATACTCCTTCACGCTTTCCACCAACTTCTTGTAAGGTATGAGCTTGTCATCCTTAACTTTATACTTGTCATTAACATGTTTGATGATTAGATGTGAATCACCTATAACCTTAACATGTTGAATATTCCACTTGATGGCTAGCTTCATCCCTGCAATGAGTGCTTCATATTCCGCAATGTTGTTCATGCAAGGGAAGGCCAGGCGGAAAGCCTGTGTGGTATAGGATCACCCAAAGGAGTAATAAGGACCACTCTTGCACTGAACAATGAAACATAAAAGATCCATCAAAATGTATCTCACCATACGAAAAATTCTTAAATGTAGAGCAAAGATGAATCAGCGATCTAGACTCAAAGGTTCTGTGCTTTGCAAAGGTGCTTCCGCTAGCTGGTCAGCAAGTACTTGTCCTTTAATTGATTTTTGATGGACAAATTCTATATCAAACTCACTGAGTAGAATGATCCAATTAGCCATTCTACCTGTGAGGGCGGGTTTGGACAACAAATACTTGAGTGGGTCGACCTTGGATATGAGCTTGGTCTTAGTATTTAGCAGGTAATGGCGAAGTTTCTGAAAGGTAAAAACAACAGCCAAGCAAGCCTTTTCAATCTGAGGATAATTATGTTCATAGGTGATGAGGGTGTGACTCAGATAGTACACTACTTTCTCTTTATGGCTAAGGTCATATTGGGCGAGCAGTGCACCAATAGCGTATTGCGTAGCGGAAATATAGAGCAAAAGTGGTTCTCTCGGAGTGGGAGGCATGAGGACAGGTGGATTAGCCAGGTACTATTTAAGCAAAGCAAAGGCTTGTTGTTGCTCAGGTCCCCAGATGAAAGTGATGTCCTTCTTAAGAAAATGAGTGAATGAGTGACATTTATCTGCAAGCTGGGAGATAAAGCGGCGAATGGCTTGAATTTTCCTCGCAAGCTATGCAGTTGCTTGATATTCTCAGGTGGAGGCATTTCTATGATGGCAGACACTTTAGCAGGGTCTACCTCAATACCTCATCTTGACATGATGAAGCCTAATAGTTTCCCAGATAGCACACCGAAGACACACTTCTTTGGATTTATCCTGACTTTGTATTCACGCAGGTGTTCAAAGATACACCGCAAAATGATAGGATGATCCTCTCTTGTTTTGGACTTTCCCAGGATGTCGTCTACGTAGTCTTCCATGATGTCATGAATCATATCATGAAATATTACTGTCATGGCCCACTGATAAGTTTCTCCCGCATTCTTAAGGCCAAATGGCATCACCTGATAACAGAAGGTGCCCCAAGGAGTTGTGAAAGTTGTTTTGTGTTGGTCTTCCTCAGCGATCTTAATTTGATTATAACCCAAAAGCCATCCATAAGTGATAGCATTTCATACCCTGCAATGGTCGAGTCAACAATCATGTCAATGTTGGGCAATGGAAAGTCATCTTTAGGGAAAGATTTATTGATGTCCCTAAAATCTGTGCAAATTCGGATACCAATAGGTTTCTTCTGGACAGGAACAATGTTTGATATCCATTCAGAATAATCAATTGGCCTGATGAATCCTGCTGCAAGCAACCTTTCCAATTCTTCTTTAACTAACAAGGCCACTCTTGGGTGCATCTTTCGAAGCTTTTGTTTGATAGGCTTAGCGTCTGCATGCACAACCAGGTTATGCACGACCAAAGTTGGATCTAAGCCGGGCATGTCTTTGTAAGACCATGCGAACACATCAATAAACTCTCGCAGTAGCATAGTGAACGTCTTTTGTTCTCTGGCTGAGAGTGATGCTCCCAATTTTACTATCTTGGGATCTTCTTCAGTACCAATATTGACATCAATGGTTTCTTCAACTAAAATTTTGATAAATCCTCCATACGCGTAGGATCGGGAGGTAGGTTGAGATCTTCATCCAAGGATGTCTCTACGAGATTTTCATCCTTGGCGTGGTCACTTTGTTTGTCCTTTGATTTTCTTATTTGTTTGTCAGCCAATGCCTCAAAGAGGTTTTCACTGTGTGACTTGGACTTTGATTTTTGCCGAGGCTTTTCTTTAGAACTCTTGCCCTCACTTTTCTTTAAATTTTGTTGACCACGAAGTTCAGCCTCCTCACCGAAGTAGGCGCAGGTGTCTAAGTCGATAAAGAAACCCTTCTTGTGATCTCCAATGGGAATTGTATCCCTTATGCCCATGAACTCTGTAATAGCCTCATCGTTCTCGAATAAATCTAGTGGCACGTGACATTGTTGGTCCCATTAAACAAGGGAGGGGTATACAAGGTCAAGGGTTGGTTCAGTGGGGGTGATGGTTAGGACATCGTTATTCATGAAAAGGTTCATGGAGGCCAGATCCTCATATTGGCTACAACAGGAATCCGTATCGCTGTCTAGATAATCGAGCTATCCTCATGCTTAGAACAAGTCACATCTTGATCGTTGGGGTGTGCTCCATAAGGGCGAATCCCAATGCCATATCTTTCTGTTTTGAAATGTGGAAGAGGGACTAGTTCTCTTTGTCCTTGTTCATTCCTCCCACATCCTAGGCCTTTGTAGCCCATGGAGTACATCATTCTGCTAGATTTTTCATATTCTGGGGTTTGATAACAAGATGGCTGAGTGTCCTCAGGGACCCAAGTAGTAGGTGGATCAAGTAATTTTTCCTCAGCTAACAAGCCTCCAGGTAGGAACGACCCAATAGTGTGTTCCTCTCTAGGTCTCCTGAAGCGGTAGTTGGGTCGACCTCTAGTCTTGGGCGACAAGGAGAGGTCAGAAACCAAGAGTGCTTGTTGTACATTATACTCCCCACAGCCATATTCCAGAATTTTCATCTCCCATGAATTAAATGGAGATGTTGAAGTAGATGCCCCATGAGTGCAAGAACTAAGAGAATTTGAATCTACTCAAGATTCCATGGCCTCAGAATGAAGAGGGACAACTATATCTGTGGAGGGACATGCGTATGTACCCTTTCGTGCAAAGCTATTAAGAGCTCTCTGAATGAGAAAAGGGCTCTGAGTCTCCTCGTATTGTTACTGTATGTCCCTCATGCTTCAGCTTGATGCATTAATGAAATGTTGATGGCACTGCTTGCATGGCATGGATCCATGGTCGGCCTAGAAGCATATTATATAGAAGTTCCAAGTCTAAGACGTGAAACTTTGTCTAATGGCAAGTGGGGCCCACCTCCATTGGCAGCGTAATGGTGCCTGCTGACTCTCTTTCCATGTTGTCGTATGTGGTGATAGTGATGATATGGGACTCAAGATCTTCTTCCATATGTCCCAATTGTTTGACTAATTTAAGCGTGCAGATGTTCAATCTAGATCCGTTATCCACAAGCACCCGTTTGATTTTCCTGCGGGTAACAACTACCTCAATGTATAAGGGAAGATTATGTGTAGGATTCTCGGTAGGGACCTCCCTATGGTTGAAAGTGAGATGCTCACTTGGTGCAATATTTGCCACCATGGTTTGAAGGTACGCCGGATCGACTTCTAAAGGCACTCCCGACCCCTGAAGAGTTTGATACAGGATGTCCTTATGTACATTGGAAATCTTGAGAAGGTCTAAGATCGAAATCTTAGCAGACGTCTTCTCAAGTTGTTCTAAAAGGTTATACTTACCAGTATGCGGGGTCGATGGAGAGGGGTCCGGAATTACGAGGTGGGCGCGCCTTGTTACCGCAGCACAGTCCTTTCCCTTAATCCGGATGGTGTTGACGTGGTCAGCAGGGGAGCGAATACATCCGATAAGTGAATCGTAATGATTGTTATCTCTCTTGGTATACAAGTAATTCGCGGCTTTATAGGTTTGGGATGACTCTCCCCGATCTGGTTTTTCCTTTTCTGACTTATCATGCTTGGGGAATGGTTCCTTATAAATCCCCATCTTCTCGTTAGGTGTTTGCATGTGGCTAGGGTTATCCACCTCTATCTCCCCGTTGTCAATGAGGTCTTGAATATAGTGGCGAAGTCACAAACATTTATCTGTTTTATGACCTTTAACATGATGCATTTCGTAGTATTCATGCTCCTTATACCATGAAGGTTTAGGAGCGTTGTCATCAAACGGTTGCGTTGTAGGATAGGTCATCATGTGGGCCGCATCCAACTGTTTTAGTATGATGGACAATGGCTCATTGAGGGAGGTGAATGTTCGTCGCTTTGGTGGTGGTTGAATTGGGCCCTTGGTCAGTTTAAAAGGTTGACTGGTTTGGACTGTTTGAACACGTTTGGAATTAGTGATTCTGTCTCCCACCATGTTTTTGTTTTTGTTAAAGATCTTCAGCTTGTCAGCGGGTTTGACACTTTGGTTGTCTTTAGATTGGGTTTTGAGGGTGCCTTTGGCAATGAGAGCCTTTTCTATTTGAATCCCTTTCTTGATAACCTCCTCAAAGGTTTGGACACAATGCATTTGGAGGTGGAAAGCTATATCCGGTTAAGATTAGGGATGAAAATACCGACCACCGCTTCTCGGGGAAAGCGCAAGGGAAGCGACTAGCTATCCCTCTCCATCGTTGGAGGAAGCTAGTGAAGGTCTCATTTGGCCGTTGTTTTGTGCCACACAAGTCTATCATGGTGATGTCACTCTCTATGTTATACGAGAAATGACGCATGAATCTTTCTGCCAATTCTGGCCAGGTGAAAATTGATCCTTGTGGTAAGCGCATAAACCATTCCAATGCTTGACCTCCAAGACTCTTAGGAAAAATTTTGATGAGGTAATTATCACTATAAGACACCTCTTGACATGCCATGTAGAAATCTTTAACATGATCCCTTGGGTCTCCCTTTCCTTTGTATTTGTCAAACTTTGGCATATAAAATTTCTTTGGAAAAGGTTGAAGGGTCATTGTCTTGTCAAAAGGATAGGGGCATAGTTCTTCGTATTGGTATTTCCTAATACTCCCTATATTGCTTTCTTGTATGCTCGCAAGTGTTGCTTTCATAGATTACACTTCTTGTGCAAGCAATTGTTCTTTAGTGGGAGAAGCGGGGATGTGTACACGATGATACCCCGTGTCTTCTTCTCCTTGGTTTTCTCAATGGAGTTCGTGGATCCTAAACTTAGGCTTTGACTTTTGAATGTTCTTGTTTGTGTCTTTCTGTACCTGGAAAGTAAGCAAAGCTAGTTGTCGGCTTAGGTTACTGAGTTGTTGTTGGATTGTGACTTGGTTTGTGTCTTCTTCTTCTAAAGGTTCTTCCTCTTCGTATTGTGGAGGTTCTTCCCCTGTCTCATGTTCTATCTTGTTTCTTCATGGCACTTTGATGAGGGGTATTCTATGCCCTACCACTTTATCATTTTCTGCGTAAGAAGTGGAAGCATGCCCACCTGTTAAAATATCTTCCATATTGATAAGGGGGTGTTCTTCCTTAGTAGTTTCATTTGTAGGTAATATTGGTTCATTCTCGGTGGGCAATTTGGCCCCTAATTCCATGACCCATGCCAAAACTCTATCTTTATTTCTAAGGAGAAACTCATCTAGTAGAGTGGGGTCAAAATCAAAGTCTGCGTGTGGTGATTCTAATTCGTTTCCACTATGGTCAACCATTTCTTCTATTTCCTTTTCTGCAGAAAATAGTGGTCCTAGATCGTGTCCGATAAATGGGTTTGACCCTTGTTTGTTAGAGGTTTCCCAAGCTTGCGCCTGTTGTTCCTCATATGTTTATTTCTTTAAACCTAGACGCATCTTGGGAGCCATGTTTTCATGATAAGTTTCACTAAGGTAAGTTGTATATTTGTTCAAAATTCAATGACTACCCCTAAGTGAAACACAAGATGTACATGTTAAGAGTAAATTAACAGTGAGAATATCAATGTGATAGAAAGATAAAGTCACCAATGAAACAATCGTTTGGTACCAAAACTTAATCAAATGAAGTACTTCCTAGACTACGTTTCAAAGTAATTTGTGATGCCAGATGATTAACAAGATGTCTCCACTTATGCAAAGTTCAAAGGAATGAACAAGACGTAAGTAAATACATGAAGTTAAATGTGATCTCCCAATCAAGATATACGATGAGCAAGCTCAAGTCTGATTAAGACCTATATCTCAAAAAGTGCCAATTACGATTTGTGAATGACACAACAATATCACCAAGATATGTTAACCCACTTTGCAAGAAAGTGAAGTATTGATATCGAGTTGTTATTGATATAACATGCACAAATGGTAGTGCCTAACACCTTTTGAAATCGAGGTAATAATAAAACCGAACAAAAAAATGGTCAAAGTATAGCTAGGAATAGTTAAGAATGTGTGCGGCAGAATCAGATAATATAGGTATTTATGTCGAGTTTACAAGAAACAAGACGTAAATATCAAAATTGTAATGATACGAGACAAACAAGCTAACTCCTCTATAGAAATCCGCAGTGATGAACCACGCCTAACTACAATGATGATCTTGACTTGGGTATCAAGATCACAATGGCTACCAAATGACGTGAAAACGCCTCCACTCACTTTAGACGCGTTTAACTAACCCACCATGAAACATGGATGGGCGTAAACGAACATAAAAGTGAGGGAAACAGTCGAATGGCAACACAAAGGTAATCACACCTCTTTTGATCAAAAAAGTGTCAAAAGAATATGAAAGAAATAAATCAAGGAAAAATGACAAAAAATGCTAGTCTCACTTCGGCAGAGTTTCGCCTCGCCCAAGTAGGCAAGTAAAAACTAAGCAAAAGTAATACATCACAAATTTCTCAAAAAGAAGGTTCACAACTCAACACTGTTTTAAAGTGGTCAAAATGGGCTCCTGGCCAAAGTATTCTCTTAGGTGGTTCTCTTTCCCTAGGGTGTTACAAAGTTGCCACGAGCGAACGTGATTTACCCAAAAAGTTGCACTGACTAGTTTGGGAGTATCTCGGCTTTTCTTTACCCCCTTCAAGAACAAAGAGGAAACTAGTGCGTCTACGTGTACTATTACTGGGGTCACCACAACGGACAACTTGTAACGCTATCTCACAAAGGAAACACTAGTCAAGTAGGTAGTGCGGAGCACTTCCCGTTTCATCCACAAGGTTCCCTCTTGCGTGGACTACTTTAGGGTTCCTAGAACCACCCCCATTGTTGTAGCTTAAGGCGTTATGCCAAACGAGTTATGTTCCGGTTGAGCGGAGAGGGACGTACCCTTTTCCAAAACCTGCAATATAGTGTTTTGAATATGTTGTTCTTTTTATCTTGTTTAATTAGGTGTGGTTTGATTGAACACCTTTTGGCAACCTGTATAACAACTGTATTAGTAGTTTTTGATTTCGTTTTGATTCCTCCTTTCTTTGACAAGTGTTTTTAGGTCCTGCACTTAAGTGTTAGTAGTTCTCCAAGAAAATCATATTATTTAAAAGAGGATTAAGAGTTGCTTTTGATTCTCAAGATCATCCAAGGATGCAAGAGAAGAGCATACACAACAAATAATCCAACTAAAAAGTAAAGAAAATCTTTTCAATCAATGAACCATACAAAATTCTTGATAAATGTTCATTCCTTTAAACCAAAAGTGAAAGATGAAGTTTCCAATTTACCAAATGTTATAAAATGAAGACTAAAGTTGCTTTTGATTCTCAAGATCACCCTAAGGTGCAAGAGAAGATCATATACAAAATTTATCCCAACTATATAGAAATGGAAAACTTCAAATCAAAGGACCATTGAAAAATGCTTTGTAAAAGGTTCATTCCCTTAAGCAAAATGAATAATCAAGTTTCCAAGTTTAATCCTAATGTTAACAAGATAGAGATCAAAGTTGTTTTTGATTCTCAAGATCACCAAAAGGTGCAAGAGAAGAGCATACACACACTTTGGTTTAAATCGAGTAAGCATGGAAATACAACATTCATCAAAACATTAAACATGTTAGAAAATGACCAATTTTAAAATAAAAGAAAAACTTTCAACTTCTATAATTATAAATCTTGAATTTATGTTTTCATTGCATAGTTAAGTTCAATACCTTTCCAACACAAAAAAATGGAGTCATTTCGAGTTCGGGAGCAAAAGTTATGGCCTTCGGAAGATGGGTTACGCATATGCTCTTATGCTCATGGGTGTGCACTTGACATGCACTCAAAAAATGTCAAAAAAACTCCCTTAATCTACAAAATGGGAAAAAAATCTTAACCAAGATTCAATTTTGACAACAACCCATCACATTAATATATGAATAGAAGACTCAACGCTATCAAACATTAACATATATGCTCAAGAATTTAAGATTTTCAAGAAATTGACAAAACTAGCATGTAGAATGATGAAAAAGTAAGCTCTAAAAATGAAAACATGATGAAATCTTAAAATTTTCTCACCAAGATTTAAATTTTGACAGCAACCCACCACATTAATATGTAAATAGAAGACTCAGCACTATCAAACACTAACCTATATGCTCAAGAATTGAAAATTTTCAAGAAATTGACAAAACTAGCATGTAAAATGATGAAAAAGTAAGCTCTAAAAATGAAAACATGATGAAATCTTGAAATTTTCTCACCAAGATTAAATTTTGATAGTAACCCACCACATTAATATGTAAATAGAAGACTCAGCACTATCAAACACTAACCTACATGCTCAAGAATTAAAAATTTTCAAGAAATTTACAAAACTAGCATGTAAAATGTTAAAAAGTAAGCTCTAAAAATGAAAACATTGAGAAATCTTGAAATTTCCCCCTCAATTTCAATTTTGACAGTACTTCACCTCCTTCATACCTACAAGGAAGACCCAACACATGCAAACTCAACAAAACATGTTAAGAAAAACAAGTTAGATCAACATGTGTAAAAGAGGGTTAGTAACCAAAAATAAAACTTAACTACAAAAACTTGAAATTAAGTGCAAAGGACAATGGAGTATGTCCCACTGGCGTGCCAAATGTGTGCATATATACTTTGTCTAATGCTAAATCAAATGAAGCAAGAACTACCACCTAAAATAGTTCTACAATTTAGCTAAAACAAAGCATAAACACCATCATGATAAGAATTAAACAAGGGTTAGATGCTAGCATTCATAAATACAAACTTTGAAACTAACAATGCTAAATATCTAAACTCCTCTATTCTCTAACAACAAATAAATGAATGGACCTAAGTAAGCTCCATGGCTATCAAAATAGTTGTCCTTAATGTTCCAAGAACCTAAGAATGGGGGCTAATCAAAGTTGGGCTACAAGACCTTTTTGACACCTCCCATATGACCCAAGTACTTTAAGAAAGAGACTTAACTCTTCAAGATGATGAACTCTCAAAAGGGCGAGGTGCAAGCTCTTAGTCTCTTTGCTATATGCTTTGCATTTGCTTTCTTAGAAAGTTTAGGTGTAAGTAAAAGGTAGGTGGATGGCTCTTTATATAGCCAAAAGGATAAATGATTCAAACACATTCTCATGAATGTGGGATAAAGGTAAAACATGATTAGGAATGGATAAAGTTGTTTTATTAAAGGTAACCTTACTTTATAAGGGTTTAATACATGTTTAGCAAGTCATGGGAGTTGGGGGTATTTTAATTAATCAAAGGTGATTAATTAATAGGTAGGTGTAAGCTTATAGAAGCCAATTAGAGGAATATTAGTGTGATTTAGGCTATTATAAGGGGATTAAATCAATTAAATATTGATTTATTGGTTAAATAGAAGGGAAAGCTAATTAATTAATAATAATTAATTAGTCTAGGTAGAATGGGTGATTTATTAACGGAAGGTCGTTAATTAGGGTATTTGTTGGATAGGCAACTTAATTAATTAGCTTAGTGTAATTAATTAATGATGATATGAGGAAAATGAGTGCTTTTGACAATATGTCGTTGATTTGCGAGAAAGGAGATAATTAACACAATTTAAGTATTTAAATTGTTTGGTCATAATTACAGTGTCTACACATATATTGTCGCATCTTGGGTCATGCCTAAGTAATTATGACTAGGGGTATCCACACCGTCAAAGTCACGGAGGATGAACTGGCCTCAATCTGTTTTGACTCTCCATGTCGGGGACTTGAGGCCTTGAACTCATAAAGACTTGATCCCAAGTAGACTTATTGAAAGCCAAACAACATCATTAGTAAACCAAACACCCTGCAATATAATAAATAAATATTCAATTCCCGTCTCACAAAAATTGACATATCTAATTTGATTTAAAACACATTTATTTCGGACATTATTATGTAAAGGACAATTTACAAAGTGGAGTCAAAACCGAACGCAAATAAATATGTAAATATATACATTTAACATACTGTAAAAATTTACTGTCCAATGGGGTTAAAGAGAACGCTTCAAACAACAATAGTGTGAAAATTACAACTTATAATTTGAGAATAAATAGATCGCTGTGCAATAAATGAATTCGAGAGATTGTGTGAAAAATCTTACAAGATTAAGACATCTAATGCTTTGAAACTTGATAATGCAATTAATTTAAGTTAATTGAGACAGACTTCCAAGAAAAACTGGTTGGCATAGACGAATAAGGCAGACGGGGTGTCAGTTTTCAATACTTGAATCCTGCTGGATTTTGACTGCTACTCTAGTCGTTGTCTGGATTTTTGTTATATTTTACCAGCTTTGCTGACATCTGTTTTGAGATCCGTGTTTTTAATTAAAGTATCTTTTAGCAGAAAGACATTCAAAATTTCAAGACATAATGCGAGGATTCTGTATCCTTGCTTACCTGTCACCGCCTTCAATAAATTGCTGTTTAAGTTGTGATTCTTTAATGAACAAGTAGTCTTAGAGAACAATTTAATATCATCATAGATGCATCCTATATACTAATCAATGTTTATTAATTATTTTTGTTAAGAAGTGGGTATTTATAAGGTTGTCCAGCTTCTTAACTACAACACATGATTTAGCTAGTTTCAGTACATCCAATACATTTTCTTAGTGTCTTTTGTGCCCTCATTCCGCATTTGTTCTTGTTCTTGTTACTGGAACATGATGTCAATGCAGTTGGCCTCTGAGAGAGATGGAAATTACAATTTCATGGCGCCCATATTTCAAGAGAACAATGGAAGTGGGTGCCCATCTTTCAGAAGGTAAGAAAAACCTGCATTTTTCTCTTTCAATCACATGTGCAGAGTACCTGCATGATATCCATAATCAAATTTATAGCTTATATTCGACTAAATTTTTAACAGCTAATGGAAATATCATAGTCTAGTTATCTGTCATGTAGAATACCAGGAAGATTAGGATATATCATTAAGGGAAAAGGATTTGCTTAACACTCAAAAACACTACAAATAACTTATTCCTTAACACCGTCTCAACCCCAACAAACCAGTTGTTTAACGTCTTCTGCTTTTCAAGTTATTCATTCCATAAAAATATATTTTACATGCATGTGCATGATAGATATGTGACAACAAAGTTAAATTTTGGGTCACTTTGCGGTGCGGTTTGTAACTCAGTTCCAGTAGGGGAAGTGTCGGGGGCTCTCCCTCCACTCATATCAGAGGGCGTCAAGGGGCAGCAACCAATATGCCTAATTCTCATGCACATTCGTAGAGAGTCAACTTAGGCAGCGGCGGTCAAATTTTCACCAAAACAATGCTGGGCTGCAGTGGTGCAGCATGTGGATGTCAACCTGGAGGTCATGCGTTCGACTTTTACCTATCTCCTCTACTAACATGCGTGAGAGATAGGCTCAGCCGGCAGCAAGATGTTAAGGATCCCCATGGCGGTGGTTTGGGGCAGAGCCCCGAAATAAAAAGTGAGGAGTCAATCCCTTGTTTTTGTTAGACAAATTCAACAAAATTCTATAATTAAGAAGGAAAATCTTAATGGCATTTTCCACTCTATTTTTAGGAGGAGGAATCCAAACTGTAATTCGCCAATTTAAAGTATTTGTTTTTGTGGTGATCCAAAGTTGCATGTAATCTTTTCATTTTGAGTTGATAAAAGCTTGGTATCTTGTACCATGAATGTTTCCCTAAGCACTCAACTGAAGTTTTACCAAGTAAATCTGGTGTTAGTCTCCTACATGTTTGGTATTTTGTATATTTCTCTTATCTCTGTAATCTGTAACTTTGTTATTCAGCTTTCTGCTTATGCTTTGCTGAAAAGTCTGGGGTTTTCTAACAGTGCAGTTTTAAAATAAACTCTATGTAGGTTGTTTGTATAGCAGGAAATACCTTGCCTACAGTAGTGCATTCCAATTACAATAAAATCTCCTGTGTGTCTCTAATTTATTTTATGCGGAAATAAATTATCCATAATTTGGTTTGTAGGTTAGAAGGAAAAGTGGCCATAGTCACAGGGGGAGCAGGAGGAATTGGTGATGCTACAGTACGGTTCTTTTCGAAGCACGGAGCAAAAGTTATAGTAGCAGACATTAAAGACAGTGCTGGAGAAAACCTGTGTGCTGCATTGTTTCCTGCAGTAACATTCATGCATTGTGATGTAAGCAAAGAACAAGATGTAGCTCATGTCGTAGATAAACCAGTCTCCAAGTATGGAAGATTAGATATCATGTTTAATAATGCAGGAATCCTTGGTGATCAAGCCAAACGAACGAGCATACTGGATTTTGATGCAGATGAGTTTGACAGAGTAATGGCCGTGAACGTGAAAGAAGTGGCCCTTGGGATTAAACATGCAGCAAGGGTAATGGTTCCAAGAAAAAGTGGCTGTATCTTTTCGACAGCAAGTGTTGCAGGTGTAATGGGAGGCCTTGGGCCTCATGCTTACACAGCATCATGATCAAAGCATGCAATTATAGGTCTTACAAAAATGCTGCATGTGAATTGGGAAAGCATGGGATTAGAGTGAATGCAATATCTCCTTTTGGGGTAGCAACCTCCATGTTGATAGATGCCTGGAGAAAATGTGAGGCAGAAGATCATTTACATTTATATGATGGAGTAGAATTTGAGAAGCAGAGAATGGAAGAGTTTGTGAGGGGTCTTGCAAATTTGAAGGCCCCAACTCTAACAGCCAAAGACATTGCTGAAGCAGCTTTGTATTTGGCAAGTGATGAATCGAAGTACGTTAGCGGTCACAATTTGATTGTTGATGGAGGCATTACTTCTGTAAATAATTGTGTTGGCCTTTAATAAGCAAATAAAGGCATTCCCAATTGTGTTTTCAATTCTTGTATATTCTTATAAGTGCAATACCGTTAATGAGACTGATTTTTTTGAATAAGTGATAACTCTGTATATTATTTAGTTTGCTTACGAACGGTCTTTAATACTCAATAACATTATATATATGATAGACAACCTAATCTATAAAATAAGCACTTATATTTAGCTTTGCTGGCCAACTTTTGGAATGTAATGTTACTGCTTCCATTCAATTCGTGTCAGTATCTCCCAAGATCTGGAGGTGATATTTTAAAAGTTATTTTATGCTGTCTATCATATACACTAAATGTCTTTTCCATTATTAATCGTATCCTTTTATGTTAACATTCCTAAATTTGCCTCATCAAATGTACGATGTAACTGTTTTTCTTTCTCAGATAAGACCAAAAATCTAAGATTGGACAGCCTCTGAGACCAAATTAAATAGATTTCTAATATTAGCTGACAAAGCTAACAAATCATTTACATTATTTTGCAGCCATATGATAGATTTATCAAAATGGATTACAAGTCTGTTTTTCATGGAGACTTGATTGTCACAACATTATAATAACGGTCAACTTGAAATCGAGCCGTAGGAAGATTTCTTAATCACTTAAATATATTGAGATACAATTATTTGAACTGAAGTTGGAAACAACGGATTTCTATCCGTTACATAATTTTTAATTTCGTTAGCTGCCAATTATTGATTGTTGAATGCGGTGGAATATTACAAAGTTTTCCAGGTCATAGTTCTTTACTATAGTTTTAAGTTATTCAATTGAGAGTTGGAAATGTATGTATTTTTAATGACTTGTATCGTTGGGTTATTATTTTTGTACGTATTGTTTTATAATAACACTAACACAGCGAGTTACTAATGTATTTACATATAACCAGATATATGAAAAAATCAAAATGTTAAAATTGTAAAATGGAATGTAAACTTGACAATATTTATAATTTTTATAGCAAAGTTAGTGTGGATAAGTATATAATGTCTATCAAATGTTAAGGTTTGTCCATCCATGCTTATAATATATATAATGATGTATTGAAGATGTGTGAAACAAAATAGCACATCCCAATAATTACAAAAAGAGAAAATTAAGATTAGTAAATAAAAAACAATAATCTAACGTAATAAATTAAGGACTATGCATGTCACTCAAGATGAATCTTGTTTTTATGTTGAAATGGTCTTGATACTCATTCCATTGAAAAAAAAAATAAATTGATTGTGTTTGCTGATGGTCTAAGACCATGAGAATAATTAGTTCTATGATTTCTTCAAGATATTTAGATATAGAAAAAATAAATTGACTGGGTCGCCTTTCTCGCTTGTATACATATATTGGTCTATAAATAAATTTTGGAAGCTCTCGCCATGCGGTTTCTTCATATTGAAGATGTGAAACTTTTGGAAGTATGATATAATTTATCGTGTGCAATCACCCATTTAGATCATATACGTAAAATGCTCTTGGAAATTAAAGGTTCAAGAACTCCTAGAAGAAGAGGGATCAATATCTACGATCTTAATAAGCTATGAATTTATACAGAGATCCAAAAGAGTCTCTAAAAAGAAAATAGATATATCTCATCATCCTATAAAATGAAAGACCATGTAAAAATAAAATGGTTAGATTTATTTCTTAGCCTACCGAATACAAAGAAAACTTTAGATAAACATGATGCTACGAGAGGATATGGAGGTGTGTCTCTATAAAACATTAATCGAAGAAAAGTCTAATTTGTCTAAGGGGAATGATCATGTTGTAAGGTAATTATAATTTTTTTTATTTGTTTTGTTTCTAATTTTATTTCCTGGTTTCTATTTCATACTAATGTAACTAGAGAGTTAGATGAACCCGTCTCTTTAGTTAATTAATCCAAAAATGAAGAATCACAAACTAAACACTATAGAAGATATCATTGAGTATAGAAGTGGAATTGAGATTCTTTTTATCACACAAGTAATAGATAAGAGGCTTAAATAACACCATAACTAAAATATCAACTTGTTGTGGTAAACTAAAAATATATTAATCACTTAAAAAATCTATCGAGTCAAACTAATCATTCCTTGAGTTAGCAAAAATTTTGCTTTTCAAAAGTAGTATTAGAAATATTTTCGACATGATTGGATATAACTTTCACTTATTGCATAGATAATGCTGTGTAAATAAGTCTCAAGAGTGACTTTCACTTGAAGTTCATAATCTATTACATAAATATTGAAATTGAAAATTTCTAGAAATAACTTGAATACTAAAATTCAATTTTTCTCCATTAGATCATTTATTTTTTCCTCTAAGACAAGGAGATAATCTTTGGTAAGTTATGGGAATTCCAATCGCTTCATATTGACTTCTCCTAATGAAGCCTCCTGGAACCCTCGAATTTAACCCCTCTCTAAAAGAAAATAGAAACTTTTAATACCAAACTAGTTTGGATCAAGAATACAAAGAAAACTACGATGCCTACCCTTGCACTTTTGGAGTGAGGATTGCTTAAGAGCTATGGGTAATGCGTTGGGTAAATTCATAGCCATTGATCCCAAAACTGATTCTTTTGATCACACCACATATGCTCACATATTGGTGGATATGAACATGACTATTGACTTTCCAGCTACCATGGAGTTCAAGGTCAAGGATTCAATATGGATGCAAAATTTAGATTATGAAGGGTTTCCTTTTAGATGCAGAACATGCTTTGCTTTAGGACATCTAGCTGCTGATTGTCACATGGTTAAAAAGCAGATCAAAGGCCTACCCTTGCACTTTTGGGTGAGGATTGCTTGAGCTATGGGTAATGCATTAGGTAAATTCATAGCCATTGATCCCAAAATCGATTCTTTTTATCACACCACATATGCTCATATCACTTCATTCTCTGAAAGGCCTCTATGATTATTGGTGCTTTTTCCTCCACGAAGAAGATAATCAATGAATCAACGTGAACTCTCCCAACGGGGCTCCCTTGTTTACCCTCTACTAAACTGCAAATGATTGTATTTTCCCTTGCGGCTTTTTGGAGTACTATTTTCCATACTCCATTTTCCAGGGTTTCTTGGTGGAAGGATTTTAATCTAGGTAATCTTGTTGTCTATGGACTTGAGGATAGTGATACTGAAAATTATTCGGATGGTATTAAGGAAAAACATGAGGAGAAGGTGGGGGGGGGGATGCCCCTCTTCCTCTACTAATCTTTCAGAGGGCAAGAGTGGATCCTTTGTGCCCCAGTCACCTTGTCCCAAGCAGTTTCAGACTCCCACAAACAAGGAAGTGCTTGAAATTCAACTACCTTTTCACCCTGATGAGAATGTAGATCCTAATGGGGGTGATGGATGGTAGGTGGTAAATAGCAAAAAGAAAGGCAAAGGTGGAGGTTCTCCCCTTAAGATGAATCTTAGATCACAAAAGAGTAAAGGACCATGGTAGTTAGGATTTCCCCTGCGGGTGGTCAAGGCTTTTTGACTTACCTGTCTCTTGGGGCCCTTTCTTCCTTTGGTGTTCTTTACTTTCTTGGTTGGTTGTTTTGTCTCTTCTTAAGCCTAGTGTGGCTTTGTTCCCTATTTGTTTCACCTTTGAGCCTTTGTTTCTTATCTTTCGGTTGTACAGGGTTCCCGATCCCTTCAAAATCTGTCTTTTTTACCTTATCTAATAAAAAATAATTATTTTTCCTTGTAAAATTGTGACAAATGACATTAACCATATTTATCTACCTAGCATTTTATAAAACAACTTGAGATATTTGTTTTTTAGTTATGATATGTGATCAATCGATTCCTCTATCTAAATATATTGTCATTGCAAGATATGACCTTGCTTCATTATCCACATGTTGAAAAGGGTTCAACTCCTATGATTTGTTTTCATTCAATGTCTACCATTCTTGGTAGAATTTTATAAATTTACTTTATGAAATGCATGTCTTATTTATGTGATGTGATCATTTCCATTGTGAAAGATCTTTTTGTAACTTTCTTACCTGATATTCACTATGTTGTAGTCAAAACCTTATGTTATATTTTATTTTTATTCCATTAAATATGCACCCTACATCCAATTTTTCTTATTATTCAATTTCATTTTCCTCTCCATGAAATGCATATGAACCTACAACATAAAATACTATATTAATTTCAATATTTCATCATAATCTCATCACATTATCATTTTTATGTAACTTCTTCACAATTGCATGGACCAATTTTAGTATGGTTTATTTTGTTGTATGTTCTTTGAAGGAATTTCTATTTTCTTATATATAACATTATAGATATCCTTCAATCAAGAACCTCTAGCCTTGTTATAAAATTATTTTCTACCTTATAATTTAAATTACATTTGGGTAGACTCTACCTCCTCTTCTAGTTATATTCTATATGCTCAAAAAATTCCTCTCAATCATCGCCCACCCACTCAAAAAAATGGTGACTACACCTAGTATGGAAGTATGATAGGTGTTTTCAAAACATTTGGAATTCGACTTAATTGATCACCTATTTTTTGAACTATTGTGTGCAAATATATCTTGTATAAATTTTCAACTTTCTAGGATTCTCTCCGAAATGGATCTCAATAGACTTCCCAAAATCCTATTTAATAATGTTTTCTATCCATCTATATGAGGTCCATATGAACTCCTAAATCATAGTTTAATTTCAAAGGTGTTCCATAAATCCCTTCAAAAATAACATCGAACTTTTGTATCACTATCTTAGGTAAAGGTTTTGTTAGACTCTGCAATCTAGTGTAGCTTATTTGATGAACCTCTAGTGGAAATATTTTTCTTCTTGTATTTAGGAAGAAACAAATGATGAAACAAATATTGAATCATCACCTTATTATGTGTTCGGTGTCTCAAAATCAAAATCCATACACAAATCTATTTGTGGTCCTTTTATAGTTAATAATGTCATGTATAACACTATATTTTGTTCATGGCATTGAGAAACTTAAAAAATATCTTAGCTTGACACCTTCTATGCTACACATGTATTCATCTTTAGCTTAAAATACTTATCTTCCATGAAAAATCACTTTAACATTGTTAGGGTGCCAAGTAAAGAGCCTCCATAGGCCACACAAACCTTAAAAATGAGTGTTGAATCATAAAAGAGGTACAAGAACGCTATGTGAATCAAGAAACATAAGTAAAACCTAAATTATGATGATTTCCTCTGAAATAAGAATCAAACACATACATATCACACATAAACAATGTGACCTCTACAATTCATTCTCAAAACAATAGGAAAACGAAAATTTGTGTTAACACATAATACCACACTTGTTATCTAAAATCTTTACGAGTAATTATTACCATTCTAAGGAAAATTAATTTTTTTGTATAGGAATACAAGAAATGTAGATGCTTCATCAAACCTACTTTAGAGAAATTTTATTTACTACTTATGTATATACATTCACCTATGGATGATATTTTGAACTAAATTGTAGATTTATATTAAAAGCTTTCCAAAATATCTTCCATATTACCATTAAATTTTATATCTCTATCTTACAAAATAATGTGTTGAAATCGTGAAACTTTAAAATTTACTTTTATAAAATATTTATGTTATGAGCCATATCACTAGTCTTCCTAGTATTTACACACTTATTAGATTTTATGAAATTCAGAATATGAAATTGGGAGCAAAAAGTGATGTAAGGGTTAGCTATAAGAGGCTATTACGATTAATTAACTTCCACCATTAATTATCAATATAAAAACAACACCATAATACTTGCAACTAATACATACTATTTACAATATATCAACTTGAAAACACAAGGAGATGGGTACACTTAGCTAATTATACATGGTTCTTCAAATTTATGGGTGTGCAAACTACTCTAATATAGACATATAGGACTACAAATACTTTGTTTCTATCACTATAAATAGAAATTCTCCTAGTGTAGAACATTAAACTTCTTCCATGGCCATAACAAATCTTCTTCACCCTTATGTATGGTTTTAAACTTAGTTTGAATTTGGGTACAAACATTCATGATAGGGAAACATACATGAAAATGTCTTTTTCTATCAAAACCTAATTTTCAATCATGCATTGAAGCTATTTAAACATCCTAAATGTAATCTCAAACCCTAACAATAGATGAGAGACCCTACAAAAAAATGTTACTTGTCTTTTGGGAACCTACGTGGAGCACGAACAATGAAACTGCTACAAAATGCCATAAATTACAAGTCTTTATCCACCTAGATCTCAGCACACCAAAATACCCAACACAAGGACAACACAGTGAAATACAGGATAACTTTTTTTTGACTTGCTTTGACACAACACGACACAACATGTCGTCACAAGGTTACAACCAACACTAGGAACCACTTGTTACGAGGGAGACCACAAGGTCAGCACGGAAACGTTCACACCAGTCAAGGACAATGTACTCTTCTTTTGACAAGACAACAAGGAAGTCCACTCCACATGACACACTCACAGCTAGGGCATCCCATGAGGAATTTCTTGTTAAATTTTCTTGTTTACCAAGGTGTCTCTTAATTCTTAACTTACGTTCTTATAAAATTTCATGTAATGATTCACACAATTCTTTTCACAAGGGAGAACTTCTTTCTTTTCAACGGTTGACTAAATAGCTTAAGGCCAAGCTTTCTAAACTGGGAACATCAATTTGATGTCCAAATCTTTCTTATTCATTTGATTTTAGAACATTTTCCATTTCTTACAAGGTTAATTAATCTATTCAAGCCACTAACACAAGTTCCACACCTCTGTTACACAGGTGAAGGCATAAGTTCCGATTGAGGGAAGTACCGCTTAGGGTTCAAAACAATAGCCTTCTTGTTTAAGGATCAAATTTTGACCTTGCTTAAGAAATATCACCATGAATCAAGGCAAGGATTAACAGAATAGGATCACAAAATTTAGCTTCAGGGTCACATTGTTTACTATCAGTCTTTTATTGAGGTTAAGGGTTTATCAAGATTGGTTAAATGCTCCATCTAGACTTTACTTAATTAAGTTTGACAAAGGAGGACATTTCAAACGATAGAGAGATATTTAAGGTTTTATTAATCAATTTCCTTCCTACTTATTAAATCCTATCATCTTCTAAAATCTAACCATTGCTTTCACCATGAGGTCATTTAAGATTTCACCATAAAAGGATAATGTTTATTAGCTTGGCTCGAATAATAATAAAAAAAAAACAATAATAAGTTATCATATTTCGTTACAAAAGATAGTTCCCTCTTGATTGTTCCAGGTCTCAAAGGTTATCCAGTAGATCACATCTACATAATATGTTCATATATATAAATTTTTAGTTTAACTTTTATCAGGATTATCCAGCTCACTTTATAGTGCTTACAAACTCATTGCTACTAAGTCTTAGGAGGATTTACAACTCAACATTTTAACTCAAGAGCAAAGTTTAACAGTACTCGTTTGCGGAAACAAAACAAGGTTATATCAATTCATTCCAACATGATGCACAAATCAAAGGGACATACTATCTCTATTGAACCAAGACTAGGGAGCAAGAGAGTAATAACATGGGACCTGTCCCGCTACTATACTAAGGGTTAAAAATTCACTAGAATATCCCATAACCAAGCAGTAATCAAAATTTCATCTTTCACATGATAACCAAACAAGCCAAAGTTTCAACAGTTACAACAACAATACTCTACAATACATCTACTAGGCACTGACCCTTCTTCTAAAATGTCCAAAGGCCCTTTCCAAATTTTATAACATAGTACACATTCGTACAAAGGAACATCATAACCAAGATTGATGCAATAATCTACAAGTCTTTCCATCACCTAACCACGTAAGCCATCTGCAACAAATTTTCTACAAGAGTCAGTTCACGAGAACTGAGCAAGATAAGACTATACATAGCAACAATAAGCTACTAGCTAACAATACCATGAAAGGAAACATTCTATCTCAGGAAAAGGATCAAAGTTCTACCCTCTAACAACCTTTTGAAACAAGATATAATTTTCAACATATCAACAAGAAGAAGTCCATAAGTTTTAGTTATGAAGAATACCTCGAAAACTACAAAAGTTTGACAACCAAATACGCAAGACTATGAAATTTAAATGATTAGACACAAGAGTTGAGAGTATTAGGATTTCAATCATGTAATCCCGTAGATTACGTGATTGAAATCTAAAGTGTAACCCATCAATCCACATTCTCAAGGTGAAGTCAAAAGATACAAACCAGACCCGATCTTAGCTGCCAAAAGGAATATAGTTTTGGGATCGTTCCGTAGGGCCATAGGCCAAATAGGCTATAAACGAACTACGAGGGTAAAAACAAAGTTCCATCATGTAATCAAAAAGGTTTAAAGGATGAAAAATCTTATATTCAAACCCGCAACCATTATATCTTAGGTAATAAGTGACTTCATAGCTAATAAGGATGAGTGGAAAGGATGGTAAGAATGTCCTGGAATAGGTATTGCCTAACAGCTTACCTACTGAACATAACCAGGGCCGGAATAGTGACAAGCCTCATTAATACCCAAGTTGAGTAGGCAATCTAGCATTCTAAACACATCCTTGCAATTTTCATAATACCTTATATTTATAACCCTCCCGTTCTAGAGGAACATAGCCATGAATCTAGACTTGGTTGATATTTTCCGACGTCAACTCACTTCCTAATATCATAAACGATGTAAACAAAGGAAAAGGTCTCTCAACTCTCCTTAATTTACATCTCAACACTAAGTTTATAGTAACCTATGCAGAGATTAAACACACAATATACCATTGAAGATAGATATCCTCCAATAACTAACTTCTATAACGATGTAATTACAATTATTACGCTCGACACACAAACAACTATTCCATAGCTTCTTTTCCCCTTTTGACAACAGAATATATTCACGACCTTCCATCACAATCATTCTAAATTTGCAATGAAAGGTCACTCATCAGGAAGTACAAAACAAGTTTGACTAAATTAAGGAACTTCATGTTACCTTAAGCAGTTGATGAAAACCTTAACTTTCACGAACCGTGAAAGATATTACCTTACTCCATCAAGGCATTATGTCGATACATGATTAAATCGATCACACAAGGAATCATCAACATACCATATCTTAACACCATAAAGGTCATTAATTTTATCAAATTTTACTCATCGAAAGAGTAGAATCGAAATGGGGTTCTATCAATAATTTATGCCCTTCTATCAACCCAGGACATATTTTCGGCCCAAAACTTCCTTCTTAACAAGCATATAAATATTGAACTTCTAATTCCAAAAGCCCTAATAATTTGCACAATACACGAAGTGCATAATCACGCTTATCATAAAAATAATAATAATAATTTAACTGTATGTTTTCCTCTAGGGCAACAACATAACAGGAAACCAATACTAGTCAACGCTACAACGTTCTAGGGGCGATTACATACCCAGGCTCACAAAAGAAACAGTGACATTTTTGCAGAAGGAAGTAACTTTAAAATTATATATTATATATATATTTCATATGATCAATCAAAGCATACACTGAGAACCTTTGTTTGTTTTATATATATAAATGGGTTGATCACGTCAACAAGAACAACCAACAGAGGCAAATCCAGAAGTAACAACTATTAACCACATACTGAATGCAAATCCACAAATCACGGATTTAAGCCAATTTCTAGAAAGAAAAAGTTTCATTTCAAGAGGTTTATTAGATACTAGCATATTATGTATATGGTTAGTCTATCTTGCCTGTTTTAACGCATCCACCAGTCGTGTACATCCAGCAAGGACTGCTACAGCCACACGCCCTTCGCTTTATCCTCTGTTCCACTGGTCTTTTCTTGCAATATACCACACCAGGATTCCCTTTTGAAGGCACGACTAGAAGGATGCAATAGGTGGCTGTCCAAACACTAGATTGCTTCCATGCATAGACTTTGTTGCCTGCAACTACAAGCTCTACATACCACATATCTGACATCATCTGCCACAGAACAAAACCCCCTGTCTCGGCATCCTTGGAAGGATTCTTAGTCTTTGTTATTTGGTGGCTGTCTCATACTCTGAAGTTAGCATCTTCACTCGACCCATTGCATAAGAATTCCAAAACGAGCTCTCTATCCTCGCTCCTGATGCTGCTATGTACTGCTGTAAAATATACTATGCAGAGGATGCTTCCTTAAATCTTCTTATTCATGTGCTTCTCCAGGATCAGGCTCCAAATTCAGGGGATGTGAACTCGAATAAAACAAATACCATGCCGTTAATGAAAGCTAAGTGATTGCACTTGATCCGTATATGTTGAAATGTCCCCTGATGCAACCCAACATTCCAGACATGCACAGCTTGGATAAAAGACCAAACCCCTCATAGAATGCAAGCCTGCAACCGGAGGATGAGCAGGTCGTAGAAACAAGAAAAGACGTGCACACCAGTCCTCTCCTTCTTCACGGACACACTTGAATCTTCCCGTCTCAGGCATAGCTAAAAAAAAAAAAACCAACTTCGAACACAGGAAACACTAACCGAAGGGCCTACACGCATGGGCATCGCCTGTAGCAGATAATGTTAACATCTTCTTCCACCATTCAGGACCAGAACAACTACAAATACATTTCTGCCTCTCTGATAACACGGTATACTTCTTTCCAAACGTGCTGCAGGATGACTTTGGCAGCTTTGTCATGTTCATGGCGGCCTGTCGTATGAAGCAACTGTTCCCTGCTTTGAGAGACCTGTTTCATCTTCTGACCGGCGCCATTAATTCTCGGCCACCCAACTGGGAAAAACTTGGAGAGCTTTACCAGAAATGCACGACACGGGACTCAGAAAGGTAGTACAGAACCACAAATGCAAGGAAGAACAATCTGCAACCCGAGTTTAGATTCACTATAAAATCCACAATCAACCCTCTCCACATACATTTAAGGGAAGCTTAGATCAATCGTTAAAAGAAACCACTGGTAACACTCTCACTGTCACATAGTCAAATTTGACAGACAAATCTTGAAGGAGAGTCCTGAACTTGAAGATGCAGTTGAACTGAACAGATAACAACATAGTGGACAACCTGCTCATTGGAAGCGCTCAAAACGGCTTCTGCTACAGCTACAAGATTTGATCGAGCTCCTTCCATGTTAAATTCACCACCTGGACAGAAGCGACTTTCCAAAATGAAAAGGCAAGACAGCTCAACAAAAACTTTATCTCGTTCTTCTACTACAGCTGCAAGATTTTGCTACAACTGATCACGACTGTGTGGTCGCGTGCAACCAGAACATCAGCATCAACACCCATGGCTCCTTGGACTCACCCTGTAGCAGCTGTCACACCCAGCTCTCTCTGGGCCACGGATTTTCTGAGATAAGCTTACTTCTCTACCCTGTAGCTGCTGAAAACGGCCAAATGCCTCCTCACGGCACTCCCAGGAGGAGTTTAGTTCTGCGCCCCAGGATTCTACATGCAGGCGTGATTTTGGAGACCCGCACCCACCTGCACGCATTGAAGGAGGATCAGCACGAGATCTTGGCGAAGAAAAAAATGAGCTCCACCCACTCCTGTCTCCCTCACGCAAGGACAAAAAGGAAAACGTGGTGGTCAAATCAACCCGTAGGTCAGGTGGTTGGGAGGGGGCAGGTAGAACAAAAATATAATGCCCAGCTAGGCATTACAAACATCTAAGATCTAATTGAATGCAATGAATTTTGGAAACCTTCTTTTGCATTGTACTTAAGTTGATTTTGACTCTTGTTGAAATTCTTGGAGAATGGATGTTTGAGTTCTTGTAGATGAGATGGGTTTACTCCTTGACCTAGTATGTAGATTCAAAAGCTATAGTTATTTCTCCCCTAATAAATTTAGATCCCATTTTTAGATATTTAGGGAGGCCATGGCATCTTATAAAATGATTGGAAGTGTTTCTATCAATGTAGTACCACATGATATTCGGTTAACAAAAGATGTAGTCTTCACTTTATATATAGGTTCCGTAAGGGACTTATATATGAAAGGATGATCCAAAGGGGTTAATAGACTTAACATAGATTATGAAATTAAAATAAAAGATGACGAAAATATTATTCCAAGAACTAGATATTACATCCTAACAAAAGTATATGACCTTGTCTAGCCCGATAAAAATATCCAATATAATGTTTGCAACTTGATAATTGATTGTTTTTCCATGGATTTGATACATATTTCTCAAGTACAATTTATAACACTCAAGTGTGTAAAGATAAAGAAGATAGAAAAGAGACATTGGAAAGTACTAAGAAGGAATGGAAATGTGGTGTTTACCTTAGCAAGAGTGCATTATCAAAACTAGTAGTGTCAAAGAATAAATTACCAAATTTATTTTTCTACATTTCCCTCATTAAGTATGAAATGATATTGAATGCTTAAGGAAAATAATATATGAGTGTGTAGACACACTTTGTGTTCAATTGAATTTATTTTTTTATATTCTTATTTTGTTGGTGTTGGTATGCTCCACGATGAAACCTAGAACACATTGTCTAGTCGATATCCATTATAATGAATTGAAATTTAGCTTATATGTAAAATGTAATGTTGTATTCATGTAAAATTATTAGTCCACAAATGCAAAATTTATAGCATAGCAACTTAGGCACAATGTAAAATTTTCCTTTCAACCTTCCTCAATCCCCTTGGCCAACCTACCTCTTCTAACATCATAGCCCGGGCATTGAAGTCATTCTTAGTGAATTTTATAAACACGACTAAGTTTGAAGATAATTTGAATAAGGTTTATGAGTTGATTCAATGAAGTTCAATGGAAGACTAGTCCAACCGAAAGCCTAGGAATGCCAATATTGGCTATTTTGTATACTCTATGGATCTTCCCAGAGAGTTTAGAAAATATATTAAGTATGTGTAGGTGTTGTTGTGGAGTATCAAAAAAATTTAGAAGAAAATTAGGAATATTTAGGGAAATGTTTATCATTCATGGACAATCTTGTCAATAATGAGTTTCTAGGTGTAAGGAAAAGGCATTCGAAAAGTGAAACCTCACTTCTCTAGATAATTTAGGAGACCCATAAGGAGTTATAAGGAAAGAAAAGGTATCAAAATCTAGGATAATTATCTTCATGGTGGAAACAACCATTTTGATCGAGAGGTTCAAAAGTTTCTTAAAGCATTCTAATTAATGCAGATGCCCTCGCAAATCCAAACATAAAAAGACATAAAATATTACTTTTAGGAAGATTAAAGTCTTGAAACAAATTTCATTGATCTTATAATGTTTTTTAGAGTCAAAATCATATATGATTTGACAACAAAATATCATCCCAAGCCTCAAGAGTGAAAAAGGAATGTTTTCTAGCTATTTCTCGACATGTAGTGTAAAACGGCATTCCATTTTTGGCCCAAGAACACTTTTCACCACATTATGTCCCAATTTTCCCCTTGAGGATAAGTAGAACATGAGTGAATCAAAAATACACCCTCATCCTCATCCCCAACAAGCACTATCGAATTATTCTGTGAGGATCAATATTGGAACCTTATGCACATCGAAGAGGGTTACACTTCTAATGGGGATAAGAATGCTTCATGTAATTAAAAAGAGATAAAATCAAAAGGAAAATAAATTACATAACATACATCAGTTTTTATGGGATTCTCATAGATCAAAAACAAGGGGTACATATAGGAGTGTTGTGTAACTCTTGTGCATGACACGTATACACAACCCTATGACCTATGTGTTCAATGAAATATTTTGCAAAGAGATGTGGATATGGGGCAAGACCCCAATGCTTTGTGCAAAGTCCCTTTATGGACCATCAAATAAGAAATGAGCAAGAAACCTACTTTTCCTATATTCAAACTTGAAATAATCAAGAAATGTAACAAACTAGCATTTAACCTCTATTCTTTGAAAGCTTGAAATAATGAACCTAAGAGGATCTAAGCAATCAGTTTTGTTGTTTACTCCATGAGGGTGAATGAATCTCACTAAATGGCTACATGGCCAAGTTTAGCTATTTCATTACTAACCTAACATGGGTGTAAGATGAAGCTATTTTAATGGAGGATAGCCAAGATCAAATGCCTTATTAGCTTGGCTAATGCAAATGAGCTCTTAAGCTTTCTTAGGCTTGTTTTGGCTTTAGCTTATGTAAAGTTGCATGTAAAGTTGTAGTTTGAATGGGTAGGCTAGGCCTTATATTTATAGCTTTTGGTTTGGAAGAATTTGGAATTTGGGTGCATGTGGGACTAAAGTCTAAAAAGCACTTTAAGATTAGATTAGGGTAAACATGCTTTAGGCTTAGATAAGCTTGGTTTAGGAGAGTTAAACTAGGGTTTAGGCTAGTTAAACTTAATTAGCGAGTGATTAGAGACTCATTGAGAGTTGGGAGGGGTTTGGATAACCAATTGTGACTGCTAGATAGCCTACGAAGCCAATAGAAGTGGTTCAGAGAGAACTAGGGAGGTTCTGAATGGTTGAAAGGAGGAATGTTTAGATAATAAGAGAGATATTAACCAAACAAGTTGATTATAGGAGGAATATGAATGAGAAGGGTGTCGTGAATGGGCATCGAGAGTGGAGAAAGAAGGGTTGATTAACAAAGTGTTGTTAATCAGTTGAATTGGAGGAAATGCTAAGTGTAAGCATATTTTAGGTGTCTACAACCTATTGTCACTAAGTGATATGACTAACCAACTTGGTGGACAAGACATTGAATGATAGAAAGTATAGTCATATAAACCAACAAGAACTTTGGATCCATGTGTGTCCTTATTGTCTCGTGTTTTCCATTTACACCCAAAGTGCAAAGGGGGCATGAGGGAAAAAAATTACACAATTAACCCCTTATCATAGGTGCCTATCAATTACCCATTATAAAAATTGTACCCTCTTTCCCTATGGGGAAAATAGGGAAAATAAAATGTGTGCATGACCAATTTAATCCCTGGACATTCATGCGACCTCGCTTGACTCTGTAAGTGTGTTTCACAACCCCTTATCTCATCCACCTTTCCTCCCAAGCTTCCACTTATCTCAATCATACTTAAAGGTGAACTTGGGATCCCCCATTGTACCCATTGTTTCTATTCTCCCATTTGAACCTAATTTCAACAACACACAAAATATGTTTCAAACCAGATTTAAACCATGGCTAGTAGGGAGACTTAAAAGATTATGAACAAAAATATTTCAAATCATTTATTTTGCATAGGTCACAATTTATTCACTGGTGTTTTTGTTACAACCTCAAAAAACCCCATTTTTTAACCAGACGTGATGCCAAAATTTCCTCGGATAACCGTAGTAGACACCATAAATAACGTTTGTTCATATCTCTCAAACTAGAATCTTGATGACCATGAAACTTTGTTGGAATCTTTGTCTGCAATTCCATTGATGCCCTAGATTTTTTTCTACATCAACCCAAAAACCTAAATCCTAGAAACTACTTTTTGATTTCGATATTCAACAAATGAAAAAAGGTGATATTTAGAGTAGGAGATCCTTATGCAAAAAAATCACTTGAAGGTGATTTCATTACAATCTGACACTCCTAAGTCTAGTTTCTATAAATGGTAGGTGCTTTGAATAACAAGAAGTTTAAAATAGGAATTTTCCCAAAAATAAAAACTTTTAACATTCGAAATATCCTAGAAATGTAAGAAACATCAAAAAGGGTTATTTGGGGAGAATTTCCAAAAAAACAAGTTTTTGGAAAAAGTAGGTGTCTAAAAATATAAACTTTATAAAAATAGAAATTTTCATCTCGCACCAATAACCTAAGTGAATTAGGAATTTTAGGCGTCAAATTGGTGCAAAGATTATTAAAAAGTAATTTTCGACCAAATTTGCAAAAAATAGAAAGCTCCATATTTTAGTGTACGAGTCCGAGGTATCTCTATTTTCACTCATCTTGGTGCTTTTTAGAAATATGTAGTTTAAATACTAAGTTTTGACCATATCTCATGAGTATCTAGGTGTCGTAGATAATGATGTCACTCACATGGAACTTTAAGACGTAAAGAATAGGATGTTCAGAAGACCATGTGTTCATGTGTAAATTAGAAAAGCTATAAGACTTGAGACTAAATACCTAAGAGTTCCAAAGCTTTAAACTAACCTAATAAGAACCATCAAGACAAGATTTTAGGGAGGCTAATTTCTTTAACATGCATATAACTTTAAAAATAATCAAACTGACATGCCTAAATCAATCTCTACTCTCTGAATGCTAACTTTGAAATGATTCTAAAAAGAACCTTAACAATCCGATTTGATTTTTAGTATGATCTCACGGTTTGAGAATGTCGTCTCACCATTAATGGCTCCAAGGCCATATGGTTCTCTCCATATTATAGAAGATTAAGTTAATGGATGCACTACAAAGATATTAGCTCAAGTAAATGGAGAAATGGTCAAGATCTTAAATGCCTATAGTTTATGCTAGAGGAGAAAAAGTGTTCTAAGAAATAATGAGGAGGAGGGTTCTATTTATAGGTTTCCCATTCCAAGAATGTTATGATTTTGGTGCATGTGGGACAAAGGTAAGTTCAAAAGAACTTTTATCAAGTCAAAGTTCTTTTTAAATAGGACCGAAGCTAAATAATCTTTCCAAAGTAGTCTTAAGAAGCAATCTAGGAGCATCTAGAGGAGGATTCAGTAGATTTTTGTAGTTCTTGAAGTGGGAATTAGCCAATAAGAAGGTTAATTGTTCAAATGCACATGGTAGGAGGCTTAATCAACATACAATAGTTAATTAAGAGTAGTTTGAGTGGAAAATGAGTCTAATTAATGAAGTGTTGTCAATTTTAAGGAATAGAATAGTTAGTGAAATATTAGTAATAAAATTTCTTTGATCAAATTATAGGTGTCTAAATTTTTCCCTCTTTGAGGTGGTCTAAGATATGCCACTTCAAAGATAGTAAACAAGTACATAAAAAAAAATTGACGAAGTGGAAGAAAATTTAATACAATGAAGGATTCCCCCTCGAGTGTTGATGGGGTGATGAAAGAGGTCGATCAACGATAATAAAATATCAAGGAAATATATAGAAGAAGAATGAGGCGAAGATGCCCCTAGTAAAGGAGAAGAATAGTGTAATGAGAAGAAGGGAAACCACATTAGACTTGTTGACACCGAGTACTAGGAACCCATGAAATCTAATTCTCTAGCTTTCCTTTGCTCTGCTCATCTTTCACATCATACTTGAATAACCGAGTTAACACAAGAGCTACCTCCTTTGATAGAGAGACACCAAATATTCTAGATTTATATTGAGAAGAATGTGTGTGAATCTAGAGGAAGAATGGCAAAACCGAGTGTGATGGAAAGAAAAAGGGAATATAGAAGAGAATAAGTATAAGGAAGAAGGATTGAACTAACATCCATCCAATGCCTTTTTAAAAACTTTATTTTCATCATATTGCCAAGAATCTTCATCTTTGGTTCTTATTAAAAATTTAAGCATATTCAACAGAAGTATAGAATGACATGAAAAAAATTGTATAAAATATTTTCCACTGCTAAAACACAAACTTTGTGCAACATATAGAATGTAATGCAATACGAGAAAGTAAACAAGCTAACCTAACAGGGAAACAAGTACAAACACACATACTTAAACCAACAATGTCTAAGATAGTTGCACAAATGTTTTGTTATAAAGATGCAGCTCCCAAATTTTCATGTATAACAAGGATAAATGCAAGGGTAAATATGGTGTACACAGGGGTTCCAATGAAAAGAATTCATGCACTACCAAACAGTACTAGGCAACTCATTGTGCCAAGATAGTACAGAGAAGAAAGAAAAAAACTAGCTTTGTTAATGGGGTAGATCCAAATGATTTGCGAGTTGTTGTTATAGAAATAAGAAAAAAATCAAAGAAGATATAATTGGATTACAATTCATTTACACAAGTTTTAGTTGCGTATCAACATTTTACCAATTGCTGCAAATTTTTAAATTTTTACTATTTTTTGGATTTTTAATAATTTTTACCAAGTTTGTTTTTTTTTTTTTTGAAAATATATATTTTGTTTATAGTTATTTTTTCCTTTTCTAGAATAAGGTAGGATGGGAGATCACCTAAAAGAAAGAAAAATTCCCTAGGGAGAAGAAACGCACACTAGGGAGTAAAAATTGTGCCCTGACGAGACAAACGAGTGAAAAAATCATTCATTAAAAATAAATATCATGGAAGGTTATAGAGGAAGGTAGAATGAAAACGGAGGGAAAATTATGCCTCTTGGTCATCATGACGGGTGAAAAGGCTTCGCGTTGTGGTCAAAACTACCACATATACCCCTCCCGTGGGGGTAAATCATCATGATTAATTAATTTGTTACCGATCCCTTGGTGATTTACTATTGAATTTTCCTGACTCTTGAGAGAGATGGTGCAAGTTTTGAGGAAAACAAGGCAAGCGTAAAAATTTTTAGGAGTACATGCGCAGATGTTCAAATATGGAACCTACATGAGTACCCTATCCATCTTGTGTTTTGATTACATTTAATGTCATTTATTAGGTGTTTTAAGGGGAGATAACATATGAGCACTCCTTAGGGGGCGCATGCATCATCAGAACACATGCGGTGTATGAAAGATGTATACTGAGAAAAGCACATGTGTTGTTAGTGGTGCATATGTGCTTAAGGTTGGGCTAGGGCATGGGCGCGCGAGTGTATATGTAGTTAGATGCGCGCATGCGTCGTGAGGGTTGTATATGCATTAGGGAAATGGGGAATAAATAGTTGTGAGCACATGCATTAGGATGCACGTGTAAGCATTAGAAAAGGGCGTATGCATGTTAAAATTGCATACGCTAACAAGGGTGCATGCAATGAAGACGGGTTTGTGAAACACTTAGAAGAAAAAGGAAAGTTTCTAGAAGAATATAGGGATGAATAGGCTAAGTGTTAGATGATGTTAGATAAAAGAAATTCTAATAAGTGCGTTGTTTGATCTTGCGAGAGCAGCTACGTGTCTTGAAGGGGCGGGAGCAACATATAGCAGGCAAACTTTGAGGCAAATTTCTCGGGATGTGAGAAGGCCTATTTGGACATCACCCTATACACTACAGGCTTAGTTATGTGGCATAGATGCCACATATCACCCTGGACCACAACCTCCTTATAGCCTTAGTTAAGAGGTGGCATAGTGAGAGCCAATGTTTGTGATCCTGATTTGAGGATGTTTGGAGGATACTTCGAGTGCCAATCCAGGTATTCGATAGAGTATGATAATGTTGTGGCATAGATTTCAGATAGTTTGATTGAGCTCTTTGGTGTAGATGAGATACCTCGATGAGCTATAACGATGTAGTTTCATCATTGTTTCATAGATCCGAGGTTATACTATGTGCCAAGATATCTCATGGCACTTTTCGGTGTCATTCTTCTTACTAACAAGATGGGTACATCATTTCCCTTAGGCTTGATTTGTGTGATTTGAGGCCTCGATGAGAAGAGACAATTACTACTTAGGACAAAGTGTGTCATTACACATTTATATTGGGACTTTCACTTGATTACCTACCTCCTTTACAAGATGGTGGGTCCAAAGGTGACCTTGCTACGAGATATGGGGACCGACCATATAGCGATTAGTCTCTTTGAAGGAGCATTACAAGATTGAACCATGAATGAGCCTTCATTATTTGGTTGAGCTCCTTTTAGTGATGATGTGCTTGAACATATGGGGGATACTTAACTATATCGTCGTGCCTTTGATGATTTATAATCAGAGATGATTATATGGAGACCATATAAACACTATTAATGGCAAGAGGATCAAGTGGAGCTCACCTTGCCCTAGTGGAGAATGTTATCATTGGAAGTTGTGGGTACATTATAGAGTATTAAAATGTGGATCACCACAACAATAGTTTGATGTTTTTAAGGATGTTCTGGAATAGAGATGTGGTATGCAAACTACACCCGAGAGAATTTTGACATTGGGCCTCGATCGTGCCACAACAATCTTGTAATAGCTTCGAGTAGATGGTTCCACTAGCATGGGCACCATTGCAGAAGATCATGGATCAAGGGACCACAAAGTGGCCTAAGTTTTTGGCATAATACAATGTTGCCGAGGTGATTTCCTATCCCCGAGGTTGCATGGGATGCAAGAGTGTGGTAACCACTAAAGCATCAACATTGTAGAGAGAGATAGAGTATGGTGGAGGAGCCAGCAGGATAGCAAGAGTGAGGATGGGAGTGATGATGATGATGGCTCGATGGGGATGGTGGAGATGGACAGGGACGGGGAGCACAAAGACAAAGACATTGACCGAGAACATAGAGATAGGTTCTTGTATAGCCATAGGTACATGTGTAGATTCGATGCCTTAGGTGGGTATGTAGGTGGGTGTATATGATCCATTACAAGCAAAATACGTCCATAGGCACATGTACGATCCTCCACGTCGAAGCTCACATTATTAGCCCACTACATAGCCTAGAAGGAGGTGGAGGAGATCATTAGCCACTACAGAGAGATACCATGTTATTACTAAGAGAGACCAGAAGTGGTAGATAGGGCACAACTACAAGCCGAGAGAGATCATTTTTCCACACATGAGACACGCTTTAGGTAGCTATAGTGGAGCAATATCAGCTCCGACAAATTGAGTATAGGCTCACACTATGGTGCCTAGGATTTTAGAGGATGTTTCCTCTCGTATTAGTTTATTAGTGCGTCATTACACCTCGAGTTTACATGGATATGGCCACAGCCATTGGAGAGGTTGCATACTATAGGTCTCTGTATTATGTTGCATTTCTAGATGGACTTAGAGCCCCAACATTTAGTCAAGAAACTATGAGCAGGAGTGCCTCCAAGTTATGGATGACACCTCCATTGGCCAAATCAATGGAGCAGCCATTAGTAGGTCAGCAACATACAACCCTCTTTTAGGTCTATCTCAGTAGATTCCATGACCAAGTGGTAGACTTGGCAGTCCCCATGAGGGAGAGAGTCGATCATGACTCTTTTTAGTTGATGTACTTATAGATGTATCTTTTTGATGTATGCGCCTCATGATGAAGGAACATTTTTTAACAATTTATATATATTATTTTTGATTATGCCTCACTATGAAGGCACATTTTTTTATCGATGCCCATGATGGCCTACCATGTATTTGATGATTATATACAAAGAAAAATTGTATATGGAAATTAATATTTTGACAAACATGTACATATGATAATGATGATGATTATGGACTTTATTTATGATGTTTATGATTGTATCACATGTTCTTGATTTATGAGATAACATTTATGTATTGATGAGATACTTCATGTTATACTTATCCCATTTTGTGTATGAGATAGTTGCAGATGATATCATGTTGTTTTTATGTGACACTTGTGATTGTCCACATTTTTATTATGGTCTATGTTTGAGTGGGGGACAGAGCGTAGTCCCTCCCTCTTGCCCCTCGTGGCAATATTCTATGATGCTAACCTAACATACATGTTTGATTATCATGTTCATGATGATGTAGCTTAGATTTTTTATTGATATATGATGTATATATGTGATGATAGATGATGAAAATTCTACAAGAAAACAAAAACACAACTTAATCAAATCTAATTACAACACAGTTATATACAAGCATGCAAAATAAGATGAACTCAATGCAATTTACAACAGATTAAAGTAACACTCAATTTAAGCAAGAAACTTAATCCAATATAAAGCACACAACATGAAAAAATAATGCAATCAAATATATACCAACCAATAAATAAAAGTAAGTAAACTAATACTTTGTATCTGCGGGACAATTTTGAAATGTTTTTCGTTGTTTTTGTAGTTATTATGAGACCACTTTCAAGGATGCTTGTTCACATTGTTTTCAGGATTTTCAAGGACAATGTTATATTGTGTTTTTAGTTTCATCTCTTGAAAAGGTTTTTATATGTTTAGGGTTTTCCTCAAAGTTATATGAATTTTATTATGTTTTCTATGTTTTTCCAAAGCTATGTAAATAAAAAGAAGAAGCGTGGATGGCCCTAACGTGAGATGGGAATATAAAAATGGAGAATACCACGCATATGTGTACAATTCTACAAGTGGATAGGTTGGATCAACACAAAAGTAGATATGTTCAACTTGATGATAAACAAAAAAATGAAGTGCTAAGGAACAAGGATGCCCCAACGTAAGCTAGCCAACAAGTCACGATAGATAGGAGTAGAATATTTTTTATTGTAAGAAGGAACAAAGTTTCCCTCAAACATAGTAAAAAGGAAATATTATACACATGGATGTTCTAAATGAAGAAGAAGAAAAATATGAATGCTATAAAAGGGTATGGAAAATGTAGTTGGAATCCTTGCAGATGAAAAGGTGATTAGCCAAATGCTTAAATTGTAAGACAAGATATAGACTAAAGTAAGAGTATAAACAAGGTCCAAAAAATGACACTTAGTAACATACTCATGTTGCTTGTTCATAGAGATACAAGTGTGTGCACGTGAAAATTTATTACCTCTTCGAGGGAAGATTTGATAGACAACAAGTGAAGCAACACTAGCCAATGTCTAGGATTGATTTCTTTTGATAGGTGATTTGTTAAGGGAAGATGGAAGGTGAGTCAGTACATTACTCCTCTACCAGATTGGGAGTCCATAGCCCCAATGGAGATGTATTTGATTCTAATCTTAACATTTCTCTATTGGTAGCCACGATGGAGATTATTGGAAATACCCCAAGAGAGAGTTATATATCAATTTATTTTTGCATTTGATTTTCATTTTGATTGATTGTTTTTCTTTCTGAAAATTTATTCCATCTCTCTTGATATTTTTGACAAGGGGTTAAGAACTACTGATGGCTTGATGGAAGGATGTGGAAGTGACTGTGATGATGACATTGGCTAGTGTTAACAAATATGTCCAAAATTTCTTCACAACAAGTTTATTAGATAGTGATTCTAATAGGATCTCTATGAGGTTAGTCATTCTTTGTTTTACCAAGGTGATGCAAGACCAAGGTCAAATGGATACCATAGAGATAAATATCAAAAAATGTATGTGAATACACTAACCCAAAATAACATTAAAGGGATCAAAATGGTGGATGAATTACAAAGGGATAACATGAAAGGGAAGAAAAAACAACCATGCACATGCGATACCGATTGCAATGTTTGATCTTTGTACCATTGATTTTTTTGTAATTTTTAAATATTTTTCTCATTTAATTATTTTTTTTATTTTTATTTTAAAACATTTTTGAGTAATTGGGACCAATTAATGTCAACTGCATGATAAGATACAACAACAATGTTTGTGATTTCCTTGATAATGGATATTAACTGTGTTTTCCTATCAAGAGTCATAATATCCCCGATTTCAATGATCGTGGTGATCTCATACTCAATAAATGACTGTGACTTATTTTCAAACACATATTTTGCATACAGGAGCTTGAGTTCCCTATCTATAGGTTTATGTAATTTGTGCGATACTTTATGGTTTGGTTGGTGTGAATATTTGAAATGAGTTTGATTCTAAACCTTATGTTTGTTTGAATTTTTGGAACTTTAGAGCTCATGGAGCCTTTGATATAAGATTGATAAAGAAAATTTTTGGGTTTCGTATAAGCTAAGGCATGACTCATCCGATCCCGAGTGGTGGGAGAAGAAATTGGATGTTTAGGATCAATGTGAGAAATGACGATGAGATTTCTAGAGTCATTGATTGGAGGATGATACAATGGACTTAGAGAATATGATCCAAGGTTTGAATAAGATTGGCTACAAAGAGGTGAGCCATAGATAGATGAAGGAGGACTACTAGGATGTGGACCCAACATGGAAGAAAATGGTGTACCAGAGGTGTCCCATAGATAGAAGAAAATGTGGTACTGGGAGGTGTCCTATAGATAGGAGACAAAGGACTACTAGGATGTGGCCCAAGGATAGAAGATAATGGGCTCCCTGGAGGTGACCCACAAGTAGAAAATGAAATGCTACCAGGTTGTGTCCCACTCATACGAGAAGATGATGGGCTACACCGAAGCTCGCCAAGGTGAGAATTGGATTGAGGAATTACGATAGATAAAGAATGATTTGATGATGAGAAGATAGGTCATGGACCAATGCTATACCCATACATCTCATCATGCACAAAGTAAGGTGAAGATGAAATAATAAGTGGAGGATCACGTTCGATGATCTTAGGGTCTTCCTTTGTTTCTGATGAAAGGAATCAACCTCTTCCCCACAATACATGAATGTATCAAGGTCTAAATATATTTCTTTCTCACAACCTTCTAGAGGGGTATCTTCATATACCCCCATAAATTCTCATATTACTTCTTCATTACAAAATGAATCAATCGGTATGGGTGGTTTTTCTTTGACCAGAGTAGGTTGATTAGAAGAAAGAGGTCCAACATGTGTGGAAGATCTATAAGATGTTTGATGAGGGGAAGGTTTGACCTTATTGTGTCCACAAAGGAATTGGATAGTGCATCAAAAAGATATCTTAGCACATTGTTTCTTATGAATGGTTTGACATGGATGAAAACATCAATCTTTAGAAGATTGATGAATATGGAAAAAATTATGATCAACATGACCCAGGGGCGAAGAGGGATTGGATTTTGATTGATAGAAGAATATGACTTGAGAGATGAAGTATATTTGTATTGAGATGTCTTGCAAGTGGAAGAAAATTACTCGAGAGACAAAGTAGACTTAGACTAGGATGTCTCACAAGTGGAGTAAGATGGCATTTGTTTACGTAGAAGACGACATATTTCTAGGAAATCAATAGGATCATTCATCCAGGTAGTATATTGTGACGTATGGGTTGACTTGGATGATTGATTAAAGGAAATTTTAGTCAGAGAGATCTTCAAAGGAGGAATGTGTCTTTGAGGTGACTGATAAAAGGGGTCATGCAAATAAAAGGAGGACCATGAATCAATATTTGAATTAGTTGTTTGATTATATGGACTTGGATTCTCATGGATATTCAAAGGAAGAGGATATTGTTCAAGTGACTGATAAAGGGGGTCTTGCAAAGAAAGGGAGGACCATGACTTAGGAGTTGAATTAGAGGAATTTGAATAATAATTCAGATCAGAATCATCAAGAGATTGAGGAGAATAAAAATAATAGTTTGGATGAGAATCATCATAAAGAATGTTTAGATTGGACTCATCAAAATATATCCATTGACCATGAGATAAAGGTGCGGAAATTTTTAATTGAACAATTTTTCCAAAGTCTGAAAAAAAATAAACAAGGTTTAGTTGTGATGGGAATATTTTGATGTGAAGGCCTAAACCTTGGTTCCCTATTATTGTTAGTGTGAGGAAACCTACAATAGTTAGTCATTGTTGGCATTGTTTAGGTACAAATTCATAGACCTAGATAGTGTGATTGAACTCCTTCAAAGGGAAGGAAGTTCCATGTTGACTCGGGAAGCATAATGACAACCAACTAGAAATTTTTCAAAAAAGGGATGCTTGTGTGATTTTCCAAAGGGAATATAAGGAAAATAGACATCATGATTGATTTTTTTGAAAAATTAGTAAGGTTTGGCTAACAATTTGCAAGTGTAAATGTCAAAATGGTTTGATCAAAGTTTTAGCAACACAAAGGCTACAAAGGTTTCACTTTAATGTGTTCAAGAATACAACAAACCTAAGTAAAATGCGTGACAATTGTCAATGTCGTAAAGGAATGTCAACAATAATGAATCAATGGATCAAAGGATTTTCCTAGAAAACAAGTTTTCAAGATAGATAACACGCAAGTAGCAATCACGTAATATTTTGTAAACCAAACATTCAAAAGAAAACTATACCCCATCCAAATTTTTTTCAGGGATAGTTTATCACTATATGGTCAAAACAATGTCAATACTTAAGTCAAGTTTGAAATGAACAAGTCATAAGTATTAACAAGGGGTGAACGTGATCTCCATTCAAAGGATACTTATGATGAGCTTAGAGACAAGAAAGACCCAAACCCTAAAATAAAAATGGAGGTTACGCATGTGAGCTATGCAACAATACTACTAGGATACATTACCAAATATTTGTGAGAAAGTTAGGTATTAATATCACACTAGTATCGATATGAAGCAAACAAAGTAATAAAAATATTTCAAGATCACGGTAATTTTGAAATAAAACCACGTCAAATCATGCTTGAGTATTTTCTAAGACGTGGGCAGCCTAACATCATAATATAGATACTTAGATTATGTTTATTAGAAATGAGATGTAAGTATCATAATTATGGTGATGCGATGCGAACAACATAACACTTATAAGGAAGATCAATGATGACTCAATCCTAATTATGATGATAACGTGTGTCAATATGGATTTGAGACAAGGGGCCTACTAGAATATGATTATGTACCATTCACACTTATAATACTTACATTCCCACATTACAACCTAGTTATGTAAGTATAATACAAAAGTGGTGGACAATTATTTCTAATGGTATCTGTGTGTGTTGTTCTCTTTTGTCCCGAAAATGGGAAACAAGATAGCAAAGGTATAGATAAACTGAGGTTGAAATATACTTGGCATCACTTTGGGAGATTTTTGACTTGCCTTAGGACGAGAGAAAAAATAAGAAAAAGTAATGTTTTGTAAATTTCATGATGACTGACATTTAGTGAAAACATTGATGGACTCTCCCCTTATTTTATAAACAATTTTTCGACTCTAAATAGGTTCATAATTTATGAAAGCTCTATAGAACATGGTTTTCTTGATATGGTGAAGTGGTTTTGAAGACGACATAGCCTCCTATTGGTTCTCTCAACTAGGTGTCACAAATTACCTCTGCCAGCCTTATTTTCCAAGGAATTCACACTGAATTAAACATAGATTGTCCAAGATTTAATTTTCCCCCTTTGATAAAATGAGCAATAAATGCGTTGAGTTATATTTTCATTGGGGTCGTAATGGAGATATTTTTGACTCTACACTCGACAAGTGAAAACTAGTCAAGTGGGTAAGCGAGTGCTTCTTGTTTTCTCAACAAGGTTCCCTCTTGTGTGAACTACTTTGGAGCATCCATTTTTTTAGCTTAAGGCTTGTGCCAAAGGGAGTTTCTCCTAGTTAAAAGTAGACAAGGGTTTACCATTATCCACACCTACAAGTCAAGTGTTTTGAATATGGTGTGTTTTCTTATCTTTTAGCTTAATGTGCTTTTTGTCACACACCATTTGGCAACCTACAACAAACGTGTTATCCTTCGTTTAGATCCCAATTCTTTCACAAGCGATATGGTCCTTCATAGAAACATTAGTAGTCTTAAGGAATCATATAAAGAGGATAAAAATTCTCTTTTGACTCCTAATATTGTCCTAATACATGAAGGAAGAGATAACACAACGTAGAACCCAACTAGTTAGTAAAAAATGATGAAAGCATTTGAATAAAATACACAATTATTTAATTTTTATCTAAATCAAAATTCATTCCCTTAGAAATTTTTTAATGAAGTGTTTCAAAAGCATGAAAGAGGTGTTGGATTTTCCCCGACTCCCAAGATCACCGAGAAGGCATGAGGGAAGAGTATACATGATCTTATCTTTGCAAATGAAAATGTAACTCTGAAAACACCTATTGTAACTCAAAAAGACCCTACAAATGGTTTAGGAAATCAAAAGAAGAAACCTTTTGTTATTTTAACAAAATTTTCAACTTTTATACTACATTACATGTGCACACCTTAGGACGTACGCATGCCCCTAACAACATGTGTGTGCACCTAGAAGTTTATGTGTTCTTTTTGTCAAGAAAGTAGTCGGTATTTAGCGTATGTGCAGGCCAACAGCACCCGTGCGCCATTCTTAGGGTATGTGCATGCCTATGAGCATATGCACACATCATCAAAAAATTAAGATAACATAAAGGGGGTTTTAACATATCTATGTCTCGAGAGACATATGTGTTCTGTCATGATTAATCGTATACGTATCGTGCCCTTCACAAGTGTATACATGCATCCGGTATTTTTAGCACAGAGGGTCAAAAGCATAGTGAAGCATATACGTGGGTAAGGAAGCATATAAGTGCCCCAACAATCAAGTGTGCGTGATGTTGAACATATGTGCACCCCCTTCTAACACCTACATGTGTACTTGGAACTACACAAAAAGGATAGAAAACTTATTTCTAAAAATGCAAACAAGTTAGAACTTTTCTATTTAAATCAATTTCTAATAGAAACCCATTAACTTTGCATGTAAAAGGAATATTTTAACATATATAAGGTTAGAAAAATCTATTCAATCCTCAAAATGCATGGAAATGGTTAGAAAAAATGATGCAAATCACAAAGCTTTGAAATCAACTTCTATGGACTATGGAGTAAGTCCCACTGGGCATGCCAAATGTGTTCATGTGTAAATTAGAAAATCTATAAGACTTGAAACTAAACACCTAAGAGTTCTAAACATTTAAACTAACCTAATATGAACCATCAAGATAAGAGCTTAGGGAGGATAATTACTCGTAACATGCATATAAATTTGAAAATATTCAAACCGACATACATAAATCAATCTCTACTATCCGAATGATAACTTTGAAGTGAACCTAAGGAGATCTCGTTATCCAAAATTCCCCCAAGGTAATTTTGATAACATGCATCAGATTCTTGAGTCTCGAGCAAGTAGATTGATTCAATGCCCAAAATCATGTTTTGGGGCCCCCTTTGGCTTCTCTCTAACTCTCCCATCCAAGGAAAAATCCCAACGAGTTAGAAAAAATTGAAAAAATGCAAAAATGAAGTCGCAGGCTTGTTTTAAAGCATTACGGGTCTGAAGGCTGTGGGTCATACTAGTGTGGATCATACCAAGGTTCTTCGTACCAAGTTCGTGGCTGAAATACAAAGAAAATTGGCTAAGTCAGAAATTTTTGTCCTCTGGCGGTCCGCGGGACAGTTGGGACATCGACGCATGGGACACGAAAAAGCTGAAATGGCCGGCGTGAAAATCGGCAATTTTTTGTTTTGTGTAGTTGGGGACAGCCGACAAAAGTACGCACGGATGCAAATCGACAATTTTCCGCAAGTTAGTCTATTACGAGTGGTGCGGAGATTTTCGTAAAGGACAGTCGGGACAAAGGTACACATAGGACGTGTGGAACGTGAAAGGGTGAAAAGGTTGTAAAAAGGTGAAAAGGCCACGAAAGGGGACAAGGAAGCTCAAATCAGTCAATGTGGAAGAATGTGTCTAGGACAGCTAGGACACGTGGAGCCGAGTTTCCTGTAATACCCGCAAACTCAAAGGAAAAGTCAACGTTTGACTCTCAAAACTTCAAATGTCCATAACTTTTGACTCCGAGCTCTGATTTTCAAAAAATTGGACTTTCTAGAATGAGCATGAAATCCTCTATTTTAATGAGGGTAGATATATTTAAATAAAAGAAACATATTCGGCTCCAAATCAGTTAATGCTCATTCCAAATAAATGATAGAAAACCCCTGCACCCAAAACATTTGCTCGCACTCAAAAGGCCATAACTTTTGCATTTCTCAATGAAATTGCATAAAATTATTACCGTTGGAATCATGGATCTAAGACCTACGCATAGAAATCAAGAAATTTTTGATTTTATGATAAATTAGTGGGGATTTTTATAAAACGTGTCCAGTTCATAACAAAGTGTTTTATTTGGTAGTTGGGAGTGCAATTAAGAGGTATGATCATCATTCATTCTTTGTTGTAGCACCTGGATAGTATGGGGAGCATTTTGTAAGAAATATACAATCATTTCACTCCATTTAATGCCTCTTACAAGTGGTTTAAGGATAGATTTCAGGATTTCCATTTTTCCTTTCTCTCTCTCATTTTTTCTATAAATTGGAGTGTTGGGCTCATTGTAAAGGGAGAGTTTTCTAGTAGCAAAGCTCTATCAAAATTTATTTGTGAAGCCAATGTCCTATAGGCCCTTGTTGTGGACTCCTTGCATGGTGATCCAGGCCCTTATCTTGTAACAAATTGAACTGTGCATATCATGAAGCAATAAAATATAAGTTTGTGGATGCATCTTCCCCTGTTGTGTTTTCTTGCATTCTTCTTGCCCCTTCAACCTTGATTACAAGTGTATTGTGTCTATCTTTATACTCTTGCAAGGATCCATTATTATTGTGCATGTATGAAACATTTTTGTGAATGCATTTTCAGATTGTGGAGAACTGTTATCACCCCTTCTAGTATGCACTTTACTCCTAGTTTTCACACATTGGAAGGCTACTCTCACACCCTCCTTTTCTGGTGTATCACCGCTTTAGTGTAGGCTTTCATTTTATGCATTCTCTCTCCTTGGTCCCTTGGAAATTTAGATTAGAATAGTTAGTTTACCTTGCATTAGAGTAGATTGTGGTAGGTAGTTTAGGAGCAAGAACCAACTTTCTCTGGAGGTCTATCACAAGTAATAAGTCCCATAACTTGGAGATAGTACCCATGTTATCCAATCACACTGTGAGTTCAAGTATATGTACTTGTGTAAACATAAGGGTGTTGTGATTCGGTGATAACAAATCCCTAGCAATCATATTTGATTATTAGTATGATCTCAAGATTTGAGAATGAAGTCTCACCATTAATGGCTAAAAGGCCATATGGTACCATCCATATTACCCAAGTTCTAGTTAATGGATGCACTATGAGGATATGATCCCAATAAATGGAGAAATTCTCAAGAGCCTAAATGGCTATAGTTTATGCTAGAGGAGAAAAAGTGTTACGAGAAATGGCGAGGATGGGGGTTTTATTTATAATTTTCCCATTCCAAGAATGGTATGATTTTTGTCCATGTGGGACAAAAGGTAAGTCCAAAAAGAACTTTTAGCAATTACAACCACTTTTTTACTAGGATTACAAGCTAATTAATCTCTAAGATTATTTAAGAATCCCAATTAGGCTTAAGAATCTTTCTTGGAGCATCCGGAGGAGGTTTGGATAGATTTTCAAAGTTTTGGAAATGGGAGTTATCCAATAAGAAGGTTTATTGGTCAAATGTATGGTCGAGCCTTAATCAACGTATAGTAGTTAATTATGAGGATTTTGAGTTGAAAATGATCCTAATTGATGAAGTGTCTTCAATTTGTAGTGAATAGTATAGTTAGTGCAATGTTAGTATTAAAATTGCTTTGATCAAATTAGAGGTGTCTACAGACCAAGAGAACATGTATAATATAGACTCTTTACGATCAAGTTTTTCATACCAAGAGCCCATCCTTTATCCATTCAAAATATATAATTGTTCCTAGCACGTTCAAAATACTATGAACTTGGTTTTAGAATAGTGAGGGCAGATGAAAACTCAATTCGTGCAGTGCTTACTTCTAAGGGTATATTGAAGTGTATATATATTCAATCTAGCAAAGAGTGGTAATCATAACCAAATAGATTGCATCACATGAATGGGAAAATATTGAATCATACCATATTTTTGGCATACCAGAGGGTTTACTACTAAAATAATGTAGTAAACCCTCTAGTATGCTTGAAAATCTTGTCAAGAAGTGATTTTCATGAGGGTTACTTAGATGTTATCATCTTATTGAGAAGAGTGATGGGTGACAAAGGATTTTTAGGAATTGATGAAAAAATTCATCCTATTTGCCACCAAAGGATATAAATTAAGTGAGTGGGAAAAAATAATAAGTGACATTCTTCACCATGATTTTCTCTAGCTATCGACTACCAGAAAGTTCATGATGACCTTGATATCGGTGTATGTTCTTGTGGGCACAAGACCTTTGAGAGGCCTAATTATCACTCCAAATGCTTCCTTAAAAATAACTCGGCCTATAAAAATTATCCTCAACTCACTCTCAAGGAAATCAACCATCACTTTGCGAGAGTGAATGGTGCATTCACCATGTTCGTTATCCGAATTATGGAAGCCAACCTAGAGATGAGGTTATCATCTCAAGCGATAACACTAACTCGAGAAATATGGTTTTTATTCACTCACTTCCAAAATTTAAGATACATCAAGGGTTTGGGCTTTGACCTCACTCCTCAAAAATGTCCCAGTATCTCAATGACAAAATAGTGTTGTTTGAGTTGTGTAAGTAGCTTACTTAAGTACATAACATATGTAAGAATCACAAGAAAGTGTGTGTTGTTCCCACATCTCTTAGAATATATTCATGCAAAAGGTTTTTATATGCCTCAAATCACAACACTTCCTTTGATTTCCTTAGGCACTTTTAATATACATCCAACTCTGATTTTGACATCTCAAGCAACCCCAAAACATTTGATCTTCCTAAATTTTACCATATTCCCGAATTGACAATTATTAAGTCAACTTCCCGGATGATTTTGAGGTAAGGAAAAGTGATCATATGTGAATTAATATTGAAAAAGTATGGATATTTGATTCTTATTAGTTCATTGAAGGTGTGGAAGATGAAAAATCTGATTTTTTCAATCTAGAATATCAAGTTGTAATACCTTCACCTCTTCATGGAGATTCAAGAATTGGGTTTAATCAATGAGAGAACCGTAGAAATGATTTATATATAAGGAATGGTTATTGATAAAGATTATTTTTTTTTAGAATATGTTGGTCTGCTAGACTTCTCAAAGGAATTATCTAACCTCTCATGCTTGAAGGCGTCTCGAGAGAACTACAAGTTACCCTCACTCAACGGATCTTGCAAATAGGAAACCAATATACACCGAATAATATCACTATAGGATACTTCACAATAAATCATAATCCACCAAGGACCCCATCAATGATCTCAAGCAAGGTGAAATAGATCCTTCATTACCTATAATTCCACACTAGTCACCAAGTGTCTCTTCCTAATCTATTGAGTCAACTAATCAAGTCTAGGATGTGGTCCCTCATAGTGAACCTGAAAGTTCCATCATTCCTATTTTTGAACCTAAACCAAAATAAATCTTCCCATGGATCCAATAATTTATTGGAAGTGATCCAAGGAGAGTAAAACATGCATCAGACCGAACTTTGAATTTATCTTGAAGATCATGAAGACCAAATGAAGTAGAAGAGCATAGGTAACTTCTAACTTATTTCGTGGTGTTTTTGGAAAACAATATGTAGAAGTTTCCCTTACAAAAGTGGTAAAAACCATAGAGGAGATGAATCAGGAGGTATATGAAATAAAAATAATTCCTTTGGGTCAAGAAACACATGAGGGAGATGAACATTTCTTCAAAGATTTTTATGCCCATTTTCTTTCACAGAAAAATATTCTAGAATTGGGTTATGCAACATAGGAATCTTCTTGAGTAACACCATTGCAAAGAAAACCATTTTAATCAATTTTATCCTTGTGGAATTATAAATTTAATGTGAATCAAATTTTCCCAACCTCCATAATGTATTGAGATCATTACCAAGTACTAATTAAGTGTTTATACACACTCTTGGGAGGTGAGAGAGTATAAGATAATTACTAGCATCACCTTTTGTGGCCTTTGATAAAAATGGATGATAACAAAATGTAAATTATTATTAAATATTTGCAATGCCTACCTTTTTTCCTCCTAACTCCTGATGGAGCTCTTGGAATCAGCCATAGAAGTTAAGGCTCACGATTTGACCGCTCATTCCTTGTACCTAAAAGCCCGTTGTTGAACAAACTACCCTTGAACGAGAAAATAAATTCATAAATATTACTAAAATAATTATAACACCTTTAATTATTTTTAATAACACCTTTTAAATAATTAAAATCTTTTCATAACCCTGGTTGAGAATGTAAACAGCTCCAAAATGGCCAAAATTGGCCTTTCTAGGCTTGTCGAGAATTAGTCTCATCCGTAATTTAATGAATCGAATAATCAACCTTGTTAAACATTTTTTTAAAAGTATACATGTTTACCAAATACAATAGTAATACCTTTAATGACAAGGTGATAATGACACATGAGGAAGGTGCGCTAGAGAGGGATTCAAGAAGATTTAGGAGCAAGATTTCACATTGTGGTTTGGTTTTCATGGTTTAAGTTTTACATTTTTGGGTTATTCAGTTAACATGAAAACATATCCATATGAACATCACCCTCTTACCATTCCAAGATTCAAAATCCTCTTTTAATGGAATCATATTTAGGATTCTCATACACTTATTTCTCATATCCCTATCATGAGTGTATGCATATTAAAGAAGCTAAGCTAATTAAATAAAACTAACACCAAGTAATTCCAATATCAAAGCTAATCTAATATAAACATCATGATAAAGCTTAAATAAATAGCTAATATAATGCATCAAACATGAATAAAACATCAAATGCTAAGCCATCCCTTTGAAATTGGATGTTCTTTGTAATGTATGATTCTTTATCGAAAAATGAACTTATCTAGATCATAAGAAATAAACCGCATGTTATCTCCAAAATAAGAAACAAATATAACCAAAATGGCTTAATGTCCATGTTTGGATCTTCTTTTACTACTCACAAATGATAAGAATGGATGCAAGGATGAAGGAGATATTTAACAATGGAGATGGATCTTATCATATGCATAATAAAATCACTAGCAAAAGTGTGGTGTCAAATATATAAAGGTGTAAGATTGTAAGGGAGGTACTATGTTCTTTATATAGCTTTCCAATTTGGGAGAAGTTATAAACTGAGTGAATGTGGGACAAAAGATAAATTAGAATTAGAAGAGATAAACATGATTAGAAATAATTAAGTAGAATTAGAAACTCATGGGAGTTGGAGATTTTTAATTAATTAACAAGGATTAATTAATAGGCTACAATAAGCTTAGAAAACTATTTGGATGTGATTTAGGAGAAACTAGGAAGAATTTGGAGGATTTATAATAGAGATTTAACCAATAAGAGGGTTTATTTATTATTTAGAGGATTAAAAAGGCATAATTTACTAATGATTGCTAATTAAAAGAGGATTATAACTAACGAAGTTTTGTTAATTGAATGAAATGGTGGGAATGTAAAATACTTAGGGGAAAATCACTCATTATACTAGAAATTATGGGAAAGAGGATAATTAGTGAAATTTTAGTACTAAACCTACATAGGCGGATTATATGTCTCTACATTTGCCCCTCTTTGTTGTGGTGTAACACAAGCAATGACACTTCAACAATAGTAGAAAATTATAGAAAAGTAAATTTTGAAGGATTGGAACAAAAATTAGTAGAATGAAGAATGTCCCCTTGAGTGTCAATGGATGATGGAAGAGGTCGATCGACGATCGGAAAAAGAAGGAAATAAGAAGAGTTGACACAATCTAGGAGGCAAGTATACAATGTGATTGAGTGGGAAAGAAAAGCATGTGCTTCAACATATAGAAGAAACAAAGTGGGAGGGGGATAAATATAATACTTATTTCTCTAGGTGATTGTAGAAGAAAATGTGGAAGAGTATTGGTAGAAAATGAGACAATTTAAAAATTGCATATGGAGATAACATTCGTATCAAATGACTTAGGAACAAATTTTTATCATCATTTTTCTATATGATCTATTGTTAGGTTAATTAATTATGCATTATATAATTAAGTATTTAATTAATGTTATTAATTAAATAATGTTGTTATTTGGTTTTATTAACCATATTTTTTTAATTTCTTCACAGGTATAATTGTTATGATTGTTATAACAATTATGTGCTTCCCGGATGTAATATTGGAAGCTACTGTATTGGTTGTTGCATTGTTATAAGTCCTCATTTATTTGTATTCATTTGTACAATACCTATAAGTATTATAGCTCATTCATATGTAATCTGTTTGATTGAGTTTAATAATTTTAATCAAGGTTCCACCCTTGTTTCTTAATTTACATTTGGTACAAGAGCGTATTGAAGCTCCTGGCAAGGTTGGAGAAGGCTGCAAAGGAAGAAGAATTCGTGGAGAAGAAATCTGCAACAATGGAGAGCTAGTGTTGCCTCCAGTAGCTTCCTACATCTCCCTATAGACCTACAACCTCCTATGTGATTTCCAGATAAATCCTTGGTGCCCTCTACACAAATAAAATTTTCTTCCTTGAAGCTCATATTTTTTAGAATATTAAATAAAAAAATCTTTACCCCATTAGGGGTTTTACCTCTAATATTAGAGGTTCATTTAGTCACTAGTAAACATAGCAGTATGCTAGAATTGGAGGAGATTGTGTCAAGATAAGAGGTGAGCTGTTTGGAGGTCCGACTGAGCCCCTCTCGAGATAACATTGCAAAGGGAGGACAGAGTTCCATTATAACCAAAGAACATTACTTGGAGACCAAGCTCTGCACCATTCACTGGATCGAGTCATCTTGTTATAAACGAGGTTGATCATTGAATTTGGTCGGTATATTGATCTCGAGCTCTGTTTTATTCAAAACTAAGCCATCTATTGATTCCCATTTGGGAATTTTGAAGTTTGAGCAATGATCGAGAAATTCATTGGCGGGTTGCACCATGCGACCCCTCGTCCATTCCTCTATCGAATCAGTAGCTAGAGGACCTCAGTAGACCTCTCCATGTCTAATATGAGGCACCATTCTCCTCAAATACTCCACATGGACCTACATACATCAGAGAAAAAAAGGTGAAGAAATTCTCTCGATAACCCTACAAGAGTGAAAACGGCATCACCAAAAACTAAAAAAATAGTGAACTACACAAGTAATCAAAAAAGCAAGCCGAGGACTTCTCACATCTTTGCACCCTCCCCAAGAATATTCTTCTTGAGTAGTGTCCCTCCTATGTAGAAAAAAACCTACGATCGGAAAATCAAACAAAAACCACGTGAATAACACAAAAGTAATGGATTTCATTAAAAAAACGGGGTGGGGGGATAAACAAAGGAAAGGTGAGGAGATAAAGAAAACTCGATCTGGTTTCTTAGCATGCAACAACCCTAAACCACCTTTCTTCAAGATCGCTCCATGTGGAATCCAGCTCTTTGCATGCCAAGTCAAAGTTTTTTAAAAGGTTAGTTCAAAATTCCTTTATTTAAATGTACTTTTCTCATTTTCATATGTCAAGTGCACATAGTGCCGAGTTGGATAAGTGGAAGTGAATTGTGAGTGGGAAGTGCATGGTTCAAATCACACAAAACAACACAAGATTTTCAATTTTAAAATTTAGTAAAAAAATAGGAAATCCTCCAAATTTAGAGGAGATTTTAGCAAGAAACCCACCTCTAAACAACTAGTTACAGCTAAACATGCCTCCAAATATTTTAGCGAGAAAAACCCTAATTTAGGGTAATTTTTTTCTCCTATTAGGCCTATTTTTTTATTTTAGGAAACATTTGCAAAAGGAAGACTGTCCAAAAACTTCATTTTGGGCCACTGTTTAATGATTTTTACATTGAGGGTCATATTGGGCTCTAGAGGCCACCAGGGCCCGCAAAATAAAAACATTTTTTTTCCTGCCATTCAATTTTTTTCTAAGTTTTTGAATGTAATTACATGCTTCAATATATTGTAATAATTTGTAGGTTCGAATAGTCAACCACAAATATTGTAATCGCTTATAAATTGGTAGAAAATCGTAATCACAAAATAAAAAAAGATTGGTTCTGAAACATTCACGAGATCCCGATCTCATTCGCAGCGTTCAACATATAGAGTGCCTCTAGGAAGCACTTATAGGTAAATCCTTCATGAATACTACTACACTTAATGCCTAATATAGCTGCAACAACGCCATCTAGGCATCGACCCTTTAAATTGATGAGGAGTAATAAGGTCATAGTGCACACACTAGAGCCATCCCATCCATTTGTGAATGATCGCACAACATAAATCAAGGTTGATAAATTATCAAAGTATATGGCAAAGTTATGCACGTGTATGAGGATATTTCTTTAAGTCAGTGTCAATAATCACACAGCACCCTTTCAATACTAGCTTGGTACAACGTATTTAATTCTTTCACGTGCGTTAATGCCTCTTTCATGTACCACCGGTATATAGAAAGGGCGAGCTTCTTCCACATACCACCGGGTATATCGGAAGGGTGCGTATATAGAAAGGTTTCGTATATCAGACTGATGGTATATAGATTGGGAGACCTTATACTTGGAGTGATAAGAGCCAAACCCTGTTAGTGTTTTCTACAAAATGGGCACCAATGCCCCCAAATTTTTTTTTCGAATTCATAACTACTTAGAGGAAACAACTATGCTGCATGGAAGACAAAAATCAAGACACAACTTGAGTTTGAAGAGATCTAGCCTATTATGATTGGTACTATGACTAGATCAACTACTGATACAACACAACAATGACAGTTTGATAGAGTAGATTAGAAAGCCAAAATCATCATATTGTTTAGAGTGTCTAACGATGTGCAACCCCACATTCATGATGCCACAATAACCAAAGAAGCATGGGATAAGTTGAGCATGGTGTATGAGGCCAAAAACAAGAATGTCATTCTGAATTTGCAAAGTCAATTACACACACTGAAGTTCAAACAAAATGAGAAAATCGAAGCTTTCTTAAGAAGATTTACATAATTGAGGGCTTCACCTCTAGCCCTAGGAGAAGTGGTAAAAGATGATGCTCTCGTTCCCATTGTTCTCAGAGCACTCCCTTCTTATACCGTATTTTTGTAACAACACTAAACTTGTCATATACGACGTTATATTTGACAAATTGGTAAACTTACTACAACAAGAGGAATCAATGCACAATAAGGATGATGAAGAGGAGAAGGAACTTTATTGACATCAAAAATGGAAAGGAAAAGGTAAAGGAAAACCTAATTCCTATCAAAAGTTCCCAACATCAAAATCAAGTATCATGGGGATAAACAATGAAGAAGCAATGTCCAATTTGTAAAGAGGACATTACTTAAAATATTGTTGGTATAATACTTAAAAGAAAATTTCATCAAGCAACTCTCTACCTCCACAACAATCTCACAAGGAACATTCTAACTACAATTAAGGGTAGAAAAAGGGGAACTGGAATAAGACCCCATTAGCAAGGAAAAATATTACTGAGCAAGAAGAATATTCAGATAATGAAGACTTCTTGTACACTAGCTTGATCAAGTGAACCATCCACATCATCTAGTGATGTATGGTATGTTGATTCAGGAGCCACTCAACACATGACTCACCACGAGATTGGTTTAACTCAATGAGGGACATGCCTTTGAATACCCATGTGTCATTGGGTGATGATTCTTCATATATAGTTAAGGGGATTGGGAACATTTCTCTACCCCTTGGTTCACGCAACTACAAGACTATCAGATATCTTATATGTCCCTAGGTTGATAAAGAATCTTCTTTCAGTTAGTAAACTCCTAGATAATAACCTAAAAATTGAATTTGATACTCATTCCAGAAGAAAATGTGTTTGATTCGAGATAAATCACGAGGCTCAAAAATAGTTGCAAAAGCCTCCAATGTGGGATGCATGTTCTAGATTAATTTTTTCCATAGAGATGATCAAAACTTGTGGCTAAGAACTCTACCTTAGCATAGTTGTGGCATCGAGAATTGGTCATGTTAGTTTCAAGTGTTTCAAGGCACTACACCGATGCATATGGTACATGGGCTACCATCTCACTACCAAGGATATAGACAAGTGTCCTCACTACCAAGTAGGAAAACATCATAGAGCATCATTCTAGAAGAGTAAATATCAAGCTCATGGTAAGCTAGATCTAGTTCATACCGATCTTTGCAAAGTCGATGTAACTGAGTGATTCTATATTTTTGTACTTCATGCTATGTGTTGATGACTATTCAAGGGAAATGTGGATTTTTTGTCTTCGCAAGAAAAGTGAAGCTTTTGAAACTTTCAAGAAGATCAAAGTAGCTGTTGAGAATGAAACTAGTCATCACATCAAAACTCTTTACTCATAACAAGGAGGGAATTCACCAAGAATGAGTTCAAATACTACCTACAAACTCATAAGATTCATCGATAAATTCCTCCTCCACACACACCGCAATGAATGGTTTTATTGAGAGAAGAAATCGTACTATCATGGAAATGGTGCGATGCATGATCGATGACTCTAGACTTGCAAAGACATTTTGGGAGAAGAAGAAAATACAACAGTGTATTTGTTAAATAGACTACCCATAGTTGCTCTTGAAGGAGTAACACTACAAGAAACATGGTCAAAGAGGAAACCATCTATTGCACACCTTAGAGTATTTGGGTGCAAAGCAAATATGCACATACCCAAGCAAAATAGAAATAAATTGGACATGAAGTCACAAAAACTCATCTTCATTGGGTACAATGAAGAGACTCTTGGGTACAAATTGATGGATCTAAACACAAGAAAAGTCTACACTAGCAGAGATGTTGATTTTTTTGAGAAGAAGGAAGAGTAGTCTCATCCTCCGTAATCACCTATTGTAGATTCTTCACCAGTTGTAAAAATTGAAACTGATGTTCCCACGGATGAGGAAAGTGATGATGGGGATGATGGTGTTGATGTGATAGAACCACGACCCATGGGAATAGTTCAACATATTCCCAAGTGATGTACTAGCACATTACGAGATGCAAGAATGGATGCGCCACTAGATAAATCCACCCTTGGACCACAGACTTGTAGTAAAGAAAGATAAGAAGTTAAACTTTCATTTATGAGTAGATTTATCAAGTTTGATGAGCCCTCTACGATCCAGGAAGCCCTACAATCAAAAGATTAGAAATATGCCATGGAATTTGAATATCACCAATAATGAAAAATAACACTTGGCATCTTGTCGATCTTCCACTAGGGAAGAAACCCATTAGATGCAGATGGATATTCAAAACAAAGTACAAAGTAGATGGGACACTGGAAAAGTATAAAGAGAGACTAGTAGCGAAGGCGTATGCAAAAAAAGGCATTCACTATGAGGAGACATTTTCTCCCACAACTAAGATCAAAATGTAGGATGATCTTTGCTCTAGCCGCATAGTTTGGTTGGAAATTTTGTCGATGGATGTAAAAAGTGCCTTCCTAAACGAAGATTTATAAGAAGAAGTCTAGATGACTAAACCCGAGGGATATGTAGTACGTGGTCAAGAAGAAAAGGTATGCAGACTCAAGAAATCTTTATATGGCCTCAAACAGGCATCCCGGGCATGGTACATCAAGATTTATGAGCATCTTGTACAACATGGATTTTTTTTTAATCCATACGACCCCAATCTCTACCTCAAAAAGAAAGGGGGGAGATTGTGATTGTCATTGTCTATGTCAATGATCTATTCATCACTGGAAGTTTAGTGAGGAGGATTGATGTAATGAAGAAAGATCTTAATCTATCATTCGAAATGAATGATGTCGGGCTGATGCACTATTGTCTTGGATTGGAAGTATGGCAAAAAGTTAATCACATCTTTGTTTCTCAGATGAAATATACCAAGACAATGCTCAATAAATTCAGGATGATGGATTGCACACCAATTTCTACACCTATGGAGAACAAACTACATTTATCTCATTTAGATCCATCTTCCGAGGTAAGCGCCACTCTCTATCGGAAGTTGATTAGGAGTGTCATTTACTCCGACCTACACTAGACCAGATATCAGCTTTGTAGTGAGCTATCTATCTAGGTTCATGTAGGAACCCAAATGTTTTCATTGGAAAGAGCAAGGCACATCTTAAGATATCTCAAAGGATCAGTGGATCTTGGTCTAGAATACAAGAAGAACAAAAATTCTTTCTTGATTAGATATTCAGATTTAGATCATGTAGGTAATATTGATGATAGAAAATTCACTTCAGGATTTGTATTTTTATGGGATCTAGACCAATATCATGGGGAAGTAAGAAACAACACTTTGTTTCTCATTCTTCTACAGTTTCGACTATCATTCCACAGAGAAGTTGTTTGTGAAATGATTTGGCTACGCACATACTAGAAGGAATTGAAATACCACAGACAAACCGACCACCATGTATGTTGACAATGAAGGTGTTCTCAAACTTGTTTGCAATCCAGTTGTTTCATGAAAGAACAAAGCACATTGAGGTACATGTTCATTTCATATGCGAGTATGTGTTGAAGCATAACATCCAGCTTTAATTTTTCCAACAACTGAATAATAAGTAGATATCTTCACGAAGTCACTTGCACGTGACAAGTTCGAGTTGTTCAAAGAATTCCTCTCCTCATCCCTTGAGACAATGCACAATTAAGGGGGGGAATGTTAGGTTAATTAATTATGCATTATATAATTAATTATTTAATTAATGTTATTAATTAAATAATGTTGTTATTTGGTTTTATTAACCATATTTGTTTTATTTCTTCATGGGTATAATTGTTATGATTGTTATAACAATTATGTGCTTCCCGGATGTAATATTGGAAGCTACTGTATTAGTTGTTGCATTGTTGCAACTCCTCATTTCTTTGTATTCAGCTGTATAATACCTATAAGTATTATAGCTCATTCATATGTAATTTGATTGATTGAGTTTAATAAAATTGATCAATCTTCCACCCCTATTGCTCCATTTACATCTATGTCATTGGTTCTTTATCGAATATGAACATGTAAGTACTGACTCAAAGAAACACACATAACGTAATGATATATGAGAAATTAAAGAAGCGTAACAACAAAGAATCAAGAACATACAAACATACTCAAACACATAAAATTCAAGATAATTGTACCAATTTATTTACTATCGAGATTCAGTTCCCAAATGTTTGACTTAACGACAAGGGTTAAAAATGACATCCCAAGCAAGGATACTTGAAAGGTGAAAAAACAGAGGACACAAAGGTCATATGAAAAATTATTCACGCTCTATGAAACTCCCCAAGAAACTTGATGTGCAAGGGAGTGCAGACATAACAAGTAAATAATCTTTGTTATTGGAGGTAGATCAAAATGATCTGCAAGTTGTGTGTGAGAACAAATGAGGATGAAAGATAGATGTTTTCTAGGACAAATGTTTATGTTTGAAGACATTGTGTCTAGTAAATAAATAAAATGCATGAATTATTCTAACCAATTTTTAATGAGAGTTCAGATTTTTTAATTATTGTTTTGTTGTATCTTTAATGATTTTTTACGATTTTTTAAATTTTTAATGATTTTTGACTATGTTTTGATTATTTGAAATTTTGGGAAGAATGTGATATAGAAGAAATAAAATGTGTTTGGCACATTGACTAAAATATCTATGAAGAAAAAATATGCCCTAGGGTGAAGAAAATCTCACCGGGAAGAAAACTATACCTTAATGAGGTGAAAAACGTTAGTAAAAATGACCATTTTAATGTTAGTGTAGGTCAGGTGTTGATACCGATTCTTTGGTTTTCGTGTTCTTTCCTTGCTACATGTTAATACCGATTCTTCGGGTTTCGTGTCCTTGCCTTGTTACCTTTACTTTTCTTGGACTGCAACACTACTATTTATTCGGATCTCTTGTCCTTTTCTTGTTGGCTTGGTTATTCTTGGATCGTGACACACCTCTTTGTAGTAGTTTATCAAATTAAATGTTTGGTGTTTTTTTCTTTTTCGACATCACTCCTTTGATAGTCTCCTTGCATGGAGATATTTTGATGAATCCTAGTGTTAGTTATTTTCAAGTTCTATGGTCATGTAGTGGATTCAAACCATAGTGCACACCAAAATCCTTCAACATTGTATGTGTTTTGGAGATGAGCTTCTTAGGATATATTACGGTGATATTTTTCTCTCTGTTTTATTATTATTGGTTTTGGGTAGCTTATGTGTCAAATTTTCCTAGTTTTTATACTTGGGTACCTTATCGTGCCTTGTTGCCAAGACCCACCTTCTTTATCACCCACCTACGTTATGCTTACTGGGAGGGTGTTAATGTACATTATTATTTATCCTTTTATTTATTTATTAGGATAATTTTACACTTGTGTTAGCCATAGACTTGTTGGGTTAGCTTGTTTAGGTGTACTAGTTGTGTGGAGTTTGCTTATTAATTGTGTTTAGTTAGCTTCTCGCTTATGTGGAGTTAGATTACTAGTCTTCTGGAGTTAACTTAATTACTAGTATCGCTTAGTAGGAGTTCTTCACCACTTATTTAGGAAATAGTTGCATTTCCCTCCTCCTATATGTACATCTTTCTTATTGAGTAATTCAATTCATTATATTGTAATGTATTGAGCATTATGGATTATGATGGATTTTAATATATAATATTGTTGCTCATATTTTTGCAAAGGTTTATGTAATTTTTTTCCGGTGAATTGCATTCATCCTATTGATCATGGTGTTTGATTAACCTCTCGAGTTACCGATTTGGTATAATCTGCTATCGCTCCTTTTATTTAGTAAAAAAATCCTCGCGATGGAATGCCATCACATGGTGGGAAGAAAATAGAAGAAAAAATTAGTTATCCGGCTCTTGAGGGAGAGAAAAAGTAGAATTAGGGCTACGAGGGTATAAATAACAAGGTGGGAGGGGTAAAATCCATCCATTGTGATCTGTTATTTCTTATTATACTTTATTGATTTCGAGAGATATTTTCTCTGACCACTAAGAGAGATGGTGTGAATCTAGAATTGCAGACATCATGCTAACCAATTTTGAGAGTTCAAAAGGGTTATAGTAGACGGTATTCTGGTATGTGAAAAAAAAGTGAATTTAAGTGCATTATTTACTTGTTTTAGTAAGGGAAAGTTTGTGGGTTAACACTAACGTAGGAATTGAGGTGTGCTAGCATGTTAACAAATGTACTAGCGTGATGGCCTTGCGTTAGTGTTAAAAAGAGTGTGGGCGCTAAGTAGGTTTGCATTATGTTTATGCACGCGTTAGCATGAAAATGATAGCAAGAGCATGAAATCACGCATGCTAGCATTGAAATGAGAGTAAGATCGTTAAAATGGCTCCACTAGCATGGAATGCACTAGTGAGGGATGGGTTTTAGAGGAATTTTGAAGATGTTTAGAAGTGATTAGAAGAACTTAGGAGTGATTAGAACACCTTAGGAAGATGTTATTAGAAGAAATGATGTTAATTGTTTATGTATTGGGTGATCTTCCAGGAGAGATTACTCAATTTGGATGTGTGTGAGCGACATGGATGCCTACAAGTACATGACAATACCTTCTCTCATCACGAGTAAGCAGGGGGTTGATTGTCATTTTTAGGAGACTTGTTTATTATACGTCGCATAACTTCCTCACATTATGCATTGCTGAGAGGTAGCATAGTGAGATTTAGACATTCTAGTTACCTACTAGCGAGATGAAAATGACCATAGATAATGTTTATCGGATCCTTCAATTACCTATCTAGGGTAGCTTTGTTACATATGATGGGCACCATGACCATATTTTTAGCATATCTAGGATATGTTTCAACTACGAATATATCCTAGTAAGGTTTTTCCATGCCTCTCGTATAGATGTTTTGAGAGAGTGAGCATATGGCATGCATACTAGTTTATGTGAGTTCCTTGTCGTGGCCACCGCTTTCCTAACAAGACTGGTACCCATTTTCCACATGGTTTGATAGTCATGGTTCAAAAATTGATATATAGGGAGATATTTTCCTATGGTTAGTGCATACTTGGACAATTTATATAGTGATATACATTTGATAGTGTAAAGAGGCATGTTTATCCCAAGTCCTATGACACTTTTACAAGTTTGGGCATGGATCACGTCATCATTGGATGTCATCTTTGAGTATCATAAGTTAGATATGCAGATGAGCCATCTTTTATGGGATGGGATCCAGTGGTGGGACTTTAGATCTTATCTGGGAGATACAACATATTATATATGAAAAGTTGATGATTTACATCTATGGATGGTTACCTAGCGACAATTTCGTTTATACTAGTGGTGTAGGAATACTTTGTTGAGCTTATCATTTATGAGGTTTACCACTTTCTTAAAGGGATCTGATGACATATTCTTGAGTGGTTTCATCTTGAAAGGGTATAATGGTAACTTGGAGTTATCCATGGAATTCTTGGGGATGAGATGTGGTAAGTGTGTAGAGCATGCGAGAATTTTTTTTTTGGACCCCACATTAGACTCGCAAAGAACACTTGAGTGTAATCGGGATGTCATCCCATAGGTATGGGATAGTCAAGCATAGATTGTAGTTCTAGGGACCACTAAAGTATTTGCGGTGTCTTGGTACAATGGTGCCTAGATGCATTACTACTCCATAGGCCACCATAGATGTCAAGATAGCTATAGCATCAATAGGAATTCAAGGCCATGATTTATGAGATAGAGCTTGATTAGGCCAAGCTACAGAAGCCCAAAGATGGGGAAAAGTACAAGGACCAACACAACCATAGGGAATAGTATAGTAGGTTCCATAGGTATAACCTGTCATGTCAAGATACAGCCATAGAGCCAAGGGCCAGTTCAAAAGGCTTCACAGTGCCTATACAGTGTCTTATAGTAGCAGTGACTCTAGGGCCACTATTACAATAGGTTCCAACACAAGATGTGTTAGTGATATAGGTTCTCCACTATCACCCCTATAGGAGGGATTCCACATATTGTAGTAGGTGGGGGTGATGGTGATAATGTGGGGCTTGCACACAAGGCGACAACAACATATAGGTTCTTTAGATACAAGATCATTCTAGGAGTAGGTGGGCCATCGGTGGCTGATTTATAAGTACAGATGGACATGGCCATGATACGGGTGATGTGGCCATTCTTACACTTCAGTAATCTATAAAGACTGATTGAGCATGGTTCTATAGATTAAGCAGCATTGAGGCTACATTTACAACAAGATATTACAAAAATAGATCAGGTCCACACTTATTTGATATCAACTCATGACAAAGAGATCACAAAGTGGGGACGTGAGAGGAATCGATTGTAGGTAGATGTTGTGAAATTTACATGAGAGGGTGATTCTCTTCATCATGCAATATTATCGAGGGGAGCCCTAGGTTTAACATATGACTTTGTAGTAGCTTTGGCTAAGGTAATGGATTACAATGAGTTATATCATGCCACAGTTCAGAGAGGAAAAGGGAACCTCCATATATTCAGATTATAGGTAGTTGGTTTAGGTGTAGATCATACACTCCATCGATATCTACTAGGTTAGTTCAAATTCCTCCCCCAACCATATCCCACCACCTAGTTACAAGCCAAGAAGTCCTAGTACTAGCGAGAGTCAGGGTTGACTCCTTTATTGTACTTATTTATTTTTGGTATATGCCTCATGATGAAGGCACATAGTTTTTGATATTTTGTATATGTATTGTTTTTTATTATGCCTCTAGATGAAGGCATGCATTTTTGATCCATGCCCATAGTGACTTAGTGACTTATCTTGTATCTCGATGTATATCGAAACACCTTTTTCATACGGATATTGATGTTTTACATGGATATGATGATGGAATTTGATATTTATCACATTTTTTAATGAGATAACATGTTTATCCCATGTTTTTATTATGGTTTATGATGAGGGGGATAAAAATAATCCCTATTTCCCCATTGATGATATTATATGATGTTAGCTTAGCATACATGTTGATTTTCATTTTATGATGATGTAGCTTAGCATTTTTATTGATGATATATGTTGTTATATGTTAGATGTGATGATATAGATGTGGATGATGAAATGATAACAAATGAACAAACAAAAAATAACGTAAAAAATAAAAATATATATGTAACATGCAAACAAAATTATGTCTAATGAACATAAACATAACAAATTAATTAATGAACAACACTTAATCTAAGACTAATCTAAGAAAAAAGAAACAATAATATAGAAAATCATGTAAGACAACAAAAAAGAAACCAACAAAAATATGTATAAATAAACAACTAGTAAGAAAACACTACTTTATTTTTGTGGGACAATTTTGAAACGTTTTGCATTTGTTTTTGTATTTTTGGATATAATGTTATACATTTTTTTGAGTTTTTTTTTAGAACACCTATTTCAAATGTTTTTATGTTTTTGAAAGTGTATTTGAATGTTTTGAGGATTTTCTATAAATTTTACAAAGCTATGTAAAAGAAAACAAAGTGTGATGCCCCTAATGTTAGATGGGGAAATGAAGAAAAATCACACTATGTGTAAAAAAGTGAAGATGAAAATGTAAAATGGGAATGTAAAAGAAAAATCACACGTATATACAAGAGTAGGATCAATCCAATCAAGGCCATGAAGAAAGGCTCAAAAGAAACTTAGACACAGGTAAAAATAGCTTAGGATAAAGCCATTGTACCCCCAGTGTGAGATTATTTTGAACAATGGACCCTCCGATGGCATCGGAAACTAGTTTTCACCAAAGGACTTGTCCAAAGTGCCACAATTGCATGGTTTTCACACTTGGAAAATTTATTTCTCTTTACTTTTTTGTTTATTTTTATGATTTTCTACTTTTTGAGTTTTAAATGACCCCCATATTTTGGCATAGAAATGCTTAAGATGAATTGCATTCATATGTTCCCTAAGTTCATCACCATCAGAATCAAAATTTTATATGCTTCTGAACCAAATTTAATCACACCATATCATATGGTCCTAACTAATTAGGTTCAAACTTTCCTTTCTTTCTCGATCTTTGGTAGTGTTGAACTGATTCTCTTTTAAGAAAAGGTCTCCTACCTCAAATGTGTGAGGTATGATCCATTTATTGTAGCTTTGACACACTCAATTCTGATACACTTTTAGGTGGTCCTAGTGTGTGAAGGCACTTTCATCCAATAGCTCTAGTTCTGCAAGTCTAGCCACTCTATAGTCATCTTTGTTAGATAATCTCTCAAATATATGTACAAATAAGGGAGCTCAATCTCAAGGGGAAAGATAGCCTTTATGCCAAAAACAAGTGAATATGGAGTAGAGCTACACAGTAGGGTGTGGATGGATGTTCATAAGCCCAAAGGGTGGGATGAATTTACAGGTTCCAATTATGACCAATTTTTTAACCATATTCTCCATGATGTGAAACAAGAGTCTTGTTTAAGGCTTCAACCTATCCATTACCTTGAGGGTAATAGGGAGTTGACCATTTTTGTTTGATTTGGAAGTGTTGGCATAACACCTTCACTTGTTTATTCTTAAAATACTTACCATTTTTAGATACAATGGAAATGGAATTCCATAATGAAGATAATGTGGTTCATTATGAATTTGGAAATTTTCTGCACTAGTGACATAAGTAAGAGGAAAACCTCTACCCATTTCATGAAATACTCGGTGGCAATTATGATGTGGTTGTGGCCATCAAAGGAAGTGGGCATAAGTTTCCTAATGAGATCGAGTCCCCACTTTGAAAAAGGCCATGGTGTTGTGATGGGTTGTAATGATTGTGCTAGAGCATGTATTAAATTGCCATATTTTTGACACAACAAGAATTTCTTGACATACTGAAAATAATCAATTTCCATGGTAGGCCAATAATAACCTACTCTTAATATTTTAGCAAGAACCATTCCACTTGTATGGGCCCCATAGATGTCTTTGTGCACCTCTTTGACCACTAAGATAGATTCTTGAATTAAGACAACGTAACAGATTCCCATCATAACCTCTATGATAGAGTGTGCCCCCAAGTAGGGTATAATAGGATATGTGCTTGATAAGGTTTATTTTTCAAAATGGGAAATGTTAGGGGAAAGGTTCCATCATGTAGGTAATTATAGATGTCAAGGTACTAGGGGGATAAGGGACCAACAACTTCACATACCAAACAAGATTATGGCATGTCATATGCAGGTGTTATTAAATGTTCCACAAAGAATGACATGTCATTGTTTCTAGGTGGGATGCATAACATAGATCCAACTATGGTGATGGCATCCACGTAGTGATTATGTCCTTCGGGTATCTTCTAGAAGGTGATTTTCACAAATAACTCCTTCAAAGTATCCACCAATTTCTTATAAGGGAGGAGCTTCTCATCCTTAACCTTATATTCATCATTTACTTGCTTGATGATTAATTGAGAATCACCTATAATGTTAACCTATCTAATGTCCCATCATATATAGAATTTTTAGTCCTATAATCAGGGATTCATATTCAACTATGTTATTAGTGCATGGGAAACCAAGTCTAATGCCTAAGAGGAATTAGATCACCCATAGGAGTGATAAGACAACTCCTGCTCCTGAACCATGAAAGGTAAATGATCCATCAAAGTATATTTTCCATGTGATGGATTCTTTAATATACATCATAGAAGCATCTAGTAGGTCCATATTCAATGGTTTTGTTCCTGAAAGGGGCTTCAACTAGTTGATCCATAAGTACTTTCCCTTTGACTGATTTTTATTAACATACTCAATATCAAACTCACTGAGCAAGATGATCCAATTATCCATCCTCCTATAAGTAAGTGGGTTTAGACAATAAGTACTTGATTGGATCAATTTTGATATGAGCTTGATCTTGTTATTCAATAGATAGTGGCAAATTTTTGTAGAAATAAAAAATAATGGCCAAGAAATATTTCTCAATTTTGGGTAGTTAAGCTCATAAGAAATCAAAGTGCGACTGAGGTAGTAGATGGATTTTTATTTTTTGATTTATATCATACTATGAGCTAGAAGTGTGCACTATTAAAATTGAGTGGCTGAAATATATAATAGCAATGGTTCACTTGGGGTAGGTGGCATAAGAACAAGAGGTTTGGCCAAATACTCCTTGAGTAAGGAAAACTTTTTGTTGTTCAAGAACCCCAATGGAAATCAACATCTTTCTTAAGAAGATGTGTAAAGGAATGAACTTGTCATCCAGTTGAGAAATGAATCTGGTGAATATCTTGGATTTTTCCTCTAAACTATGCAATTGTTTGAGGTTCTTAGGAGGAGGATTTTAGTAATGGTAGTGTGAACTTTTGGGTCAACTTCAATTCCTCTTCTTGACACAATGAAACCTAGTAATTTTCTGATAACACACCAAAAACACATTTCTTTGGATTTAATCTAACCTTGTAATCTCTAAGATGTTCTAGGATCTACCATAAGATATCAGGATGTTCTTTCCTAGTTCGAGACTTTCCTAAGATGTTCATCAACATAATCTTCCATATATCATTCAATATGTCATGGAAGATGACCATCATGGCCCTTTGATAGGTTACACCTACATTCTTAAGACCAAAGGGCATGACTTGATAATAGAATGTCCCCCAGGGGTTGTGAAGGAAGTTTTATGTTGATCCTCTTCTATAATTTTGATCTGATTATATCCTTAAAAATCCATCCATGAGAGATAGCATTTCATAACCTGTAGTTGAATCAACAATCATGTCAATGTTTGGAAGAGGAAAATCATCTTTTAGACATGCCTTATTGATGTCCTAAAGTCCATACAGATTTCTGATGCCAATGGGTTTCTTTTGCATATGTACTATGTTAGAAATCCATTATG